>JBAMCP010000024.1:0-157430 GCA_037075105.1 Lissocephala sabroskyi
TCGACCTCCTCCTCATTTCTGTTTGCCTGGTACTTTTCCGAAATTTTTTTGGGGGGGTCGATTTCGCGTTTTTTTCAGTTTCGCTGTCCTAACATCGAAGAATCCACTGACCAAAATCAGGCTCACATTTCTATAAAAAATTTGTCTATTTTTGAAATCTTTTAGAGGGTTTCATGAAGCTTAAAAAGCTCCTTTTCCTAGCCTATAAATAAAACTCAAAATATATTACATAATCTTCCCTAAATCTTTATTTTTTTGTCCCTTATCTTTATTTAATAAATATTTTTAAATTTTTTTCGACATTCCACTTCGCGGAAGTTGCTGCATTCAATCGATAAGCTTCCTTTTTCCTCCGACATTCCTGTACGTCTTAAGATGAAGTAAATTTCTATTCTCGATTCTTTCGGCAACCGTTCTTATTCCATTAATCTCCAAGGAATTCATTCAGTCTTTATTTCCGAAAAAGTCAAGACTAGACCCGTTAGCGATTCTTAATTGACATCTAAAAGTTCAAATGACACAAGAACTGATAATGGTTTCCTCATAAAGCTGATACCTCGTGTCCTCAACCATAAATAGGAAACAAGAGACCAAGATCTTTATGGTCCGCCTTCAGGACTCGGGTGTGCAGTAAGCTGGAACGACAGCTTTCATGCTCTGCTCCCCATATTCCCACATGAAGGCGCTGAGGTACTGGGTGCCCATAATGTAGTTCCTGACACTGAGCCGTTCGTTGATCGGCCCGTTGGCCATGTCAAACTCGGATATAGGCATGACTATTACGTTCTTCTGCAGTTCCTTCTGTAGGATTGAGGGGGCCAGAATCGCCCCACCATCGCGATTGAAGTTCGGGGCTTTGCCGTAAGTCTCCTCGCAGGCCCGGGCAGCGGCCATGTACTCGGGCGAGTTAACTTGACCCGTCCAACTGGGGATGACAAACTTCTCGCAAAGAATCATCTTGTTGGGAGACTCTCGTTGCGCCCAGGCCTTGCCAAGATGGTTTTGCAGAGCCTTGGTGACTTCCTCGGCCCTTTGATTGGGAGCTAAGGCCACTGAAAATTTCCCAATGACCTTGTGCGGTATGACAAAGCGAATGTCTCGTTCGGCATGAGCCCCCTCAATGCCATGGATGGAAATATGTGGCATGGCCCAGTTGCTGTGCAGGGCTTCGATCTTGTTGCTCTCGTGGGGCAAATCGTAGGCATCGATTTTGTCCCCGAACTCGTTGTAATGAAAGTCGCTGCACCGTAGGGTCCTTCGGTCGATGTCGTAGGGCCGCACAATGCCCTCGACCATGATGTTCGTCTCGCAGTCGACCAGGGAGGACAGCAGGTAGAACAGATCGGGCAGGGCTTCGTACAAGCTGCCTCCGTGCTCGCAGCTGCTAAGATCCTGGTTAGAGCACTCCACCTCCAGGTGATAGTAGGCCAGACCCCGTGATCCGTAGACAATTCCCGGCTTGGTGTCGCTCTGCCAGCGGCGGCTTGCAATGACCACACAGTTGGCCTCGCGGAAAAAGCTGATCCGCTCGCGGATCACAGTCTCCAGGCCCAGACTGCCGCAGTGAGCCATACTCTCGATAAGGAAGATCAAGTTGACGGGCAGCCTCAAGCCGGCATCTCTGTAACTTTGCATGGCATTTAGCCAGCACATTAGGGGACCCTTGTCGTTGACCAAGCCCCTGCCGTACATAAAGGCACCGATTTCGGTTAGGACGAAAGGTTCGGTGGACCAGCCCTCCTCGAAGTAGGCTGCCTCGACGTCCAAATTGGCATAAACCAGAAGCGTTGGCTTTTTCGGGTCGTGGGTGAGCACACCAATGATAGTCCTGGGCATCGGAATTGTCTTGAAATTGTCAGCCAGCAATTGCATTCCCTGCTTCTCTCCAAAAGCCACCACGTCGAGGGCTACCAGGCGACGAAGCAACCAGTCGATTGCTTTTTCCAACTCGCTTCTCTTGTCCCATTTTGAGGCGACATTCTCAATGCCCACCAACTCCCAGAGGTCGTTGATGTAGCAGAAACGCTTGAGGAGTACTACCTGAAAGAGCCTTCCTATGACTCCGGTGTTGGACGGCGGAGGCGGCGGTGCTGCTTTGGACGGCAATTTGGAGATCAGCGATTTTAGGTCGGCGGGTAATATGACTCTCTTTTTTGGTTTTGGAGTGGCCATTTTGCAAATTTCGAAATAGAATTTTGGTTTTTATTTTATTTTCAAAACTAAAACACTTTGAAATTTTGACAAATACAAAAATACCACAAGCCCCGAGAAAAACTCAACACCTTCCATTTCAATGGACTAAACTGCAATTATAATTTTGGGATTTTTCCATTAGCCATCCGTCGATGTTTATCGGCCAACGCCAATGGCTGGGGGAGGTTTCGGCCATTGAAAGGTTTTGTCGTCGATTCCAATAATCGGCGGGTTCGCCTCGCCGCGTCTAAAAAGTGACTGGGGTCGCTCAGCGGGAGGCGCACAAAGCTCGCGGGATGCTTGAAAAATTGCGGATATGTCACGGGCTTTTATGGGCAGCAAGGCAGCCGGCCCCGAGGGCCATTAAAATGTTGCAAAAAAGCGCCGCATGATTTCTGACATCGACCAATGTAACTGTCGCTGTGCTGGACCAGGACGGCGAGGAGGATAGAAGCTCGCTGGCCATTTCACACCTTGGGGAGTCCGCCAGACAGAAGTTGGCCTGGCATTTGACAGCCAAACTGCTACCAGACATGGCTTCGGTTTTCTGAGTAGAGTTGCCAGAATTTTCTCGGACGAATTAACTGGCCACCACAAAGATTTCACGTTGTAATTTCATCGCCGAAATGAAGTTTTATTCACCGCTCCGCCTCTTTGCTCGTCATCTGGACTTCAATCAAAACACAATTTGCCTGGATAAAAAAAACAGCCGCTTCGACGAGGCCAAAACGCCGACCATGGCTTCTTCCTTTCGAGCGCCTTTTTGCCAAATTGCCGCGCATTTAATTTTTTAGCTTTGATGTTGCATGCGGCAAACACTTGCCCACTTCCAATGTGTTGAACGAGATCGCCATAAAAAAATCAGAGCAAAACGCCGACGTCGAGCGGGCTGCACAGTGAACCTCACAGCTTTGCATTCTGTGGACTGAAAAGGTCCCTTGGCAAACAAAGCTTCGTCCCACGGTGCCAACTTGAAAAAAAAACTTATTTGCATGCAAATTCACCGCAAAAATTTACGCATAATTAGCGTTTCCCCAAAGCCGTATTGGAAACTTCCGTCGGTTGCGCATCGTTGCTGTCCTCCCACCGCTTCGATTGTCCGCTGACAAGTCCCAAAAAAATCCCGCGTCGATGATTCTAATCGACTCGAGAAATCAAACAAAATCATCGACTTCTCGGACAGGCAGAGGCTCCGAGAGGTGCAGCGCGGCAGACTGCTCTCTCTGTCTGCCTCTGGGGGCGGGCGACAGACAAAACAAAGTTCAATTGTTCGGTTTAACTTTGTGTAGGCTAAAAAAAATTTATTGACATTTTGATTGGCCCGACGTCATGGCCGCTTCAAAAGTTTC
Source organism: Lissocephala sabroskyi (assembly GCA_037075105.1). Classification (NCBI taxonomy): domain Eukaryota; kingdom Metazoa; phylum Arthropoda; class Insecta; order Diptera; family Drosophilidae; genus Lissocephala; species Lissocephala sabroskyi. The sequence continues at coordinate 3,543 of JBAMCP010000024.1, forward strand.
TATCGCTTGGCGTGGATGTCAAAATGCCTACAAAAAAAAAAACCCGAAAAAAATAAAAAAACATTAGCGCTCGGTTCGTCAATTTGGTTGGCAAGTCGTCACCGCGCCTCCCCCCACACATGCCGTCCCTGGCGGGCGATGGTGGCGGCACCGGTGCCAGTGCCGGTGACGGTGACTTTGGGCCCAATTCACTATCGCCGTTTTTGCCGATGTCGCTAAACGTTGACAACATGTTGTTGGCGCATTTCGGGCCCAAACCATAGCGATGGCGATGTCGATGGCGGGGAACATTATGATAATTTTATGGAAAATCATTTTGTTTACAATTTTACAACCGTTGCTGGCTGGCTGGATGACGGGGGCTGACTTTGCGGATGGCCCAGGTGATGTGGTTGGTTGGCGGCGGTTTTTTTTGTTGGGCGCAGCCACTAAGAGTATACACAAAATTGGTTAAATTTTTTTTTTGGTTAAGATGTTGTGAATGATTATCGATTTTATATGCCAATTAGGGAAGAGGCGGTTGGTTTGCCGGCTGACTGTGTGGGTGTACAAAAAATGGAAGCCTAATCTACGGCTCAGCAATGTGGCATTTTAAGGATCTGAATATCGATGTAAGTGCAAGAAGGTTGATGTTTGAAATCCTATTTTAAAAAATCGATTCGAAATTTGCTGGAAAGGGGAATCAATTTAATATGTATTAAATTGAATACAGGAGAGTGCTTGAGTAAGGCGGTGAGTTGTGAGTATCGAATTATAAATAATGTTTCTTCTATATATATTTTGTATTCTTAAACTATTTTTCATTATTTAAAGAAATTTGTGTTTCAAAGAGTACATAATTCTTTTACTAACTAAATTAAAAACACCCTGCCGGTCTCTCTTTCTGACCACCGATTAACCGCCGGCAGTTTAAGTTTCCTCTTCAATACTTTGCCGGATTACTGAGCAAGATCGTCCCACTCACCGGCTGCCTTGTGTCAGTCGAAAACCGGCCCTCCAAAAGCCACACAAAGTAGGCAGTACCATGAAAAGATTCACTCGAAGCCACCGCCGAGGCTGCCGTTGCCACCAATAAACAGAGTACACTGGTTTTGGGATGCTGAAGTGAGTTTTGCGCGGGAGGTTGAGTTGGTCCAACACTTTAGTTTTAGGAACGAGCGCTAAAGAGCCGCTGAAGTTGGAAGGCAGCAAGTAACGAGACATGTAAGCTCCCAGCGGCCGAGAAGAAGGTAAACCAGTTTGTCTTAAAAGCCAAACGAGTTGGCAACGACAGCAGCGGCAGCAGCGGACGCGCCAACGGTTGGCATTTGGCGGGCCAAACGAATCGGTGCCAATGAGATTCGGGCTCCAGTAACGCCCATTGGGGCAGAAGAGGCAACCAAAGGCGAGTGAGAAAGACCAACACAGCGACCCCCGGCGAGCAAATGAGAGGGAGGCTATAGCTGTAGGAAAGGGGGCTATGAAAATGGCCGAACTTCAGTTGCCCTGCAAGCCTGATTAATCGATGGTTAGGCCGCTTCCTCACTCTCTCCTCTGAGCATCTCTCATGTGTTGTAAAACCTGCGTGTCAATTTTCATGTTGTTAGTGGCAATGAAGCGTCAAGGATCCTGTGACTCGTCAGACCTCCTGGTTGTTGTCTAATTAATTTTACTAGGATTACCCGAAAATAGAAACCGCTCTCAATGGGATTTTCACACTTTTCTACTTGAGGTTTTTTCACGCCCTGGAACACTTGCGACCCGTCGGTCGGTTTTGTAGGCGCGTCTTGAAAATTTTTTATGCCTTTTTGATTCTTTTCGGGGCTCAGAAACTTTTCCTCAATTACCCACGCTTTCTGCCCAATTTTGGATGAGTGTAAGCCGAAACCGTCTGTTGCAAGATGATAGATTTTCGGAATTGTTTGGGAGATTTTTCTTGGTGTGGTTTTAAGAAAATTTGCTATGCTGTCATAAATTTTGTGGTTGGAATTTTGACTGGAAATTTGTTTAAATTCTACAGACAATTAAAGGGCCATGAGAGTGCCAGGGACTAAGGGCAAACTTTCAATTAATTTATGCGCAAAAAAGAAAACTGCCATGCGTGGAAATCCCGAAAGATGCCAGAACCGAGAAGCAACCTCATTTGCATAGCCCTTTGCTCCTTCAGAGCTGCCAGTTTATGGAGAATATGTCAAAAAATTGTAAAGTTTAATATCGAAATGGCTGAGGAGCAGCAGCACCAGCAGCCCGGCCGGTCTGACAGGCTGAGGGCGACAGTTGACAGCTGCTGCCTGCCACTGTTTGAAGTGGAAGAAGCTCCACTGGTTGCCCCCCAGGATGCTGGCGCCAAACGGCTGGACAAACGACAGTAAAATGATTGCCAGCATGCATTTATGCAAAGGCTGCAGATTTCACACAAGGAACTCAATTTTTCAATTAATAAATTTTGGCCAGACTACTTGAACGGATGCCTTGAAATTTCATAAGAAACCCAAACTGTCCGATGCGTTTTTATCGGCAATTAATCGTGTTAATCAAATGCCTTGTCAGCATCATTTACAGGCCATCGTTTTCGACTCTCCGTGCAGTTGATTACGAAACTAAAAAAAAAAAACTGTTCGAGAAAAGCTTTCAATGTTCGAAGAGATAGACACAAATTTTTCTGCGGCGGTCTTGCCAATCAATCACTGCCATTGGCGGGGAGCGTACAAAGGGTCAAATGCATTGCCGACATATCAAAATTGTTGAAACTGTGAGCACGAGTCAACCCGCCAACAACAACAACAACGACGAGACTACAACGAAGCGTGAAAAACAAGCAAACGCCGCGTGCCAGCTCACGGTTCTTCTTGGGGGTCATTGGAGGCAAGAAAGCGCAGTTAAAAAGGTTTTTCATGCTCGTGCCTTAGAAAGTTTTCCCCCTTTTCCCTCAACTCTGACGAATCTTATCGCCCAGTGGGCATCTGAAGTTGTCATGTCAACGCTTCTGATTTTCCCCCCAAAAAGCCTCAAACTGACAAGCAGAGACGGACCTTACCGACCGGCCGGACCGACACGACACCTACAAAGTGGCTGTTATTAATTTTGGGAAAACGCATTCCACACATGTCACAGCTGACAGGAGGGCCGACCGGCCATAAAGTGATGCTTGTTAGACGGCGCGATGCATTCGTCACCGTGACTCGCTGGCCCGGCAGTGATTAAATTCGTGTGATTGGAAATGTCTATGCGATTTTATGGCCGGCGATTTGTCGGGTCTGCCAAAAAATAATATTCAAAAATTAATGAGGCGGTGCCGGACACCAGACGGACGGTGACAGTGACACCCACACACCCGTGACTTCACACCTGTTTTAAGCCTCTGGCCCGGTCTCTTTCTCTCGCTCTTGCGGATCAAAAACAATGTCAACATGTGGTCGTTGGCCAAATCTCATGCTGTGCACGGCTGGTTGCGTTGGACTGAAAGGATCTGCCGGGGACGCCGCTTTGTCTCCTCTGACAAGCAGCCGGCCAAACAAACAAACAAACAGACACAGACACAGACCGAGGGCAGCGAAGTTAGCAAACAAACAAATCGAAGCCAAGCAAGGCAACCGACCGATGAGCTGCTCGCACAAAAGACCGCAAAGTGGCAATTTTTATATGCATAAATTTTCTTGTTGGCCGTAAGAATGGCAAATTTATGTTGATGATCTTGCTGGTGCCCCGTGTGTGTGCGCGCTGTCTGTTCGTCTGTCTGTTTGTTTGTTTTGTATGGGCAACCAATATCCTTAAAGGATATTTACTTATGGCTTTTGGCTTATTAATGACCAGGGACCAAATGATTTCCCTTTGATTTTCTGGAGAGGCGGGCGCGCCCTTCCCAGCTGCTTGGCTGGCTTGGCGGTCCTTTTATCGCTCTCGCCTGTGTAGTTGGCCGCTAAATTAACAGAAATAACGGTACAAGAAAATATGCCGTTTACTAACCGATTCTATTGGCTACTGTTTCAGCCAAGACAGCCCAAGTCGGCAGGAGCCTTTTTAACTTGAATTTTTATTGCCCAAAGGTGGCCAGTGTCCCTTGAGTCGAATCGGCCAAAACGATTAAATGGACTGCCGGCTGGCTGGAGGCTGAGATTTAAGGGAGCAAAGAGGAAGGCAGTCGTGGGAAAGGGAAGTCGGTGAGTCTGTAAATTTGATTAAGAAATGTTTTAAAGGAATTTGAGAAAGTCGAACTGAAATATCTTTGGAATCCTTTGGGGTTAAAAAAGGTATTATTCTCTATATTGATTATATTAGAATTTCGTAAATTGGGAAGAAAAACCTTTAATGGTCCCCAGTAAGTGGATTAAAAAACCTTCTTCCTGTTAAAAAGGAAAAAAAGAGAATTCCCCAACAAATCTCTAAGCATTTTCAGACTGTCTTTAATTTTATCGCATATTTATCCTTAAGATCTCAACCTTTCGAACCATTCAAGAGCGAATCAGACTTGTTTCTTTTATTTACAAATTCCATTTGTGTCCGATTCGTTGCTTCAAAAGCCTTCGCCGCCTTCATTCTTGTCGCTCCCCCTATTCCGCGCCTTTGGGGCTCTCTTTTTCTAACCCCAACCAATTTGAATGTCATTTAAATGTCAAACCAATTCAAACTCAAGTTGTTAACAATGGAAATACATTTACATCAAAAGCCCACCCAAAAATTTAAGCCTCCGACACCGCGACAGCGAACCGACGACCAATTGACGGATACTGAAATTGGACTTTTATCCGTCGACTGTTGAAACAAATTTGCGCTTAGATTGTCAATTTTGTGATCAATTAACCCACATAGCTGCTCAGGGCTTCCATTTGCCCTGCCCCTTCCCTCGCCTGGCCGAAGTGCTGGAGTGAGACATGAAAAACACCGCTAATTGTCAAAAATTGTCCAACTTTTTCCTGCCCCCACACCAAAGTGCGTGTGCGATGGGCGGCGATATTCCAGGTGGTGGTCGATTGACGGTCGGGTCAATTGAATCAAAGTTTTTGTTGTCGATTGTAGCTTGGGGGCCCTGCCCCCGGGCTTTGTTGCGTGACAGTTTGTTGAATTATTCACGAATTTGCTGGGCAACTTTCAATAGTTTTTTTGATTTCTTTTTTTGATTTCAATTTTTTCGGGGATCGTTTCACGCGCACCTAAACACACGCAACAGTTTTTCCCCTAATTACGCACCCGAATCACCCAGCGAAATGGGAAGCATTTACATAAATTTCAAAATAATTAAACACGAAACAAAAAACTTTTTCACATGGGATGATTTCCTCCTCTACAACGAAGGAAAGGAAGCGCCAACGGCCAGCGGGCAATGGGCTATGTGGGTGAGGCCAATTAGTTGGTTTAAATGCCGCATAAATACTGTCAGTCAAGGTCCACAAATGCTATCGAAAAAAACCTCCAAAAATGAAACTAAGTAGTAGGGTCAAAGCCACCGAAGTCTGTAGGCCCTGCAGGGTACGAAGGCTTTTCCTCGCGAAGTCTTGGAAAATGTGGCGGGGCTTTCGAAGCCTAAAAATAGTTAATTTGATATCTAATTTGTGAATAGTCTTGGGATTGCGATATTTTATTCTGCCTAGAGATCCGCTTAGAATCGAATATACCCTTTTTGGCTCTTCAAACAGTAGAGTGTATAAAATTTTGTCAATTACGCGTAAAATACGCAGAGAGCGAAAAGAATGGTTGCCGCTTTGCGCATGCGCAACCCCGTGGAGGAAATTTGGAGAGTGGGTCGTCCGTTAGACGTTCGGCGACACGAAATCTGATATAACCGAAAAGCTGCTCACACACACGACAATTTACTTTAATTGAAGGTTTCGCCCTTTCGATTTTAATCTTTTTTTTAATAATATTGACAGTGGTAATCTATCCGGCGAGGCCGGGAGGCGGGCAGGCATTGCAAGGTGTCGCAAGGGTCCGGTGCGATTGATCGCCTGGCTGGGCCGAAAATTATATACGATAGATGGTCAATGGCTACCTGAAATAATTGCGCGGCCCGGCCAGGCAGCTGTGGTGCGCCGACGGAAGGAAGCACCCGAACCGACTGCCGCCGGGAATCGGAAGGTGTCGGGCAAGAGAAAATAATTTGGCGTTGATTGCCATGTAGAGAGGAACGGCGGTCAACACCCAAATTTGACACCAAAAAGACGCCGAAAGGTTTACAGATAAATGGCCACTGATAATCCACCACAGGGCCCCGAAGGGCGACAAAAATGGAGTGAAATTTCAACCTGCAGCGGCAAAAGGAGCTTGAGCTTAATGAAAATTAAAATAATGTGAACGTCAGGGTGGCCTAAAATTTACCAGCGCGTTGGAGCCTTCCAGTTTTTTTTAATAAAATTGCTGTGACTCACGACCATGTTACTGGGGCAAATTACAGAACAAAATCCTGAAAGAAATAATAAAAAAATCGTAAAAAATGCAAAGCCATAAAAATCATATACAAATTTGTGGTTGGCTTGGGAGAAATCGAAATTAAATTTCTTAATTCCAAAATGGAAATGCCAGACGGACGCGAATGTTTATCAATTTCTTTTTGATATTTACTGCCGAAAAGCTTAAAAATTTTGGCGTCGATTTGCTTAAAGAAATTCCAGTGTGCCCCCTCCGGCGGCCCGCTGGCTGCCTTACTCTGAAGATCAAAGCGAAAATCAAGGCAATTTTCAATTTTCCACAATCACCAAAGCAGTGGCCGCCGCAGTCGGAGCAGCAACAGGAAGCGATTTTCCAAAATTACTCGCTGCTCGCTGGCTGCTTGGCGGCCGTTGCTTGTGAGTTGGCCAAAGTGTAGATAAAATTAATTAAAATTTAATTCAATTCAATTCACTTGCGCCGGCGCAAACACAAAGAGATTTATCGCTGATAAACGCGACCAGCATGGCCAAGTTGCAGCCGCAAGAAGCAGACGTCGGACGACGGTTGGCGGCAGCGTTGGTGGCCGCTCTCAAGATCAATGGATAGACGAAGGAATAGGGCTGGCCATTGGCGGCGGGTTTAGTGGGTGGGGCCTTCAGATCGCCAGTAATGGATCAACGAGCCGGCGCGGTTTGATTAATTTTTCCCAGCGATTTGTTGGCGTGGTCGCTGTAGCTGTTGTTGCTGTTCAATACCGGCCATTAAAATGCCATAAAATTATTAATTAAGCAGCGAGTACAGAGGAAAAGCGTCGGCCACTTTTAAGGTTTCATTAAAGCGTCTCAACCGCCTGCCATGTCCCCAGCATCGAATTCTTTCGGGTCGCCGTTCGATTGCTGCTGTTGCTGCTGTTGAGTGCGGCGTTCTGGTCAGAAGCATTATGGATTTTTAACGAGTTTTCAATTTATTTGCTCGCCTTGCATACGCAAAAGCCGCTACCCACCCGCGCCGACCCTCTCGAGTCTCAAGTGCTTTTCATAAAGACACTCGAGTGTCAAGTGGGCCCTGTTGTTTTTCCAGATTCGTGACGTGGCCCGGCAACAACAATCAGCCAGACAATTCAAGCAAACCAGTAGCTGTGGACTAGCCAAGAAAATCGACCAACCGCCCTGGCCCGCGTCTCGGCCACAACATCACCGGTCCGTAATTTTCCTTTGCACCCTTGGGCGGCAATCGTGCTGGCCAAAAGATCCAACACGCCGCCATGGCGGGCTCCTCTTTTGGGCCATTCACAATAGTCAATAAAACATGCGGCAAATCATGTTTATCGCATTGATTTATGCATTTTTAATGTGTTGCTTATCGGCAATGCGCCTAAATCAACGGCTGCTCCAACACCCCAGCCAGTCAGCCGGCTAGCCAGTCAGCCTGTCTCAGTGGCGAACTCTACTCTGGCACTTTCACTCCGTCCGGGGACGGTGAGTCGAAGACAAAACGCCGCTTGCTCTGAGCCACGTTAATTTTTAAATCTCACCGCCTGATTAGCTGGCCGAACTGGCATTGGTTTGGTCTTGGCGCATCCGCATCTTGATTAAGCTGCGGACCGTCGAAGGCGTCCTGACGGAATGGACAACGCCAGCTGGCGGCTGCTTCAAAGGCCGCCGCCTTCGGTCGCTGCCTTTTGTCTTATTAATAATTCACATTAACGCTTGCGAGTGCTCGGCCAAGTTGCCGCCCGTTTTTGGCCAACCGGCCAGCCCAGCCAGCCCACCAAATTTGCGCGTGCAACGCTGCCAACTTATCAGCGGCGAGTCATCTTCCTTTTTTTGCGCTGGCTGCTTTGGTTGTTCTCTGGGCTCATGCTCTGTGTTAATTTGAGGCTGCCTAATCGCCGGGCATTTGACATAAATGCCGAAAGCGCACGAATTGTGTATGCAATCCGACGATTCCGGTCCACTGACTGGCCAATAAATAAGGTGTGAAATATCACAGCGAATGCCGTCGGTCGTCCAGGCCAGTGGATTGCTGGCTGGGTTCTAGCCAAACATGTAATTGTCGGCTAAAGGGAACCAAATAAATTTGTGCAATGTTCAATTAGGAGGAACTCGGCCCGCTACAAATAGGAATGGGAAAACGATTTGTTCCCGAAGAGGTCTCCAAAAACGAGAGAATGAAGATGAAAATCAGATGGAGCAGAATAGAATTTATAGCAGTTAAAAAAAGTATCGTAATTGAAATTCGAGTAATCCGGGAGTGTCTTAAAAAAAGTTATAAACCAGAAAGGGAATTATATGAAAGTAATTTTAGAGAATTTTATAGGATTTGAATAGGCATTCGAATAAATATTCTTTAACATAAGAAAATATACAAAATTTCTTTCAATTCTCTTGATCGAAGCTTCATTGCTTGAAAAGTGAGCCCCTTAAGTTGTCTGTCTGCATATGAGAGTTCTTGAAACCGATCGGTTATTTTTAAGCTTTTTATGATCTACAAAATCTTTGCCTCTAATTTGATTCGTTCGTCCCTCCCCTTTGGTCTTTTTGCTCCGCCCCTTCGTTTATGCAAATGATTTGGATTTTGCCGTCTGTCGCATTTGCGGGATCTCAACGCCCGCTTATTTGTAGTTTTATAATTGGAAACCAACCACCAGGAGCTTGAATGCGACTGCGGTCAGGGATTAGAATCCTGTCAGTGATCTAATTTGCATAGGTAAACACAGACGGTCGCTGAGTTATAGGACCACGCATATGTCAGAAGGCAAATAAAAAGGAGACATTTGCATAGGCAAATTAAAATGGCTTACGGTTTTTCTAACAAGCCAACCGACCCAGCAGCCGACTAGTCGACCAACCGACCAGAGGACATTTCCTAATCAAACAATTTCCGAAGCATTAACTGGAATTACACGCGGTTGAAAGGATCGCCACCCTTCTTCACTGGCTGGTTGAGGCGAGCCAAATGTAGCATACTTTTGAGGGCCGGGGCAACCTGACGGACGCTACGTGTCCGGATCCTTATGGCTTTGCGGAGTTTCACCTTTTTGATTGGTTTGCCGTTTTATGGCCCCCAGAAGCTGACATGCTTAATTGCACAGCCTCCCCTCCCCTCGAGCCGTCTTAACGAACGCCCTAGAAAAAATTAGAGTGGGTAGGGAAAGAGAAACTCGTTGTGGCAGTTTGATTAAAAGGATTCGCTGGCATCTTCAAAACAAGCAGACCTTACATTTTGTATGAGATTTGCCCATAAATCTCGAAAGGCCAAACAAAAGAGGCAAATTAATGCCCAGCCGGGCCACTCAAATGATGAAAAAAGGAATGCAAAAAGAAAAAGGAAAAAAATGAGAAAATGGGAAACGGCAAAACCAAGCGGAAAATACACAGCCAACACAAATGGCCACGAACGGCCATAAATGGATCAACTCGCCAGCGTGCGCACCTGAGGTCGCACAGGATAACCAACGGACGAGCTGCCCCTGCATCTGCCTGTTTGCCCACCCCCACCATCAGTGCCAGTGGCGGTGGCGGTTTTGCCGGCCATCGCTTTTATGGCCCAAACATGCCACGCACACAGCAGGGAGGCGGTTCGGTTTCAGCTGCAACAAATCAGTGCAAGGATTTTTTTACGATTAACTGCGTAATTGAGTCGTTTCGTAGAGAGAGAAAAGACGCCCAAAAGGAAGTGGCGCACCCTCTCACGAGGATGCGGGCAAATTTAATTAAACTGTAATAAAGCAAATCCAGGCGAGGGCCAGTTCACCAAGCGACCTCCTCGTCAGCCGCAATGAGTGAGCTAAATCAACGTTAAGACGCTTAAGCCGCCGGAGAGTAACCGCCAAGCAGGCGGGCCCTTTGCCACCACCCACCGACGACTTGCGCCCCTGTTGTCGTCTTAAGTAAGCAGAAAAAATTGACATGAAATTCGCTTTTAATAAAGCGACTGGTGGGCGGGCCCATCCCCCCAACCACCAGCAACAGCAACGAAACGAAAAAAAGGTAAATAAGCAATAAGCCAAGGAAATAATGTCGCCAGCCACACGCGCCTCCAGCAGCCACGCCCACGCGATATGGCAAATTGAGGCAGATTTATCATAAGTGCGGGGGGCGGACCATAAAAAACTTTATGTCTTGGAAAATCCTCGGCTACCTGAACGGAAAAAATTGCGGATAAGCAAAAAGAACTGACAGGGGCAACTGGGGCAAGAAGCATGGCCAGGACCTCTGTGAACCGCAAAATGGCTGCTAAACTGACAAGCGAACTTTATTGTTTTGCCTGTGCATGTGTATGTTTGAGGGTGGGTGACAGGAAGTTTTTTACGGCCAGGATATCGCCTGGCCTGACTGTAGGGAGTTATCGCCGGCAAGTGTGGAGGCCCCGAAGGTTTTTATTTTTTTTGCATTTTTCAACACTCTCAAAACGGTGAAAATTGCCACCAACAACGACAGCAACAACAGCAGCAGCAGCGGCAGCGTCAGCTGAGGCAGCAACTTGAATGCGAAATGCACATAACCCGATAATTATAAACAATTTCGCCGACTGCGGCTGCGTGTCCGTAATTAGTCGCATTTCCATTGAAATGCCGCAAAAAGCGACCGACACACGCACCAGGCAACAGCAACAACAACAGCAGCAACAACAACAAACTGCAAAGTGTTGCCAACTTAGCGTATGGAAATTATGAGGCAGAAAGTGAGCCGGCCTTCGGCAAATAAAAAATAAAAACAAATTGCAACTGAAAGGCGGCTAAGCAAAGCAGCAGCGGTTATGTTGGGAACCGGGAACTGTTGGTAGCTTAAATTGAAGGAAGTCTGAAAAAGGAAGGGGAAAATAAAAAATAAAAAAAACAATAAACCTTTTCAATTCAACGGCAATTAGCCGAGAAGAATTGCGAGCTGCAAAAGCGGCAATTGCAAGGTTTACTCTGTAGCAAAATAATGAGTACAGTAAAAAGTCGTTCAAGTGTAAGGAATTCGAATAGGGGCCCGAGGAATGCATTTAAGAAGATGTACACGACGATCTGAAATTCAAAGTTGGGGAGGCTTGACATGAAGCCAATGCGAGGGACAAAGGAAACAGTAAGAGATTATAGTTTATGTAGTATTTTTTTTTTTTAAGGTAAATAGAAAATTTAAATCATTTAAAACAACTAGATCTCCTGCCTGGAATCTTGCCCTTGCTTTTAATTTATGAATACTTTTCCCTACACTTATAATATTTTATATGCTCTTTGCAATCTTGAATTGCTGTTTGTTTAGTAACAAATTTTAATATCACTTAGATCGCAATTTAATGTACGCGTAATTGCGAAAAATGGGGAATGATAAGCGATAAGAGATCGGCCGCTGCCTTGGGCCGATTGAGAGATATAAAATCGAGATACGAAACAACGCTGACGGACGGTGGGGAGGGCAACCATAAAAGAAACGAAGTGGAGAACAAGTTCGCAAAGTTGTTCGGGCTTGGCTGGTGGCTTCTTATTTCTGGAGCCCCAAATTCTTCAGCCTTTCTCTAACTCATCTTCTACTTTTATCTTTTTCTTTTCTATATTCTGTGACTATTTTTGTGTTAAGTTTCCTAAGCGTTTTTTGAAGTGTTGCTCACAATTCTCTCATTGCTTTTCGGCGAGCTTGCAAGGTTTGCCTCATTTTCCACTCCTTTCTAGCCTATTCAAAAATCTCGCCTTCTTTCTTCCTAAGTCGCCTACCTACCGCAAACGTCCTCCCCTTCAAACAAATGATAAATGAATGTGGCGTGTTGCCGATTTTCCGATCTGTCCAAACCAATAAATTTTGAAGTCAACTCGGCTCTTTGGTTGCCCACAAAACTGTCCCACGAACAATGAATTGCCGGGACTGAAATGATTTTCAGCTTTTCAACGAAACTGCATTCACAGCCTCAACAACTGACTTTTTGCCAGTTTAACACCTTTGGCTGATTTCAGCATTCAAAGAGACAAACAAGGAGGACAAAACATTGCCACGGTCACATTTGGCAAGCTGTGTAAATAGAACCAAGCGGGTAAACAAGTTTCCGTGAAATTTTCCCCCTCACCTCATACCCAATTTACACTAATGAGCAAAGGTAATAAAATTCAAAACAAAACCAGGAGGCGGCCGGCCAACCAGGACACCGTTGTCCCTGCACAATTGTTTTGTTTTGCTTTTGGCAAACCACACGAGAGATGCCAACGGCGACCAGCAGCCCAAAACAAAAGAGGGAGTGACATCACCGAAAGGCACAGGGAGACAGTTTATGTTCTCGCTTGTTGACCATAAATTACGAATAGGCCTATGAGTGGTTCGAGGAGTGTTCTAGTTTTCCTCTGAAGAGCCTTAGCTGCCGTTGAGCAGCTGCCGGACGACGCGAAGGCGCCCGCCATAGTCGGCAGCGGAGGGCAGCTCACGCTGATTTGAGGTGAAACTATGGCCCACTATAATTATGTTGGATCAACCGGTCCGCCTTACCAACTGCCTGTCCGCCCCCTTCTCCCCTTGCTAGTCATCAGAGCAAATTGCCTAGCGGTGCGCAGCAGACAAATTTACAGCGCAATCAAAGTTTACCACGTCGACGGGCCGTCGTTCAACGATTTCAGTTCCATGGATCGACACAATTTTCGCATGTGTGTGTGTGTGGATGTTTCAAATTAAACACATTTTGCATTTAATTTGCCATAATTACAGGCCCCGCCGCACTGCATCGAGTTGAGAACGCAAGGAGCTCGTCGTCGTCTGCGGGGAAAGGAGGACTTCTCGGCTGTGACTGCCGGCAGCCGTTGATGGCGCCAAATTAAGTTGTAAATGAAGTCGAGACAGCCGCCACCTTAACCACAACAACCGCAAGCCACCTGGACAAAGCCACCAGCAACTCTCCTCGCCCGGCCTCGCCCCTTTTGCCGACTGTTCGAATTTTTCGTCGAAGCCAAATAAACAAAACAATAAGTCATTTCCAAAATTTTTCCCAACTGTCTTAGGTGTTTTTGTTGTTGTTGTTTTATCTCAAATTAATGCTGGTCAATTAATTTGCGGCCACTAAACGTTTTTAATTCGAAATTTATGCCCCATGGCGAGTGAAGAAAAATGACGGAGGTCGTGTGTGGGTTTTTTCTTCGTTACTAAAACTTAGAAAGGAAGGTGGTGGGGGTGATCTACTCGTATTTCTGCACAAACGACAAATGTCAGTTTGATAGGTGTGTAAATGTGCTGGAGGCTAGACGGTCGCTTGGGGAAGATTAAAGACGAGAAGAGAGTCGTTGGCAATGCCAAGCGATAAACGCCAAGACAGGCCATCAATTTCAAGGGGATTTTTTAAAAAATATTTTAAATATTTTTAAGTATTTGTAGGAGCTTATTGAGGGCGAAGCGAGTTTCTCAGGGCAATAATTGAAAAGCACAAATATCATTAAGTGGAAGTTTTATAAGGCCTCTTTTGTCCGTTCTTGACGTTCAATTAAGTCTTTTGTTTTTTTAAGCTGCTAATGAAGAACACAATGTTATTATATTTTTTTTTTATGACTCGTTTTTAGCTTCAAAAGAATCCTTTCGGTAGGCGCTCACACTGACCTCTTTGCGGTCAAATTCGTACCTATCTGCTTTAGTTGCTTAAAGGATTTTCCTGCCACTTCCTCTTTTTTTTTGTACAAAAGTCAAACTTGCTTCTTGATTGAACTTGCTTCAGAGCAAAATGCTCTGTGCCCGAAATGAAGCCATCAAAAAACCAACACGTCGCATGACAAAAACTTCAAGCCACCCACCGATGGGGCTTTGAAGTCAACGTCAGGACATCGCCTGGTCTCCATTGTATACTCGGGGTCTATTGATATGTGTTGTCTAATCGAGGCAGTAAAGCTGTCGCGAAAAGTGCGCGAGACATTTCAGACAGCTGCCAATGCAATTTGCTCCGGAAAAACTTTGCACTTGGCGGTCAAAATGCGGCAGTCACTGCCCGGACCCGTTTGATGGCAAGGATACGGGTGTTACTAATGCTGCCACGCCTAATGACACTTGCCGCGGTTTTAGCTGCCAGCTGTCTGGAGGAGCCGCCTGCTCCGTCCGGTTGCATGTTGCAACATCAGTTGTGGTAGAAACGGCAGCACGTCCCTGACTTGCGGTGGGTGTGCGCATCCTTCCATTTGACGTTTATATTTGCGGCAGTCAATGTGATTGATGTCTTGGCTCGCGCCAAAGCCGCCAGTTCCGGGCCAGGCCTTCCCCCAGGCCATCAGTTTGACGCGGTGCCAGCGGCAGTGGCAGCAGCAGCGGCCAGCGCGTCAGTTTGCGCCGTATTAAGTTGTAAAGATCATTTTGTGACAGTTTTATGAGCTCCCACGAGTGTGTATGTTGTGTGTGTGTGTGTGGGAAAAACTAATTTCAAGTTGGGGCGGCTGGCTGGCTGACTGCTGTTGGCCGGGCCAATTTCATTTACCAGGCAAATGCAAATGTCACTCCTTTGCCGTCGCCATCGCCGTCGTGTGGCGGTGTGGGTGCTGCTGCGGTGTTGTCCTTTTGTTTGTTTGCATTTCGTTATTGTCTAGCAGAAATCATTGTCATTTCCACACGCAAAAGTCATTTGGCACATGTGACACCCTTTCCGGCTTAAATTGCTTTGCTTTCTTTCGCCCGCTTTCTATTTCTCGCTCTCGGCGATTTTCGGTGTCCTTTTTTTGCGGTGCCTCATGGCAGGCTGCGTGTTCGGCTTATCCTTTTGAACCGTGGCAACATTTGCACATGCATTTGTAGTCAATATGGCAAAATATTTGCCTAAATTAAGCGTCGCATGGGCCCGGCCCCCTTCCCCAACCCACGACCCTCTCTCCCTGGGCAAACCTTTTGGCAGCAGCTGGGGGCCGTTCAATCAAACGGATCGAATGCCACACTGCAATTTCCACTGTTAACTACATTTCCTCAACGCATCGCTGGCTTTTCTGGACGAACCCCTAGAATCAGTCCACAGCGGAAAAGACCAAAAAGAGTGGAATGGGTGGGGCCAGTGGCGGCATGCGAGTCGGGCAGTTGGGGGCGTTGACCAACTGCGTAAATTGCGTAGAAATATTAGATTGTCAATTCGTAAATTGCTGTCTTTCAACTATAAAACTGTGTGTCAATGTTCCATGCAGTTCACCCTTTTTGGCCATAGCATAAAAAACAAGCAAAAAAAGAAATAGCAATTGAAATCGTCGGACTTTAAAATCAAAACGAGCTGTGGCCCGCCAAGGGACCGCCAAGAGAACCGAAACAAAGGGCTTCCTGAGCATCGAGAGATGCTTAGAGAGGAGTCTTTGTTTCGAGAGATTTATGAAAGATTTTCTTTACAAATTGTTGGTCAATTTTTAAGGACTTGAAATGCTACAAAATTCAGTAAAGAGTAAAAAACTTTATGGTGTAAATTGGGATTTAAAGCCAATTAAGAAAGTTAACTTTTAAGTCTATAAAAACAATCACTCTTAAAGAAAAGTCAGTTCCTTTCCTAAATTACTACTCCCGATCTTTGCCGGAATAGTATTTAACTATATTACTATTTAACTAGTATGTCCTTAGTTTAGTTAATATTTTCCTGCAATACTCGTAGAAGCAGTGATTTGTCTTTCTTCTAATAACAGTGGTCACTGCCTCTTCCCTCAGTCGTCTCTTACTCTTTCCTGATTTCTAAAATTTTAATCAGAATGCCAAGAGTTCGAAGAGCAAAATGAAACTTTTGAGAGCAAACGTACCGACCATAAACTTAAACTTTGGCACGCTTATCTCCGGGGGGGAAGAAATGATTATATTATGAAGCATATGGAGAAAAAAACTAAACGAGATGCGGGATATGCAAACGGACAGCAGAGTTTTCAAAACTTAATGTGATTTGCTATTTATGGGGATTGTATGCCCTCTACCCGGAATCTTCCAGCCGGGTATAATAGGCTTGTGCAAGGGTATGTAACATAGAGATAGATCTTACATAGAACTTCCAAAGCTTAAATTGATATGGGCATAATTACGCATGGAATAGATCTAGCCATGCCTGTCTGTCCAACTGTCTGTCTATCTAAGGGTCTGCCCGTCTATATGTCTGTCTTTCTTTTAGTCTGTCTGTCAATTATTTCGATTGTTTATCTGTCAGTGTCACCTGTCGATTTGTCCGCCTGTCGGTGTGTCCATCTGTCTGTCTGTTAACTGTCCGACTGTATCCTCATATGTGTGTCTGCACAGGGCGCGTGTGTTGCGGATAATCCAAAGAATCTCAGGAATTAAAGAACTCTCGACCGGAGGAAAGTAAGGAGGATATATAAAGGATATGTTATAGTCGGGCAAGCTCGACTGTGGAACTCGTTACTTGTTTTTTTTTTTTTTTAAGGGGGCAGAAGTGGCTGCCTCCCTCCCGCCCTTGCAGATAAGAAGAAGGAAAAAAGAAACTCTCGTCGGCAAAGGCGGGGGCAGGACAGCTAATCCAACATATGGACTTGCAGAAACTTTGGCCACAACAAAAACAAAACACAAAAAAAAAAACGAGCCACAGACGAGAGACAGAAAGCCGAAATGGCCACCACGCATGGTATGTAAATCCTGAAGAGATAAGGCGATGGAAGAGCACAATGACAGCCGCAGGAATTGACCAAAAATGCCGGCCAAGTCGGGCAGGTTGAAAGGACCCAAAACAGCCAACGTAAGGAGGCAGGGGTGGGGCGAGATGGAAAGTAATTTCATAAGTTTGGCAAATCACGAACCGACCCCGAAAACAGCAAACGAAACTGGTCAGTCCACCGTCTCCTTCGAATTGTCCTGCGGCTGCTTATTGGCCTCGACAGGGACTCACATATGAACGTACGGGGGAGTGGCTGGGTCGTCTACTGCGGTGATTTAACATAAAAAAGGTAAAAAAAAACAAAGCACCGACCGAAGAACAAATAAGAAACTTTTGTTTTATTAGTTTTTCATGCTCTACCGGCTGTTGTTTTATTGCGGCCACAGATCGAGGCTGGAGATACGGGTAAGATGGAGGAAGAGGCTGGGTGGGTTGTTTATCCTTATGACTTGCAAGTTTTGTGTTTTGTGCTGACCAATGTCATAATGCCTCCCTGGGTCGGGGACTGTCATGCGTTCAATTCCCCAAATGGTTTCGCATAATTTGCAAAAGCTTGCGAAGGTTGACCGGCAAGAAGGTCCTTTGGCCATTTCAAAATTAGCTTCTGCCATATGCCATTTTTAGTTTATGACAAATTTACCTGATTTGATTAAAATTTCGTGGCGAGCAGAACGGACAAAGGGGTAGACGGAAATTCGATCGTGGCCCGTCCATCAAGTTGGCCAACAAAACTTAGCAAATTCACGCCGAGTCACCTCGAAATCAACAACAGACCACCCAAAATCCACCAGCTGACTTATAAGGCAGCACAAACCGTCACTCCGACCGACAGGCTGACAGGCGGCTTCGGCCTCAGTTTCCATGTATCAGTTTCGGTTTTTTTTTCTCATATTTTGCATTCGTCATGGCTGCTTAATGAGCAGAAGTTGATGGACTCGACTCGACCCGACTCTGCTGCTTTTTAATCTTTCCTTAATCATTTCATATACGCATTTTTTTTTTGGCGAGTTGGTCGTGGTCGTTGAAATTCTCAGGGCTGCTGGCGGTGTTGGCCGACCTCTGACGCGTTGATTGACACCGGGCAGCAGCAGGAGATCAGCGGGTGATCCTCTCACGATCGAAGATCTGTTTGTAAGTCAACCAAGCATTCCACGGATCTCCCACATTTTGGCCATTAGTCAACAAGGCTTTGGGGCACTGGTGGCTGCCGTCTTGGCCGCTTTTCACGCATTTTAATCGACTGCCGAGCGGGCATTTAATTCCCGCTTAATCACTGTCCAAAAACGGCATCCATATTCGTATTCGCTGTGGGCCGCGTTAAGTTGACAGGAGTAAACAAAAGCAGCGGCTGTGCAGGATCCAGCGGCTTATTAGTGTCGAGCCTGTCAAATGGAAATTTCATGCAGCCTGAAAACCAAAAAAAAATTGTAATGAAATAAAAACAAGGCGCGCGCTCATCCGACAAGCCAGGCCAGGCGGTAAATGAATTAGAATGAAAGTCAAGAAAGCAGCCACCAACGATTGACAAATTAGCCTCATTCATTTCGAGGTCAAAACAAAGTCTGTCCCGGCCAGGACACGGCAATTAATATCGTTTAGTGGGTGCAGTCGTTTTATATTCCGATAGAGAAATTCGGTCGGGGCTACCAGTTGAGGGAATTTCAAGAGTTGGAATTTCGACAGATGGAAATTCTCCCCCAACCTTTGGCCTGTTTGCGTCCTCAGTTCGATGGGTTTGTAGTCGACAATTGGAACTCTCTAACCTTCTATTAAACGAGTCAACAAACCGACAACACTGACAACGATCCACAGATAACCTGGCCCCCATTCAATTGGATTGACCGGCGTCCGCTCCGCCGCCCCAACTTTGCGTTTTCCGGACTCTGTAATTTGTTATTTGCTTAGGTGAAAAAAAATTATCAAAATGCAAACACTTTGCGGTTTAATTACACCCAACGAACAGAAAATAACAATAAAAAGAAACAGAAATTGAGTGTCATTTGCGACTGCGACTGCCCCCGGAAGGGAAATCGTCGTCGTGACTGCAAAAATCGCAATTTTTTAAATGAGAAAAAAAATGAATGCATCGCGTGAATTTGTTAAAGTTTAGAGCTTTATTTTGTTTGTATGGGACAAATTACAGTTGGCAGACGAACCGAAGGAGGAAGGCACAATTCAAATACCGAACATGAGTTCCTCTTTTTTTTTTGGAAGATGCAAGTCGATTCTTATTGTATAAAATTTTATAAATTAATCAGTTGAGAAATGATTAAGAAAACAAAATATGGACCTATATTTTGAAAATTTCGTTCCAATTCTAAATTTTGCACAATTTGTTCAATGATTGGCATAATAACCCAAATAAATCGAACTCCACATTGCAGAAACCTTAACTGTTCCTCATCTTATAAAGGAAAAGGAGCCCATTACATGATCCAATTTTTGGGACTATATCGATAATATATTTTTCACGATTTCACATTAAATCGAACGAATTAGCGATGTTCCTGGACGATCTAATTTTGTCTTCTTACAGCCACCAAGTTTGAAAGGACAGCCCCTTACTGACTATGATTAATTTGTTCAAGCGATAGGCCTTCATTGGCATTATGTCCAAATCAAATTGAGGCGGACAAAGGGGCTTTATTTCCTGGGCATCCATGCGGATTTAGCTTCTATATACTAAAATAAAGTTCTTCAGTTCTTTAGTTCATCTCTCCATTTCTGATCTTCTGTAGACGGGCCAAAGGATTAAAAAGTCTTTCCACCGAAAGGGAAAAAAGAACACCTCACAATTTTCGCAAAGTTGAGGAGCCCAACCATCGCATGCCCACTCTTAGCCCCCAAACTAATTGCACCTGCCACCTTGCCAGTGGGTGCGGCAATTGCCCAGACCAAAACGAATCCGTAGTGCAGGCGGCTGAGAGCTCAGCTATTTGGGAGTCGTCGTCGTCGTCGGCGACGGAAGGAAACTGGGCGGGTCGGTGTGTGCAAACTTTTGGCTTCTCGGCCGTTGATTGCATCTTTTGTCGCATGGCCGGGCCATGTTATTTTCCATTGACAGGTTTTTGGAGGCCAACCCGGTGGAAGGATGGCGATGGCGGCATCGCGTGTTGCATGTCAACGCCGGTGTTCCATTCTTTTTGGCCAGGCCGCTGGTGTGGCGTTTGCATTGCATGTAATTGTCGATGGCTCTGTTGCTGCCGCCATTGCACACACACAGGAGGCAAGATGGCGCAGCTGCATAGACGCCGGTTGCCAGTGGTTCGTGCCAATTTCCTCGGCCAAGTCGAGCGTGTGCTTTGGCCATCAGAGGCGAATCAGCCAGGCGGGCGGGTGGCCAACGACCGCCCTGTGATTAATTATGACGCTGCTCAATGATTGGTTCTTGGTAAACTTGATTGGAGGCCGTTACCGCCGCCGCCACTTCCCTCCCAGTCGTACTCGGTTGTGTGTTGATGCCGGCTTCCAGGAAGCTCAGGGCCCCCACCCTTAGTCCCGGCCATAGCTCACATTCACACAATTACAGGAACAGCCCTTTGGCAGGGCCTCCCGCTGCGGCAACACCAGACAAATCAGCGTCAACTTCCAACACCTTCGGCTGGCCGAGTGCCTCATCCGTTTGGAGATAAAATCTCCCACACAACCAAGCCTCTCCTTGCCACTCACACACCTTTTTACACCTTGCTGGTGGCTGGGTTCCCTTGCCTATTGTTCGGTTCTGTCAAACGCCTTAGAGTCGCATTGTTTGGCCGGCCCACGCCCGATTCGGCGGGATTCCTGGTATACGCAGAGTCAACTTCTGCATGCCCTTGGACACTGCGATATAAATCGCATTAATCATTGATTTACAATAAAGCCACTGGCAAGGTGCGAGTGCGACTGCGAGTGGTTGTGACAGCGACAATGACAGGCGATTTTATTGGTTGTCGCTATGAACAAAAATAAAAATCAACCTGTTCAAGCCCCAGCCATTGACCAAAATCCAAAACAAAAGATTTCCCTTCTCAACAAACAGACAGACCGGCCGGCTAGTGGCTATTGTCGCCGCCAGTCTCGGCTTGGGTAGACTGGCTGACCCCTCGCTTGGAGGGAGGATCGCTTCGATCTCAACTCTTTGTGGTGGCCCTGGGATTTGGGCAATTTATTAATATTTAATAAGCGTTGACTTGTGGACGGTTTCGGTTGAGATCTCAATCGTGTGGGTGGCACAACCAGCCAACATGTGGGTCCATTCTTTTTCCAGTTCAAAGGTGGTCCCCTCTCACCACAGATAAAAACGGCAGTTTCCAAACATTTGTCATTACTTCTCTTTCACTGGGCGGTCCACTCGCTTTGATCTCTTAACCACATCTGGTGGCAGAGAGGAGACGCAACCAGACAAACGTAGATATGCTAATGATCTTGGCTGGGCCTAGGATTGAACAATAGGAAGAGGAAGCTTAGTGCGGAATTTAAGGGGAATAGATATGAAGCAGGCAAGGTTTTAATATTTTAACTCATACAAAATAATATAGTTTGATTTAATAGCCTAGCAAAATTTTCCTGAAGTTTTCTCAGTAAATTCTTTTTCGTGATTTAATTGTCCTCAATTTAAGTATTTTAAATTAGTTCAAATCATAGCTAGAGATTCGTAAAAAACCTTATATTTCCCCCCTTCTTCTTGTTTACAAAAGTGACCACTAAATTGTGCAATTTCTCGGTAACCGAGATTCCATTTATTTCCATTCAAAACACCCTTCACCTCGATGCTCCTGGAGGTTGTACCTCCATCCCTTTAAGGCCGACCGATTGAGTTGCCATTCTGTTGCCACAAATTGATGATTCTATTGTGGGATGCTGGGCGAAATTTGTTTACGCTTTGACGGGATTACGGCAAATCGACTGCGCCAGCCTCTCACGGCTGTTGTTGTTTTTGTGCGTATTCGAGCCGATGTCGGCCATTAGTTTTTATTCGCTTCGCTCGCACAATTCGAAATTCTAAAACTACAAAAAATCGCACTATTTTTTCGCTTACGTGCGCTAAATTGGCAATAAGACCGGGCAAAAGGGTGGCGGCCGCAGCCGTTGCCAAACTGCATATGACAGTCATTTCGGCCGTAGGCCAACTTCCCCTTCCCTCTCAATCTGTGGCCCAAGGATATATCAATTTTATGGCCACCACGTGGCGGTTTTTGTTTTTCCGACTTCGAAATTTCGCCCTCCCCCCATTCGGCGTTCTTTGTTTTCTGTTGCATTGAAATTGCGTAGCAAATTGTTTTGTTTTTCGATGGCCTAATCCTTTGCCTCTCGATGCGCACAACCTTCTGTGCGCGGCAGACACTGATTCGCCCTCGCCAGGTGTCCAAGGACATAAGACGCCCACACCACACCACACCACGCCAATTAGCCTTGAGAGGCTGGGCATTCCAAGGCAAATCAATTACTCGCTGAATGCTGCTCCATATGCATCGCTAATCTCCGAACAACTTTGGGGCCATCCGCCATTGTCCTCCAGCGTTGGTGCCGACGATCAACCCATTGGCAGCCCTGGTAACGCACACTTGCCTAATTTGATTTCATTACCGCGCCCACAACTGATCCGGGCTGAATGCGCCCTCCCGACCGTGAACAGCATCCCCAGCCAGTTGGTCTGGGCGGAGCTGTGGGCCCGCTACACAAAAGGCTTAATGCGAAAATTAATCGAATCGAGATCGCAGATGGGCCGCCCGATACCCTTACCAGGCGCAGTCCCAGCCTTCGCACAGGGCAACGCCTTCCCTCGGTTAGTTCCACTTCTAGGCTACAAATCCCCACCGACCAGCAGCCTCTCACCGACAGCCAGTCAACGGGGGAGCGGGCAGTGCGCGGCTATGCGGATGCGTTGATAATCTGGTAAAAACTGCCATTGACGATGTGCCGGCTGTTGATGTCGTGTCCCGCCCACAGCTGCAGCCCTCGCCCCCGGACCATTCGCAACTCCTCTTTGACATTTTCGCTGCCGGATGCCCACACACACCGGGGCGACGCAAAGCCACATCAAACAGCCTTCTGGAAACTAGCAACAAGTGAGGCCACATCCTGCCCAGGCGGCCAAGATCAAATGGCGCACAGGCTGCCGATCACAAACGCCTCTCGCTCTCGACTCCGCTAATGACGCCAATATAAACGTCAAAATTTATGATCCACCACCCAACGCAATGGAGCATCAAAGAGCGAGCGTCTTAGGTTGGAAGGAAAAGCTTTTTCCACGCAATAGGAAAATGATAGGATAATATACAGAAAAAATAATCCCTCAATCAGTGAGCAGGTTCGATTTTCTAACAGAAAGAACATAATTTCCCAAGAAAAAGGCACTGGTTAGAAGGATTGGAAGGATGAATGGCTTGGTATTTCCCAAGGTGAACTCAAGCTGCTAAGAATCTTCGGTTTCAGCGGTGCTTCGAGACAGGAAATCTGTTTTTTTGTTTCCAGTTGAATGTTTAACATTTGGGTGATTTTATATATGATCCGGATCACCTTTTATAGACAAAAACCTCGGTGGCCGCGGGTGCGATGGTTGGAAGTGGCAAGTTAAATTAGAAATTGCCGAGAGCGGAGCTGGTCAGCAATTTCCAAGGCAGGCGGATGAGAGATGCCTTCGAAACATGCGAGTCAAATTAGTCAATTGGGGAAGGTGGTCGGGGTGACGAGACGGGAGGGACGATGAAGGCTAAGCCCACACAGAAGTGCCACTGAATGGCCACGCCCACTTTTAGTTTAGTTTAATCAAATTAAAATAAAAATACAACCAAAAAGAAAAGGCGAACAAACAAAAAAAAAGAACAACCGAAAATAGAAACCCACACCCCGTGGCTGGGCATTTTTCATTCCAAAATAAATGGCCACAAATTTTGAAGCCGCAAATATGGTGGCAGTGGCGGTGGCGGTAGCAGCACTGGTGACGGTGGCATATGCAAATGAGGCGAAAAACTGAAACGGCGGCAGCAGCGACGCCCAGCAAACAAATCATTGAAAAATTGTCACCGCCAAGCCGCCACCGCTGGGCCCAGTAGCGCTGCCTGCTCGAGCGCCTGCCGCTTCCTCTTTCCGGCCAGGACACATCACCATTAGTGTGCTCAATTGTGTGACTGGAGGGGGTGGAAACCACGAATCGCATGCAAATGAAACCGCAGGACAAACAACGACGACGAGACGGCGATGATGATGATGATGAGAAGGTGGCCAGGGTCGGATGGGGAGGGGTGACAGGGCGCCGAGCATCCTGCAGTCGGGGACGCAGCTGACGAATTGTGAAAAAACAAAAAAAGAGCAGCCAAAGCGATGGCTGGGCGGACTGACTGAGCAACAAAAAAAGAACAAATACGGAGGCAGTCGAAAGCAAGATGGCGGTTTGGTGGCCAGGACATTCCGCCCGACGCTATAATTTTCTGCTGCGTTCACACGCCATTGTCGAACTTTTCTTTTTGTATGTGTGGCTGTGCGTGTGTGCCGTCTGTCCGGCATTTTTTTCCTCCTTCCTTTTTTGTCCTTTAAGTAAACATTTAAATTAAAAAACATTTACATACCAACGACTGGCAGGAAGAAGGGTGGCGGGGTGGCTGTGAGGTTCCCAGGGGGTCGCGCGAAGGGCTCGGGGAAGGGATGGGGGCAGTCATTCTGATATTCAATTATGATACTCAATGGCAGACGCGACAGGACCTCTGATAACCGAGAGTTATGCGGGAAAAAGGAAGACGATATTTGAAATGCCAAAATAAAAGAGAAGAAAACAAAAAGTGAAATTTTTTAATCATTTTTAAAAATCTTTTTTTGGTTCAGTTGAACTACTATGGATGTTTTTTGGAATGTACAAATCGATATTTAATTGATTGTCTTGTATAAAATTTTTGGCAATGAATTGAAAAAATACTTAAAACGTTATATTAAATTGGTTCTGTTTTTCAAGTTTATATGCATTTTTTTGGTAAAAAGTTTCGTTTCAATTTTAAATGGCGGATATCAGCCATTTTTCAACATTTAATGTTTTACTAAATATGAAAGATAATTTAAAAATTAACTATAACACTTAATCTCCAATTTTACTGGCATCTCAATTTATCCCGAATTCCCAGTCACTCAAAATCCCAACTAAGAAATCTCACTCAATCGAAACGTGGTGAAAACGGAACGAACTGGCAGTGGAACGAAATGGTAAATGAATCTCCAATAAGACCAAAACGCAACCACCCAACTGAGAAAAAAAAACCACTTAAATAGCCGACGAAATCCAGAGAACACACCCCCTCCCCAACCACACACACGCACACACAACTTCATTATAGCCAGGGGTGGGGGCAGCCCAGCCGCCCGCCGCACAGTTGTCAACAGTCGAAAAAACAAAATGACGAAT
Organism: Lissocephala sabroskyi; assembly: GCA_037075105.1. NCBI lineage: Eukaryota > Metazoa > Arthropoda > Insecta > Diptera > Drosophilidae > Lissocephala > Lissocephala sabroskyi. Next base: position 28,816 of record JBAMCP010000024.1, read on the forward strand.
TTATGAACTCGACCCACTCAAACCCAAGCAGCTGGACAGAGACGGCCATATTTCGTTCCGCTCACACGCACACCAACGCAAAACGAACTGAGCAGTGTGGCCAGACTTATGCTTGTCTCGCTCGCACGCATGCGCAGCGAACGAAACTCACTCAATTGCCCGGCCAGCAGAGCCCTGTGAGGGAATTTTCTTCTTTTTTTTTTTGGGAAAATCAAAATGAGCGGATGAGCGATGTGTACTGCATTGGAATGCCTCGCTCGAGTAGTGCCGACTCGCTCGCACACTCATTGTTCATCATAATTGAAATGCCGGCGCGCCGCCTCGCGCTGCTGCCGTCGCTGTCGACTGTCTGTCTGTTTGTGTGTCTCTTGTGGTTAACCGTTTAGCCGCCCCCGCCGGCCGCCTTCTCGTCGATAGGCTCCACCCGCATGCCCGCCGCTCGTAGCATGAAACTTACGTGAGCGCATTTCTTTGGCTTTGGCTAAGCTTTTTTCTGCCTTGCCATCGACGCTGTCGTCGTCGCTGCTGCTGCCGCCGCAGCCGTTGCTGCCGCCGCTGCTGCGTGTAAAGTTTGGCCCAAATGGCTGGGGCTCGTTCAGTACATCGACGAATTTTGCGCGATTGTGAATGGGAAGAGCCGCGCATCGCGTCCGCAACGCCAACGTCGCCAACGAAAAGAAAATACGTAAAAGGACGAGAAAACCTCGAGATCCCTTGACGGACGGCTCTGCTGGCGCAGCTCGCCTCCAGTGCGTTACGTCACGTAGTCAGTCACGTTACGTAGACGCACGCCTGGGGTGTTGAAAGCCCTTGCGTATTTGGGAAAAGCGTCTCGGCGGCGGCGTCAGCGCTTACAGCAGCGTCGTAAGATCAGCTGTGCGAAATTTGGGGCCACCTTGCTCGTGTGTGTGTGGGGGGGTCAGACGTCGCTGCTTGGCCGCCAGGCCGCCTGGTCGCTTGTTGCGAATGCGTTTACACGGCAAAAAGCCAATCAGTCAGTCGCTTCATTCATTCAACGGTCAGCTGCGTGACTGTGAAGCGGTTTTCCCGGTAACGCGCACGGTTTTTCCCCAAAAAACCATAAAAAGAAGCAAGCAACGAGAAAAGCGAACGCGTAGTCGGCTAATTCGCAGCCAAAAATGTGCAAGAAAATTTAGGAAATATTTTTAAAAATTCAATACATAAATTAACGTGTGGGCTTCAAAATTCGGGAAATTTTTGTTGAACCCGGAAAAATGCTACTTAGCAATCAGCCCGCTAAACAAACGCAGCCGCCACCAACGCCGCCGCAGAATTTCAAATCCAAATTGCAACAACAATTGGCAGCGGCCGCTGCTGTGGCGGCCACAACAACAACCAACTTGGCCAATGGACACAACCACCACAATAACAACAACAACAGCCACCACCATTTGAATCATCACCACCACCACCAGCAGCAACCACACCAGCATCCGCATCAACAGCATCCACATCAGGGGCATCCACATCACAACATTTCCTTTGCCACGGATTTCTCAATTGCCGCGATTATGGCACGGGGCGGAAACGCCTCAAGCCGCGAGCCATCCGAACGCAGTTTGAGTGAGTAAAGTAATCGCCCCACAAATCTCAGCCACCCGACCGACCCGCCCTTCATCTGCCCTGCCCGTAAAACTTATCGTCATGCCAAAATAGAATTTTGGCTGCCTTGATTTCCATTAATTTCGTATCGAATTCGAATTCGACGGAATTTAATGGTTGGTCGGTTCGTTTAGTCTTTTCATAAAGTCGGTTGAATTGAGTTCTTTGGGAATTCCTATTTTTGCCTAAGCCCCGAAATTGAAGCGCTTTCTTGATTGATATGGAAATCTTGTCAATTGGCTAAGCACAGGTGATCTTTCTCTTATTTTGATTGACATTCCTGGCGGGAGGTCTTCATCGTAAGCCCCATAAAAATACAGTTAGTCTAAACAATTGAACTGTTGACAATGATCTTGCGCCAATGCGTAAAGATTTGGCTTAAAGATCTTCAATTCTTATTGATAGGTAAATTTTTTTGATCTCATAAATTTTTGTTAAAAAATCTTACTGAATAAATTATACGGTTTGTAAAAATAATCACGGATAAAAATTTTAAAAATTGTATATTATCATATTAAATATCCAAAACTATTTAATCAATGAAATATATTACATCAAATCAAAGATGTTTGGAAATAGAACAGGTTAGAATTAAATGGAATTTATTTTTGCTTTTATTCGTAGCGGCTGTCTGCCGACAGCTCTGTTCGGATCTGTTAAAAACCTTTTAGAACTTTGATTTTTGGTTGTCTTTAATTTTGATAGAATAATAAAACTATAAATCATTTATTTAATTAACGATCTATGCCCAAATTCAGGATACAAATCTTAAATTTATTTACGTATGTTCAGATTAATTTATGAAAATGAAATAACCGACGGTTCTTTTCCTACCTTCTTATCTAAAGTAAATATATAAATTACAGAGGCTTCAAATTATGTAGGAAATATATAGAACATTAAGTGTAGAACGCATTGGTGCCATTGAAGTAATTGCATTTCCATCCAACAAATTAATAAGGGATTTGATGACAGGGCCAATATAGAAGTTTTGTTTTATAGTCTCCATTAATTAATCGACTCATTCGAATTGATTAGACGTGAGGAAATCAAATAAAGTCTGGCTGTCGATTTAATATGAAATAAAATTTTATATTCAAATTACATTCATCTATAAATCAAAACTAAGTCAAAGACCCAAAGAGCTTAACAATAAAATAATTAACAATATAAATATAATAAATCAGTAAAACAAAATTTAAATGAATATTTATAACAACACAAAATTTCCATACATGCAATAACAAAGCCAAAAAAAAAAAATAAATTAATAAAAAATAAAGTTCATAAAATAAAGTCCAAATAGGCATATTAACCGAAGGGTGAAAATAAATAAATTGTAATACAAATTAGATGGGTACATTTCAAAATAATAATATCAATAATAGTAGTGATAAAAAAATATATAGTATAAATAAATTAAAAGTAAACAATTAAACTTTGAATAATTCCCACCCAGTTAATTATCAAACCAAAATTCAATTAATAAATTCAATCAATTGTCTTGGAAACTCAGTTTCATGTGAAGCAAAAGGTCTGCATTTTTAAATCCGCCTTCTTCTTCAATGAATTTTAATGTCAATCCGATGCCTCCAACCTTTCGCAAGAGACTAAATCGATTGTTGGATTTATTTTTTATAAATAAATAAATAAATTAAATATTAATGAGGGTACAACGTTGATGACTTGATAATTGCGGCAAATGCGAGCCAATAAAATAATCAAAGGCAATTTGAATACGCCAAATGGCACCGACACACACACACACGCGACAGACAGTTGGACAGACGGACAGTGGGCCAGATGAACAGCAGGCGATTGCGCGGCTAGCGAGTAAAAATGCAAAACTATTTTAGATGCCATAATTGGGTAGGCCGGACGAATGGTGACGGCGTTGGTGTTGGTGCGGGGCGGGGAAATTGCATTTTCATTAAACGATAGCTGGGACCCCCTGTCGGCCCCTTTGGCCAGCTCACCACCTCAGCGCAGGCAAGCGGGGCTGGTGAATTCAATTCATTGGCAGAAATACAAAAATAACGACGATAACGACGACTGTTGCTGCCGTGCCAACAGCAGCAACAACGGCGGCAGCAGCAACAACAACAAAAAATTAACATATAAAATTGCATTTTGAGCAAATAATTGAATTTGGCGTATCGGCAAACTGCCATCTGTGCCGCCAAACTGTCGTTGTCATCATCGCCGAGAGCCAGTCGACAGGGTCTGGGGAGGGCAGGGAGGCTGCCTAATTGGCTGCCGGGGAGCAATTTCGACTCATTAGGGCGACGCGCACACAGCCACACCCCGTCCCTGGTAACCCGCCGCCCCGCCCATTAACAACAATTTTGATGTCTCTTTAACACACGACCGCCCCCACCGCCCAGCATCGGCCCCATTTTGGCCACCCCACCAAGTTCACTCACTCATCCGTCGCTGGGTGTTGGTCTTTTCCGGCAGGTCCGCTGTCCGTGGAACGATATTCGGCCCAGGATGCCGACGATGATGTTGACGTGGATGTGGTCGACTGCAGTGACTCCGAGTCGCCGACGGCATTGACAGCCCCCACATCGACAACGGTGCAGGCGGCAGCCGCAGCGGCAGCGGCGGTGGCCGTAACAGCGGCCCAGGCCCGTCATGCGTTGCGTGTTGCCCAGCAACATCAGCAGCAGCAACAGCAACAGAGGCAACATCATCCTGCCAAGCAACGCCAACATCACAATCACCACAACAACAACAATCACAACAAAACAAGCAGCAGCCATCGGGGGCGGTCCGCTGCCACAGCCACATCAGCAGCAGGAGCAGCAACTGGCGGAGGTGGAGGCGGAGGAGCAACCGCCACACCGTCACCGCCGCCGTCTGCTCATAGTCCTGCCAACACCGAAGACGAACGCCTGTCGCCAGAGGAGCCTGCGCAGGTAACGAAACGCCACAAAGTCAGCACCGAAGCCAATTTAACAACAACTGCGAGTGTCGCTCTGTCGCTCCTTTCTGGCCGCATCCACTAACTTGAATGTGTTCTTTCTCTTCTTCTTCGTTTTTTTTTTCCTGACATGCAGCTGCCCACGCCCAAAATACTGGGCTCTTGCAATTGCGATGATCTCATCCCCGTTCAGTGTCATCTGGAGACGAAGGAGCTTTGGGATAAATTCCATGAATTGGGCACTGAAATGATTATCACCAAATCGGGCAGGTGAGTTCGATTGAAATTGTAAATTTATAACTTCAAAGGAATTATGCGGATAAGGGATAAGGACTCAATTAAATTTTTAAGAATTACTTCATTTGTTTGGTTCGCTTATGGGAAGTAAAGAGATCTAGATTCTTGAGGCAGAACGTAAAGTTCGGAAAAATTATTTAGAAAGCTCTTAAAACCTTCTAAAATATTTTTGTATATTAATTGGTTGGTGCTTCTTAGAAAGGTAGTCAAGGAAAAAACTTGCTCTATTCCCGAGCTCTTTTAGGAACTTTCAAGGCAACAAATTGGACAAATTCTACATACCCAGAATCTGTACGATTTCTTAGTCCAACTTCAACTTCACCAACTTCACCTGATCCCCTGCAGTCTCTACTTAAGATTCGTTATGTTTCCATTTAGATCTGTGACTCAAATTTCCAATCTCTCAACTAAGCTCCCCAAGTTCCTTTCCGCTTGAAGAAAAGGAACTTTCAAAAATCAACAACTTGGCTGGTTAGTAGACAGAAAACAACAACCAAAAGCTCTTCAACTTTTCAGAAAAAAAAGAAAATTGATTGACGAGGCATCGAAATAATTTGGCGTCGATATTCGATTAGCAAAAAATACGCAGCCGACGAAACGGCAAACGGCCCACTCTTGTCAGCTGTTTTAGCTCTAAAAAAACTTAAAAGCCGCTAAAACACACACACACACACACACAGTCACAGTGACTGCCTTAAACGGCTTTTCATTCGCAACTCAACGACTCGTTTGGGCCTGGCTCGATGAGGCGGGTGGTTGGTTGACGCTGCTGACTGAACGCCCGACAGCCGGACCGACGGACAGGCGGAGGGCGAGACGGTGTAGAAAATAAAATCCAACAACAACGCCAACGCCAACAGAAACATGGAAATTATTGCTCGACGATTTTCGTGCGAATGTCGTGCAAATGAATGAAAATTCATGAAACGAAACCTGCATGAAACATAAATTTCCAGCTACCTTTAGGCGGAGAGCCCCTGCCCCACTCAGTCCAGTCCCCCAAATAACTTCACCGACGGCAACGACTATTGTGAATGGCAATTCATTCACATGTCTGCGTTTGGTCGGCTGCTTTATGTTGATGACATGCGAAATGCGCATTAGTTGCTGGCTGACTTTTTTCGCCTTCGTTGTTTTGTTTCTTTGATATTCTCTCCTTTGGCGGCCCCCCACATTTACAACACATTAACAAATTTACTCCTTTCACTTTGGCCAAAAAAAAAGGGACTTCCTCGTGTGCCGGTGACTGCCTCACCGCCGGATAAATTGCATTGTAATCGCTGCCGATTGTCGCGCTAACAACGCATTTGCATGTCCTTTGGCCTTTTGAGCCACTGCATTTTTTGTTTGGCTTTTCGGGCCCTGTAATTAGCCGAGAGGACAGGCGGTCTGCCTGCCATTTGGGGGCAGTGCAATTCGCAGTCACCGTGGGCCGCCGCCATTCCCAGCGGGGCCGGCTGGCTGGCTGGCTGATAGGCATCAATGTCAGCACGTCGTTTTCATTTTCGGTCGGGGCGAGGAGGCTTCACTTTTGAGTGATATTTTTTAAATTGAACAATGTGTAATTCTGTGTGGCCAGGGGGCGGTTGTGGGTGTGGTTAGTTAATGGCTAAAAATGCTAAGTTGTCCACAATTTGACGACCAACTAAAATGCCAAAGGTCTGTGGCTGTAGCAGCCCGGCATAAAAAAGGCAAGGAAGCATGGATTGAATTACCTTCCTTATAACTATGAATGACTCTGTAGTAAAATTCGCTTCCACTTCTGATTGATTTCCCCGCTTTATGCCCTTTGCTTTCTTGTATCATTGACTCCACTTGAGAAAGCCACGCAAAGATGCAAATGCGCATGCGCGGCTGCCATCGAAACGAAGCGTGAAAAAGGCGCGCCAATTGAGGCATCGCAGCAGCGACAGCAGCCACTGCCGTTTTCAATTGGACAACCGCTCGACATACGAGGGTTTTTATGATTTATAGACCAGCAGCCGCAGGCCAAACCAAAAAAGAAAAAAAGAGTCATAGATGCTTCGGTCGGCTGGCCGGCTTACCTGTTGGACGGCGGCCTGCGGTTGTCGGGAGTTAAAATCCCACGTGGTCTGTGAATTTTTGTCACGCTGTCAGCGGTCGGTTGGCCAAGACAAAAGACTCTGGGGCGGGTAATTGTTCTTGGCCGGGCCCACGGGCGGTCGAAAATGTTTGTCAACATTGGCTACTTACATGTGATTCGCGTCCGGTCACAAAAACATTTTGATTTTTTCCCTTCACGCAAATTAAAAGGACACCAACGCAGCCGCCACTGCCTTGTTGGCAGAGTGCGTGGAATTGCAATTTTCATGCTGACTGAAACCCCGAAACTGCGTCTGCTGACGCAGGAATTCAATTTACACATAACTTCATTAATTTCAATGACCAGGTGAACTCTACATATTTCCATTTATCACTTCTGTCAAATGAACAAACTACAAGTTAATCCCCGGCAGCCCCCGCGGCAGCTGATATCTTCGCTCTTGGAAATTATGAATTAATAAACCGGCCCGACCCGGCCGACTTTCTTATCGCCAAGCCAAGATCTCCAAGGGGAGGGTCACCGTTTCAGTAGATAAAGCAACAAATAATTTAGATGTCGACTAATTTGCATTTGCCTATACGAGCAGGAAGATGAGACGACGTTGCGACGAGTCGACAGTCGATCCTGGGGCGCTGCTTGGCTTAATTTGCTGGAACTAAGGTGTTGATAATTTAGGGTACCCCAAAATGCATTGGTAGACGGCGTTGCCCCTCAAATTTATGCGTGAAAAGCAGGCGTGTTAATTGTGAAAAGAAAACCCCCAGGAACGGCCTCAAAAAGGGGGATGTTTGGCCCCCTCCCATTCAAACGGTGTGTAAACTTCATAATTGTAACCTTTTGGCAAAGTCGGACGGAGCCGCCACCGCCATAGTGGAAATGTGGAAAAGCCATTTCCCTAATTTTCCCATAAACAAATACATAAAATCCACACTTAGCCGCCAGGAAAAACTGCGCAGTAAAAAACTCCCCGTCCGACATTCGAATTCTAAACGCCCACGCTGCGTCATTGCCCCAGGGCTGCCGAGTTGGCCACTTTCGCATGAAAATGTATGTAAATGTTGAATATGATTTACGGGACCCGCCGTGCCGCCTTCGCCGCTCCCTAAGCCAATGTTCGAGCAAAGGAAAAGCGTTGCCGACGCGACGATTTCGGTGTTAAGGCCGACGGCGGGGCGTGGCCGCTTCTCGGCTATTTTGGGGGGCGTCTCGTTCATTCTTTTTCACACATTTATGGCCACATTAGCAAGCCATCAGGCCAAGTCAACGCCGAGCTGCCATCGCTGGCCAAACGAAAGTGCTAACCACTGACCCACTGAGCCCGGCCAACAAATTTTCCCGGCCAACCGCCTTGCATCTCACGGCCACCAGTCGTTGCTAATTGAGGGAAGTTTCTAAGCTTCTCACACTTCGGTGGTTTTCATAAATTCACCGGACCCGTCGTCCCTTTGGCAAATGACAGTTGGCCGTGGAGCTGTCGGGGTGCAGTTCGCGTTGTCAAGGCTGCGGCTCTGCTAATTGATGGATGGAGCCAAGGAGTCTCACCAAAGCCACAGGAAAAATGGTAAAAGTTAAGTGAAAAAGAATTAAAAACGAAGAAATGAACTTATTGATTTTTCTGATGGATTTGGTTGGGTGAAGAACAAAAGCGGGATGAGGATTACTCGCAAATTCGATCAGCTCCAACTAATGATTTATTTTTAAATTCGAACTAAACTGATCTCATCTAGACAGTACGGAACTGGACTGGTTGTAGATGAATAAGGGATTCAATTGGTTATCTATAAAATTAAAAACAGAGAGGGGAAATATTGGCGCTGATTTAGAAACTCTCTCTTCTGCTGTGAATCCGCCCAACTGCCTAACGTTCAATGAGCAAATTGCTCAATACATTTCCTCGCCTTCTACGAAAATTTCTCTCAGTGTAAGAATACGAAATAATTCATAACTACAACATAATTAATACAAATGTTACCAACAATCATTTACAAGTCAACCAAATGTAATCCAAACCACCGCGGCCCACCCATTTAACTGCCCAACCGCCCCCTGTCCGTTGGACAAAAGACAAATGACAAAAAACTGGGCTGGGTCATTAGGCGTCATTTACACTTACCGGGTGGCCACGGCCGGACATGCCCAACATACGCATATAGCCTCGGCTTCGATTTTATAGTTGGCGGTGGCGCGGCGGTGGCAACGTCCGCGGAAATGTGTCAAAAACGTGCTAAAAGTCATAAAATTAAGTATGCGTCTTATTTACATACACGGCAACAACAAGAAACACCATGATACACTCACATATATACACACAACCCGCCTGAAACAATGGCGGACAATAAAAAATTGCCTACAATATTTTTGTCGCCCCTTTCATGTTGCTTGGGAAAGCTTTTGATGTTGCCAACGCGCCGCGTGTGTTGCTGAACATTTTGGTCTAAATTTTGTTCTTGCTTCCTTGTGGCAATTGCAGGCGTATGTTTCCGACGGTGCGTGTTAGCTTCTCGGGTCCTTTGCGGCAGATTCAACCGGCGGACCGCTATGCTGTTCTGCTGGACGTGGTGCCATTGGACTCGCGGCGTTACCGATATGCGTACCATCGGAGTTCCTGGCTAGTGGCCGGCAAAGCGGACCCGCCACCGCCGGCCCGGATTTATGCCCATCCGGATAGCCCCATTAGCCCGGAGGCGTTGCGGAAACAGGTCGTGTCGTTCGAGAAGGTGAAGTTGACAAATAACGAAATGGATAAGAGTGGTCAGGTGAGTAAAGTAAACGAGCAGGCGATGGGCGGCGCCGGCCAGCAACATGTTGCTGGCTGGGCTGGGGCTTGACTGGTGGGCCGAGTGGGATTTTTTAATCAAGCTCCTTGCCAGCGTCTCAAAATGCATTTATGAATATTTTAGCCCAACCCCGACCGACGGAATATATAAAAATGGCGGACGTCGGGCATGTGGAATATGCAAATTTGCGACTGCTTGTGCGCCGCACAAAATGAATGAAAATTGTTGGCAATTTGGTGGCAAATGCAGAAAAAGAAGCAGCTTCGCGCTGCTCTCGCGTTGCAGATGAAAATGCCCGTGGCGGCACTGCTGTCCTCGTCGCCAGGATCTGGGGATTTTTACGGCCGGGCCACACTTTTTATCGCCCTCATAAAAGCCGAGCAGGTCGACTGTCAGCGCGGCAACCCGAAAACAAACTCTGTCCCATCTTGTCCCACCTCCCCGAGCTCCGGCCGCCGAGCCCCGTCCTTCAGCATCGCTCGAATAACAAAATAAATGTATTTTCTTGCATGTTTACAGGTCGTGCTGAATTCAATGCATCGCTACCAACCAAGGATCCACTTAGTGCGGCTGAGCCACGGGCAGAGCATACCCAGTAATCCGAAGGAACTGCTCGATATGGATCATAAAACCTATGTGTTCCCCGAGACTGTATTCACAGCCGTTACGGCATATCAGAATCAATTGATAACGAAATTGAAAATCGATTCGAATCCGTTTGCGAAAGGATTTCGCGATTCGTCGCGTCTCACCGACTTTGATAGGTAAGCGGTGTGATTCTCGGGGGCGTCTTAAGGGCTCTTTCTTGTGTTTTATAGTTAGTTGGTATTGCTGCTGGATTTACGACCACCTATTGACCAACTGACAAGCCGTAAAACCAAACAGTAGCCGATATTGCTCAGATCGGCAATTCTTGTTGCTGTTTCTGCAGTTGCTGCTGATTAGCAAAAATGTGTGAAAGTAGCTGCCTTTGGTCACAAAACACTTTCAATTAGCAGGATGCCAACGGCGAGCTGTGATCTGCAACATTTAGAAATTAGCAGCGGGAGCCTTGGCAACACGCCGATGTTGCTGGCGGGCCTGCGCCTGATACCCTTTTTTGCTCTTGATATTCGGGAATTTATGCGGCCGCTATTAAGACAGCAAAGCGGCTGGGCAAGTCAGCCAGCAGCAATGTCGGCAGCGCAGGCTGCCCAGCAGCAGCACCAGCAACAACAGCAACATTGGCAGTCGGCACGGCGGCTTAAGTGGCGTAAATTACAGATCGGCGTTTTTAACTTTGAAGGCGATTCGTACATGAAATGAAAACACGAAAATAATGAGTGAATGTGGCTGCTGCTGCTCTGCATTTGCCCTGCGTTTTTTAGAGTCGGCAATTGGCAGTTACTTTCGTCGTTATATTTTGCCCTTCGAGGCGACCTGCCCTCATATTGCTGCAACATTCTCAAACAACATTTTCATAGTATTCTTCTTGACTTTTCCAGGGACCCCATGGACTCTTTCTTCTTCGATCAACACTTGCGGGCGCCACTGCGCTTCTTTCCCGATCCATTGATGGCCCAGTTGTCACCCCAAGAGGCGGATGCCGCCTCCCTGGCCTTCCTGGAGAAGGCCCGCCAGCACTTGCAAATGTTTGGCCGTTCGCCTTACACGGAAATGTTGCTGCCGCATTTGTACCAGCGGGCCGCGCCACCGCCACCCGCCCTCAGCGCCTTTCAGCTGGGCATGTGGCAGCAACAGTGGCCCCAATTGACGGCTGGCTTCCTGGCCAGTGCCAATCAGCAGGCGGCCTTTGCAGCAGCCGCAGCGGCAGCTGCTGGAGCGAATCGCACACCGCCACCGCCGCCACCGCAGCAGCACCAGCAACAGCCCCCCGGGGCTGTGATGCTGACCTCCCCGCCCGCTGCCTCGGTGACACCGACCTCGTCATGTGGCTCACCCTCGCCCGATCTGCGGCTTAAGTCGCATCTGCATGCCACCTCCGCCAGCCACTATCCACAGCGGTTTAGCCCGTATCAGGTGCCGCAACATCAGGCATCGCCGCCATCGCCGCTGCCAATGCCGTTGCCACCGCCGCCGCCGCCACCACCGGGATCCTCGCCACCGCCGCCGGCCAGCAGTCCCTAGGGAAGTTGGGAAAACAATTAGTTTTTTGTTCTCGTATTGTGAAAATGAAAATTGAAACAAAATGAAATTCATGTGCAATGTTGCGCCTGAGCGCCTTGTAAATAACCCGCAGCATGTTGCTGCAACATGCTGCTTTAATGTTGCTAGTGATGCTATTTTGAAGTATTTCTCGACACACTTGTAAACAGTATTAGTTAATTTAATTAATTGTAGTGCGAAACACGCCCCACCCCCAACCCCGCTGTCCACTTGAATGCTTAAATCTTAATGTGTCTTTATTTTCTGTTATATTTTTTCCGTCGTTGTTTTCGTTCCTAGAAACTGCAAATTCCTCATGTACTGAAAATTTAGACACTCCAAAAAAACACTTTACAAAATTTTAAAAAATATAATGTAAAATCAAAAGCAACAAATTCGCCAGCAATAAAAGTTTACAAACAAAAAAAAAAAATAAGATATTAAAAAAAATGATTGCGTAATTTTTAGTTATAACAAATTAAATAAAACCAAACAGTTTAAAAAATTAAATGCAAAATTGCTAAAAACTATGTGCAAAAATAAATAAATAATTTTAACAACAAATTTTCACACGCGCGCAGTTTTCATTTTCCAAATGCGCTGCCTTTGTTCGCGTCGCTGCCAGCGGCGCAGCGGCTGCGTCAGTTGCTAATGGAAAACAATAAAAAGCTGTAACTCATCTAACAATTAATGATGAACTACCAACCGCTCAGCTCACGTGATGCGCACTCGCCCATGGCTGAGCTGACCGAGAAAGCGGATGGCCGGCCAGTCGAGGGGGGCACCTTCAGTGGCAATGAAATATAATTTATAGAATTTTGTGCTCTTTATGAAAGTCTCTAATTAATTACCAGGGTGGTGTGTTCACTGCAACTGCAAACAGACAGACAAATAGAAAAGCCGACGAGCATTTCCACCTCTCAAGAGACAGCCACTCAAAGGGTTGTCCTGGCCGACTCTTGCCCCACTGAAGAGGGAGACGCCAGAGAGTGAGTTGCATGCGACATGCGTCATCAATTCCTAATGATCAATGTCCCTATAACCGACATTTGTTATTAATAATCCCCGGAGGAGGAGGGAGGCTTTTGTTTTGGATGCCTCCGCACCATCTTGCCAATTTCTCAGATCCGAGTCGAGTTTGTTTTAATTATCAGTGTAGCCAACACTCATATCATTTTTCTTGGCCCTAACAACTCAATTTGGTTAACTAAAGGGCCCGAATTATTTAATTTAATTACAGGCCTTGTAAGTCTTAATTATAAAATCGTTTCTGGGGTTCCAATTTCCGAATGTCTTAATTAAGTCGTTTTTGTTTTTTTTTTGGCTTACACCCCTCGAGGTGGCCTATGATTTATACGATTTTGTTTTCTTTTGTGGGAACCATTCATCTGTGACTGGGCGAATTTAATTGTCAGTTTGACAAGTCAAAGTCACAGCGGTCACGGTGGGAAAATTTACATATTTCCCAGGACGTTTTGTTGATCCCTGCCGTCTAGACGATGGCCGGTGGGTGGGTTGGTTTCGGAATTGTCTCACTCACTGCGACAAAGTCGTACACAAATTATCTCGCCACTAAAAAATTTGCCTAATTTCCAACATAAATAAGATGACCAAAAAAAAACAAAAAAAAAAACCCAAGCCGCGTTATCTCCACCGACCGATCTTGGCGGCCACCTTTTTCCTTCGGCCTGCCTGCCTGCGTCCTCCCAAAATTTATGTCTTCTTCGGTCTTAGACGACTAAAGACCATGTTCGGGGGTTGGCAGGACAAGGTGAGCGAGCAGCTCATTACACACAATTTGCAGTTAGGTGCGAGCATATAAATTTCACCGGAGGTCTCCCAGTCGGCCACTTTCCCCGCAGGGACCTTCGGCTTATCGGCCATCGGAGTTATGCGCCCCTCAAAAATACGAAAAAACGAAATTTCTTATCTAAATTATTTCGAGGCTGTAGACGGGAGTCCGGGAGTCGGTAGTTTAAATTTGTCTAATTTTTATTTTTGTGGGTGTTTTTTAATCTGCGGTCAGCCGGACGAAGAGACGACGAACTGAGGGTGCGACCGTGTGATTTGTGGCTTGTCAACTGTGAAATCTCAATTAACCGGGAAAACATACAACAACTACAATTATGGACACGTGAGCTCAAAGCTCCTCCATAAAATTTATTCAATTTATCAAGAGGAGAAAAAAAATTAAAACACGAAAGAAATTCTCGGCCTGGCGTGCATTCTCCTCCTTTGAAGGGAGCAAAGAGCAAATACCAAATAAGGCAGAAAACCTTCAACAACGAAGTAAGGATACTCTGAAAGCAATTTAAGTGAACAAAATATAAACGAAGTTGCCGAACAATTCATTATTCATTTCGCTGAGTTCACGATTCATAACTTAAGACTAATTTCCTTAGAGAAAACAATGTGTTGGGGACTCTGAGATCCCGACAGCGGGACTTGGTTAAGTGGCTTTGTTTTTTCATTTAAGTCGACTTAAAAACCCTTCCGATTTTCCTTGTCTTCAAGGAAGAAACGACTCACTGGTCAATCTATAAATGCCATTCTCTCCACCACCAGTATGTCCAACTCGGTAACATTTATAGGGTATAAATTTAGAGTACAAAAAACTTTATAATCCGGCATAATAAATGGCCCACCCGTATGGCAATTATGGCAATTTTAGAGAAAGAAAAAAGAAACAAGTAAAATATGAATGTTTTTAACAAGCGCCATGAAAATCGCTTCAGAAATTAATTTTTGAAAGCCCCATCAAGTGAAATAAACCAAAGACCGTCAGCGGCGACCTCCGCTGCACACAGTCGAGGGAGGGCAGAAGGGGCTGACGACCCCAAATAGAAGCAACTGCCGCTGCCACTGGCAGCCATGTTGGCTGGGCAAACAAGCGAAGCCTACATCACACTTCAACACAATCAGGCAATTTCATCGAATACTCACACACACACACTCACTCATGGACACCCAGAAATATTCACACTGTCAAAAGGAACGAGGGAGTGGGAGTGAGACGAGGTGGAGCGGCATTGGCTCCAAAATGCATTTCACGTGCCAGCAGAGAAATTGTGCAGGCAGGCATGAAACACACACACACACATACACACATATAAATATATATAGCAGATATATGCGGGCGTGTGTATGATTGTCTGTTTTATCTGCATATTGAAAATTTGCATGTTTAACCAGATCCTTGCCAACACTTTCAATACGGCAACCGAACAGACGCGTCAGCCGCAAAAGGCCTTTCCAAGTTTCGCTATGAAGAAAGGGCGGCAACCCAACAGGAGCCACTCGCTAAATGGGAAGAGAACAACATTTATCCTGTCTCTCATTCTAACCTTTTCTTCTAAGATCTAAAAAGAGGGTGAACACAAACGTACAAATCGATTTAGTGCTTTTAAAAATCCAAAACAGCCTCTACTCAACCCTTAAATCCCTTAAATTTTCGCGTTCTTTCTTCCTTCTTCATAACGAGTGCTCACTGTACTCCTTTGTGCTGGTTATCCACGCCACCATAAATCCATTCCGCCATATATAAATTAAAGGAGGCCCTTGCCTGGGGCTGCATGCCGGAAGTCCGCGCAGTTTAAAGCTTATCAACTGCAATTTAAGTTTGCCTGCCCGAAGGATACGCTCATCAGCAGAAAGGACTACGGGCTGCCTTGGTACAAATACGCGGTCTTTGAACTCCCTGGAATCGTTAGGGAGACGAAGGGAAGATTTGTGTCCGACCAATGAAATGTCAGACGAAATGTGGGCCGCAAATTGCATTTAGTCATCAAACTATTAATTGATATGATGCTCCTAGCAACCAAACCAAAAGCGTTAATGACTATTAATAATCCCTTAAAATGGAGATATAAAAATTAACAAATGCGATAGTACGAAATTCCCACAAACATTCATCATTGAAAATTTAACAGATTTTTGAAGAAGTCTTCAACCAGCAGAAAGGACACAAGGAGAGCCCGTTAGTGTGTGTGTGGATGTGATGACATTTGAGAAATTTGTAGCTCATCTTCTTGTGGGATATCTCGATGGCCATGCCAGCCAGGCCTGGAGACCAAACAAGATGAGTCGAGGCGAGAGAAGAGCAGGCCAGCAAAAAGTCATTGCTATTTCTGGACTAATTACAACTCCGGCAGACGACAGCAGACTCGTTCCAGACTCGAAAGTATCTTTTGGCCATGGAACAGCTCGAGGCCCAGACGGACTGTGGCTGCTGCTGTGGGTGGGAAAGTGGGCGGTGTGTGGCCAGCATTATAGCTATTCTTACTCCGATCTGGTGTTTGTCAACGACTGCTCTTGAATGAGACTGAGAATTTCACACATTTTTTATGCCCCGACAAATGTTTCCAATTTTATTTTGAATTTTTTTAGGAAATCTTTTTTTTATCAAAATTTATTTGATTTAATTTCCTCGCCTTTAGACTTTATGAGCTGTGAACTGTGGGCAACGAAGCGCATAAAAAATAAAGACTGAAGACTAATCAGGTGCGAAGGCCAGAATCGGTTGTCTATATAAAAATAGCAGCCGCGACCGACCGAGAGGGCGCCCCGGACGAAATGTGAAATAAAACGCAGGCCAAAAGTGAAGGCGAATCTCACAGGAGACCTCAAATGTGCTTGGCAAGCAGCCATTTTGGCCAACGGCCACCAGCCGACTGACTTCCCGGTTGAGTGCTTTCCAGCCAACAAGCCCAAAGTCACTCGACTTTCCAGTCGCCACAGCGGAGGGGAACCCGTTGAGTGCGAAATTCCAAGAAACGGGGAAGAGCCACACGAGTGTGTGCATGTGTGTGTGTGTGTGTGTGTCTGTGAGTGAGTGTGCCTGCTAAAAAGCCAGATGATTGAGGGCGTTGCTTGGCCAAAATGGCAGACAATGTTGAAAGCTTTAACTACACCAAGACCAGTCCTGGCCCAAGGGGTAGACGGCGACGCCGTCGACGGCGACGATGATGAGGGGCTGCCTGGGGTGGATGAGGAGGGCAAACAAGATGGTCGGTCTGCTGGGTGGAGGGAGACAAGTTGCAAGTTGTCCGTAGCTTGTTAACAATTGCAGGGCACTCAAACAAATGAGCCATCGACCAGGCAGCTGTGCATCGTCCAAGGCGAAATTAGTTTTGCCCAAACCACAAGGACGACTTTTGCAGGCGGTCGGCCGGTCCGTCGCTCGGTCAATCTACTTAATTAAAAACTGGCTCACCTAACCAACACGCTGCCCAAACTTTTTAATAACCGAAGAAGCGTGAAAGAAAGTCTCTTGGTCTGTGGATCGATCGCTTTTGGCCCCGAGGCTGTGGGCCCGGCCCTGCCGAGGCAGCAAACGCGGCAGCTGCCTTCAGGCTCCCTTGCCTTTCACTGCCAATTGTTTGTCACTCAGCGGTGTTGTAGTTTTTTTTTTTTTTTAGGGTATTCGTAGTCCTCTTCGGCACTTCAAAGTGCGGCTGCTGATTATTCACACCGATTGGCATTTGGGGAATTTCGCGAATTGGCACTTTCTTCGCCACTTGGGTGGCGAGCAGCCGTCGCCTGGGCGGTCCCAGTGGTTGGGTAAGCGTCGCACGGAGGGCGCGGAACCGCGACACATTTTCTGCATACTCTGCCAATTGCACTGATTGCCCAGATTTCACCGCTGCCAAGACATTGCGCCCTGCACCTGCCTCGCCAGGCAAGGCTGCCCATCCCCTGCTGCGTTTTCCATTGAAATAGAAGAACAGAAAATTTTTATAGAGCACGTGGTCGGTCAAATATTTATAGGTGGATCGGTGGATCGTCGTACCTTTCGGGGTGCCTCTAATTAATTACGAATATTTGTTTGGAAACGATCAGCGGCACTAGACAAATTGATAAATGAGGCGGATTGAGCAACAAGAAACACAACAACAAAAATTTCCACCTGTTCTCGGTAGCCGCGTCGCGGTGTCCATTGGGAAAAGCGGTTTGCGGTAGCAGCGACAGCGACGACCCTCGCTATAAATAATCATGGAAAATCGAGTGATTAATGCCGTTCACTTAACTGCAAAATTAGAAGCAAATTGTAATAAGAACTCTGAGAAATACAAATAAAAAATAGTGCAGATGTTGTGAAAATCCCCCCAAAAATGTGACAGCAATGACGTCGTCTTATTTTTCTGATAAAAGGTATTCAATTTCAAAGGGAAAGATGAGGTAAAAGATGAACTAATTTTGACTGAAAGAAGACCACATTCTCTAAATTTGAAATGTCGTATAGTAATGATTGTGATAGTTTGAAGGATTTATTGTTTTTGTAGATAAAAAGCTATTTAAGGAATAACAAAGAGGTCTCAAAGTCTTGATTATTTTGACACTGAATATCTGCAAGCCTAACCTTGAGTATGATTTCCATTACAAAGTTAAGATTGTTATAAAATCCTTAACAAATCATTTGGAATCCGTTTCGCAGCGCTCCCATCATCATGTTTTCCTGTTCGACTCTTCTTTCCGGGTGGGCCACCCAAGTTGGCTAAAGTTTAGGGTGTGGGAAGGGGAGGGCGACCAGCAGGCCAAAAATCATTGAAACACAAAACTGTGACGGTTGCAGAGCCGCCACACTAATGAGCGCATTGAAATTTATGACGTTTCGAGGATTTTCGAGTGGCTCCCTCGTAATTCTCACACTTCGACAAGCAAACAAATATAAATTGAATGCCAGCTCCCCCCGCGCGCCTGTCACAACACATTGAAATGTCAAATTTAGTTGACAATTAATAAATTATGAGAATTCCAGATTCCCCGGCCCTGAGCCGGTCCCCCGGTCCGCCGATCCGGTCCTCCCGAGAGTTCGCCTCGCTTAAATGGCGCCAAGTTGTCAGCCCAAAAACCGAACACCAAAAACAGAAACACAAAAACATTTTCATATTGTCATTAATTTAAAATAATTATAAACCAGAGAGGCAGCGACTGCGGCGGTGGCGGTGGCGGTGGCCTCGGCAGATGCCAGGAAATCACAACTATGGCGGTCTGCCGGGTGGGCCATATGGTGGGGGGAGTGGCGTCTGCCTCTTAATTAACTGCCTTGATGTCCTTAAAACCGCCTCGCTACAAATTGTTCACACTTCAGCGTCAATCTCCCCACGCCGCCCTGACAGCGGGACAGCCCGACAGTTCAGCGGATTCCCTCGCCGTGCCACGTGTACTGCCGAGCTCTCATTTTTTAGGATCGTCTAATTGACATCTTCATGACACATGTTCTCCGGCCAACGGCAGTTCTTCCAAAATCCAGAGGCCCGCACACGTTCGCCACCGAAATGTCAACGGTGTGCAAGTCGATGAGATTCGTTTTCTTTCATTTTTTTGAGGGGTCCAAGAGATGTGGTCGGTTGAAAGAAAAACGAGAATATTGGGGAGCTGGGGCCTTCTTTTTGGTAATTCGAGGTAGTTCGGTTTAAAAGAAAATTATGATGGTAATAAAGAATTTTTAAGGTTTCTTTTGATCTTGTATTTATTGTCAAACAAGGAGTTGAAGTCTTTGGTTGTCCCCTTGCTGTGTGTTCTTTGAAGATCTGCAGAGAAAGTAAATGAAAGTTACTGTGGATTGCTGTTGCCCTCTGAGTCTTTATTTCCTAATTTTTTTTTTGCCTTAGCTCCTCCCTATCCACCGCCTCTCCACCGAAGCTCGCCCAGATTTTGCTCTCTCCATTTAAGACTAACAATTATTGTATAACGGGGAGAATATGGGGACGGGCCAATTTAAGCCGCATTATGTAATGTCCAAAATCCGTTTCAAATTTTAAGCAGCAAACAACGGCGACGAGGAACTGCAGATGGCAAATGACGCGTATGGACGGCGATAATCGCCATTGGACCAGTCGGCGGCTAACAGGGCTACTGGCACCCCCGCCTACACCATACACACACACACACACATACACGTGTCAGGTTTGTCTGTCGGACTGTAACTCAAACAGTGACAGCTACAAATTGTGGAACAAGGCTAAGCGCGGGTCGACCGAGCAAGCGGTTCAGGGGAGGGCGCAACGTCCAAAAGTACACAGAGCTGGGGCAGTGGCGAGGGCTCTTACCCGCTTTTGTTACTGGTGACTTGGCCGAAAAGTAAGCGTCAACGCTGCTGCCACCGCCACCAACACCGTCGTCGTAGCCGCCACCGCCACCGCCACGTTTTCGTGTAACTTTCAGCGTAATGACCAAGACACGTGGCTGTCTAATGTGGCCAGGGGAGGGGTACGGTGACGGGTACTACGACTGGGCCGGTGGTGGTGACGGTGGCGGTGTCAGTGTCGCCGTTGTCATTGGGCTTCCATTGTTTTCAGCATTTTTATGGTAAAATGTTAAATGAGCGGGGCGTGTGCATTGCCGGGACATTCAGGAAAATCCTTGTGGCTCATTTCTAATACATTTTATTGCAATTTCGGGATTTGAGAGACATCCACCCGCCGTTCAGAAGATTTGCCGCTCTGACGCAATTAAGTGTCTGGTAAATTGAGCTCTTCACCCAAAGTCCAACTAATTGAAATCAAAACCGGCAATTCAATTAAGTGAAGTAGTCAGCCAACTGCGTGACGTCAGTGGTTAGGGATTTGATCTTGTGAAACTTTCTAGCCTGGAATAAGGACCGACAGGTTAACCCACTGGTCTCTTGGCCAGGTAACCCATCGGTCGAATAAGTGGTGGACCCATTGGGATCGTCAGGATAAGTCCACCGGTCACGCGTTCAATTCTGTGTGCACTGAACGGCAGGAACCAAATACATACTAAAATTTCTCTACACTGATGGCTTTATTGCTGGCCAAATGCCATAGACATGCCGGCCAACTGGAGAACACCCAACTTCGGAAAGGATGAGTGGGTGCGTCATAACCTGATCTTATTATTAAGAATCTTGCAGAATTTTACGAGTGTGCAATAATTTCCAGGGAGCAGTCGAGTATTCGTATTCAGTCAAGGAGGCCAAAAATCGTAGGATTCGATAGAAGGATGAATTAAATGGGATTTGATATGGGAACCAAAATCTAAAATCTTTGGCATGAATTGGCAACAGCAACGAGCAGATCTGAGGATTATGCAAAAGTCTGAGTCTGAAATCCGAGTCCTTAATAAAATGTTTGGAATTCGAATGAGATCATCAAACTCATCCCAAAAATTCAACTCCGACGATGATTAAGATTTTGACGAACCACATTCGCTAGATTCGAAACTTATTTTCTGTTAACAAAGAGTATTCAAAGTACACATAAGCTAAGAACCCATATCCGCATTGCCTGCTCTGTGCTAACGTACAGATTTTCCTGACGGATCCACGGAGAAACAACAAAATTTCAATTAGTCGAAATGACGGCCACCAGGGCCCATATTTTTCCGGGGCAATCTTTCTCTTTGGTCTCTCTGCCTGGCCTGTCGATATTAACGGGCAATAAATTAGCACAAACAGCGTGCAAGGTGAGAAAAAATTCGCATAATCTTGTCTAGAAATCGGCCACTAGCTCCGCCGATCTGACCGATTTGGCAGCCATAAACTGCCGGCTGCCGGGCTCCAACCGACCGACCGAGCGACCGACTCTCTTTCGACGGTTAATTTCAGTTTGAGATAATTACAGAGCGGCATCAACAAAAAAGACCTGCCGCCCTTACCCCCCTCAGCCCACCGGCTTCCAGCTCGAGCCTCTCCGCCGTTGGCGGTTGGCGGTGGTAAGTGGTGGCAACAGGAACTCCAGCGGGGCAGGCGGTCGGAAAGGGGGGCATGCGTTTGCACGCGCGCTCGCATTTATTATTAGGGTGGCCGACAATCAAGTGGTTGGTTGCTTGGATCGGCCAAGAAGCCTGGCCACATCAGCAGAGATGCTGCCGCTGCCGCGCGCTGCTTTTGCCAGATTCGCTGATCAGTGCGATAGGCGCTGAGTAGCCATTGATATGAGAGGGCAGGTGGCCAGGGGGCGGTCATTCAGTGCATAATTTTAATAGTTATATTATTTTCAGGTTGCCGACAAAAATACCGCCAGCCGTCCGACGACCAACCGGCCAGGCCAAAAGCCGCGTCTGCCGACAGAAATCAAAGTCATATGCGGCCACGCCCACCATCGTGGCATGTTGATCTTCATCAAGATCGCAGGCGGCGGCAACAACAACGGAGACGGCGTAGCAGTGACGACGGCAGCACCAACACGGTTGCCTCCATGGAAGCTAATCAAAAATTTTCTCACCTCTTTTTCGTGAGCGAGGCACAAGGCGAAGAGCAAGCGGGAGAAAGAGGAAAATACTTTGGCGGTAGGCGTTGGCCGCTGTTGAATGTTCTGACGGCAGTGCCCCCAAAAATAAAATTCAATAGCTACTAGAAAAGTTCGAAGAACCACAAATACTCTCTTTAGAGAAATCAAAGAAAACAATGTGTGAGGGTTGGAAGAATCATAAAGCCTTTTGTGGAGAACCTACAAGAACAGAATTTAACGAGGGGAAACATTTGAGGCCGAGAAAGGTCCTTGGGAATTTTCGGGAAAAGTAGTTAAAAATTAAAAAATAATCTGAAATATGAGAATATATTTCCAAAATTTTTAACAGCAACCTTAACAAATCTTGGATCTTTTTATCCACAGCTCTACCAACTCTTCCCAATCTAAGCATTCTTCTTAGCAAACCAATCTACCCAGCTTTTTAATATGCTCTTCCTTATATTAAAAAGAGGTCCAAAAAAACCTTCAAATTTGAAAGCACGCAGAGCAAATTTTGGAATGCCGTTTGGGCCTTTGTTTTTAGCCGCCGTCACCACTGAACGATCCCACCAAACTAACTGATAATAAGCCAAAAAAAACTCCGTCCGTCTAACCGAAATGAGGAACCCAAGGGCGCGGGGGAGAGGAGATGAACCCAAAATAACCCGACTTGTTGCATGTCGGCAAATCGGGTTAATCGATTTTAAATCGCTTTATGTTTTCATTTTGATTGGATTGTTAGTCCCGAAGCATTTTGAACCCCAAAGAAGATACAGAAACCACCTGACCTGGCCGGCCACAACCACCGGGCCCAAAATTAATCTAAGCCCGTTAGGATGGCCAGGCCAGGCCAGAAGAACGAGCTTGTCCACCCATTAGATGGTCGTAGAGTTGAGTTGGCCGGCTATCGATTGTTGTCGAAGGGGGGAAAGCAAATAAAACTCCGGCCAGCGGCAAGTCGACATGTCGCGTGAATTATTGGACAAGTATTACTGCGGTTACGGACACACGCACGTCAATTTAAATCAATTGAATATATGGCATCGTTAATGGAAATTTATTCGTGCAGTTAGCCAGCCAGGCTGACCATTCCGCGGACCACACAGAGGACACGACGACCAGGACGACCGTGGTGGCAGCAGTTACGGTTGGCTGAGTCGCCAGTTTCAGCTACCAAATGAAACTTGCTGAATATTCGCACAGCGAGCCGCAAATTGATGGACAACCCACCGGGAGATGCGGCGCACTCACACTCGCATTCACCGTGGCATTCGTCCATTCACATGGCACTCATTTGAGTGTATTTATAGCCGTTGGACGGTGTTTGCATCTGCGCTGATTTTTCAAATATCTGACAAAGCGTTGTTGGCCTGGCTTAGTCTCCTTAACCGCAGTCGCTCAGACAGACAGAGACAGGCGGTTGGACAGCCACAGTTCGCTGGCCAGTCGACTGACTCGACATGTAAAGCTTAAAAAATTACGTTTTCTCAATAAGTTTTGATAAAAATCAACATCATTTGCCTGGCACAGTTGGGGGGAATTCCAATATGGTAGCAGCCAACAGCAGCAGTCGCAATTCCCCATACACACGGCACACACAAGCCGGCGACTGAGATCTCAAAATTGCCCACACATTCGGCCAGGTGGGTTCAACAAATGAGCTCCAAGGGAGCAAAAATTACAGACAGAAGGGTCGTAAGTCTTTTGAAGATCTCCAGAAATTTGGAGATTCAATTTTTGAACATAAAATTTGAGGAATCTTTTGAAATCTCGGCGTTGAAAGCTATCTCAAGATCAAAGACGGCAAAAGTTAAACTGGAAATATGTAGAATTTTGTTTTGCTTCCTCTCACTTCGCCCTTAAGTAGGTGATTCCTTGAATATTTCTGCCTATCCAGCCGCCACCTTAGCCCCTCCCCAGGCAAGCTTAAGCCGAGCAGTTGTCAGTAGTCGAGGCGACTGCAAACTGCCAGTCGCAGTGGCTGAAGCAGCCGTTGACTCTTTGAAGGGGGGACCGGACCCACATCTCCTCCCCTCTCGGTTCGTGTGTCTTACGCTCGTCATTTGCGCGATTTTTAAGCTGATGATCAGCGACAAACGATCTTTCACTCGCCCCATGATGGATTCGTACCACCAACAAATTTGCCACTGATGAATGGATTTCACATACAGACGACCACTCTCTCGGCTGGATTCAGACCGGATTCGATGGTCGGAGTCGTGTCATAAACACCCAACATGGTGCAGAGATTTTGCGCAGCTCCTGGAATGCGTAGCCCTGACAGAAGTCGATATGGCATGCAATGTGGCAAGCGTGCCCGAGCTTGAGGTAACAGTTTGTAACTAATCGCAGGGACAGTTTGGAGTGAGGATGCAAACAGCTTAAAGTTCTACAATTGATTGAGGGGATTACCTGGCACTTGAGGGGGCTCGTTTGGTTCGTCATCGATTTGTCCGTCAGTCAGTGACATGCGCTTTGATATGTAAAATGCTCTTTAGCTCTTCTCAAAGGCACCGCCTATAAGTTGGTCTTATGATTGTCAACTGAATGACCACAAATGCCAGACGGGCCTCAGGCTAATTTCCATTGTCGTAGGTGTCAATCAATCGGCGGCGCCTTCGATTGAACGGTCCCTTTAAGAGCTAAGTTTGTAGCGTTTCCAATTACGGCCCGGAAAATCCATAGCTCGGTATTTCTCGTCGCGTTGACGTGTCAGAATTTTCATATGCATGTCAAGTGTCAGAATCCTGAAATTACCTCAACGCCCCCAACCCTTAGCCACAGCCACAAACCATCACTGATTGCTGGGCCCGCCGAGGCTTTTGTTTCATTCGATTCCCTTTCCAGGGAGGGCCCATAATTTGGCCCGCCTTTGCTTGTCATGTCAGTTTTGACAGTTTGTTTGCCCGCCAAACTATTGAAATCCGAAAAACGAAGAGCCCACTGAACACCAGGAAAATGCCGGCTGATGTGGACGATGCTGGCGGCGGTCCAGTGCTCGCTCTCATTCGTTATGCTTAACTTCAATTAGACGAATTGGGCGGTCTTTTTCCTCCAGCACCAGCAGGAAAACGCGTAGCACCAAAGACGGCAGTAGTTCGGCCATAATTGCCATTAGATTGGCTGTCAACTTTTTTATGCTCATTCTGTTGTGCGATTTTGATGACAATGGCTTTTTTTACCCCCAACCAGTGAATCACTCTGTATACTGCCGGAGGTTCTCGTTGAAGGGATCGGTTGCTGGTCGGTCTGCTTTTGGTGGGCTGATGTGACATTGATGTGCCAGCTTGTTAAATGAGCAAATATGACAGGCCATCAGACTTGTTCTTTTTTTTTTTTTTTTGGTTAGTTTGATGCACCATTCAAGTTCGCCCTTGGGTTGGTTTTCAGGGGGGTTGATTTCCGAAATTATCCCATTTCGGTTACATTGTTCGGAGTTTGACTTTCTCAGGATTTGTCAGTCGGACTAGCTTGATTTGGATTTGATTTGCGTGTCACTCAGGGGCGCAGTTAATTGCAGTTCACTGGACTCGCGCTTCGATGATTGAAACCAAAAAATTAGTCGTATGTTTGAGACAGATGAAGACCTCGGGATTGTTGGGCTTCTTGCACTCTTGATTCTTGGTCTGTGAACCTTCGAAATTGGGATCTTGACTCCGGATAATCTTAACAAACTGATTAAGTGGGAAATAAAGGCTGACCTAACATAGATTGTGATTGCTTAATTGTTTGGCTTGGGATCAAAGGACCTTGATGATCCCTAGAGTCTTCAATCCTCATAAAAATTAAAAAATATTCGCCTCACTTTTTTAAGGATTCAAAAGAATTTAATTATAAATTCGTCTTTTAAATCTCTTAAGCCAAAGTAAGAAGTTATCTGATTGAGAGGTTCGATTTTAGTGGAAGGAGATTCTCGTTTAATTATTTCGCGACGGGGACTACCAAGAATATAACATAAAACATATCAGAATTAAGTTCTATTTAAATAAATTCCTGGTTTTTTTGGAGTAGAACTACGACAAAAAGACATAGAATAAGCAAAGGAATAGGTTCCTTCGTCCTGGTTTCTTTAATTATATCCCATAAGCTTCTTTTAATCTGACCCTGAAATCTTTCACTGACTAGCCCTCCCCTCGATTTGATCAGAGAGCAATTTAAATCTCCTTCATGCTCCAAAAAGGAAGCTGGGCTTGTGGTCAAAATTAGCCAACCAACCCCAGAACATTCGCGTGTCCAAGTGGCTTTTGACTAATCCGCCTAAATCAATAATTCACTCGACTCGTTAAGCTCCCCACCAGTCCGACCGACCGACCCATTTAAAGTCGCATTAGATAATACCGGAAAAATTTCTATCTGTCTCTGTTCCTCTACTGCCTTCCCATCGTGGAAGCGGAAAATTTCGATTTCATGGCGATAATCATGAATCGTGATTTATTTAGCGGAACAATTTGTCAGTGCGGCTCTCGGTGGCAACGCGTGATATGCCGTCGGCCAAAAAGGGGTGCTCATCTCCCAGCACTGAAGCTGGCGGTGATGCTGCTGCTTTTGCTGGTAGTAGCGGTGGTGGCAGTCGTGGCGGGCCAACACTGTTGACTTGTGAGTGCTTTGCACCCGGCGGACGGCAGACAGGCACACTCCACACGCTGTCTCTCTCCCTCTGTTGCTCTGGCTGTATGGCCAACCCTCTGCAAATTCGCACAACTATTTGTGAAATTTTGAAACATAAAATTTCGTTATCTATGGTCTCATTATCGTCAACACAACTGTGCGGATGTGCGGCTCGGCGGCTGTGCAACTCGGTGGCTGCGAAGCTCGGCGACTGTGAGGCTCGGCGGCTGTGAGGTTGTCGCCAGACAAGGGGGCGTTTTGCCTGCCCCCCGCCCAACAGGAAGGCAGTCAAGTTGAAAATTAATTTTGTCACAGTTGCGCATCGCCCAAAGTGTCATTATGATATCGACGACGCGGCCACCGTCTGGCCGATGATGATGACATTGGGCATTGTTGAGCCTCGCCGGTGTGTGTGGGTTGAGGGTCGTCGCTCGCTGCCGGTTTTGGTGTTGCCAATTGGTAAGCACACGCCCGGTAAATTGAAATGATTCGTTCGGGGCCCGGGCAAGTCGCGTGGTCCGGCGGGGGACTTTTTCCGGCTTTGGTGAAGGTTTTGATTTGTTTTTTATTTTTCGGTTTTAAGTTATTCGTTCTGCTTGGCTATTTGTTAGACTTTAGGTTGGAAAGTTTATCCTACAATTGACAGGACGAAGCTAAGGGGGTTGCGTGGGAATTTTGAAATTAATTTAAATGAAAATTGAATTTTATTGGCCAAGCGAATTGCAACGACGGCAAAGCAGTGTAGGCCTTTAAAAAAATGAGAACTGAAGCGTGAGAAATTACAGGGGACGATTTTGGAAAATATGGAGGGCTCACGAGTAAGGCAGTGAATCTTGAGTACACCGGAGGGATAATCAGAAACCCGGAAAGGACTTCCCATAATTCGCCGAAGAGACTTTTTTATTTCGATATTCGAAATACACAACTTAGGAATCAATACACCCTTCTCCGCAGCTTTGAGCCAGCCTACCCTCCTCACACATGACACATTCGGCTTGGGGACACCCACACTCCCGGAAAGCAGGTCGCGTGAGCACATTGAACTTATCAGTGTCAAGGCATCAAACCAAGCAAATCAACTCACATCAATGCCTTTCAAAGAGCGCCATCAACAAGTCCCCCGGACCTAAGCATGCCCGAAAATGCCGATGTCGGCGGTTCCTTTAGAAGACCCGAGACGCGGGAACTACTTTTCACTTCAAACTAATCGCATCTAATTTGACAGATTTACATAAGGATTACGGACGGGGTGAGAAGGGCAAGGGCAGCGGCAGCGGTCACAGCAACGGCTACGGCAAAAGGCAAGGGCATCGAAGTGGCATTAAACTTGGGCCAACTATTGATGACTGGCAATCTCGAGTGACTGACTGAGCCCCTCGGCCGCCTGTCAAGTGTCACTCGTGGCAATCAGAGAGCGAAAATTCGTTGAAGGATTAGAAGCCGGGAAGACAAAAGGCAAGCGAATCGATGGTAATACAGTCATCAAACGGCTGGTGTGAGGGAGGTGTCTGGGGTGGGCGTGGTCAGTCAAGCTTAGCTTTTTATCGCACTACGTAATTCACACTTTTGTCACGGCCAGTTGGGCGGGCCGGCCAAACGACCGATGCCCACTGGCGAGAACGGATATTGATGACACAAAGTTTCTTTTGTTGCTCGCTGGTGATGTATACATCTGTGACGATTTTCATCAGACACCGTCCAGCCAACAGCAACAAATCAACGACCCATCAAGCGAAAAAAAGGGGTTTGGTCGGCGCTTCTGGCAACTTCATTACCCCCGCCGAGACCGTAAAAAAGTGCGCCCGTAACTCAAAATACTTTGCGTCATTAGGCACTGAAATTGTTGCCATAAAGTTCAATATTTCAACTCTTTCTCTTTGTTGGTGTGTGTGTCTGTTGGGCGTACTGACCCAAAATCGAAAACGGTTGCGCTTCAATGGCAAGCGGAAGTGCGCGTCAGCGTCCAAGGTGCGTCCTCGTCGGCGTTTCCAGTATTCTCCCCACCCTCCATAAAAAAAAAACAGAAACAATCGAATGGACATCACAAATGCACAGTGGATAGTAGAAACCGATTATGGCTTACAAATTCGGTGAATTTTTGGTGAAAATTATATTTTTTTAAGAATTTTTAGGGATAAGGCAGACAGACAGAATTTTAGTTTAAATAAAAATTAGGAATCTGAAACAAGTGAATTTTATAATATTAATATCTACTTGACTCCTATAAATGCTCGTTGTCTTTATGTAAAATGTTAAATATTGTATTATTTTTATTTCCCTAAATTATAAAAGTTGCCCACTGTTCATTTGGCGTTGAGCGCTATGAAGTGACAAAAGGCTGCGCATGGTCAGCGCCAGACAGTCGATCGGTGTTCGAATTCCGTTAATTTTGTCAAGTTAACTGCCAAGCAACAGCAACAACACAAGCAGCAGCAGAACACGAACAGTTGTAGTCGCTCAGACTGGTAATTTACTTTTAATTTTTATGACTGCCCGGCAACCCTTTTCGCCCGGTTCAAGTATTGAACTATTGAAGCGTTGCAATCAACGCTCGTGCGCTAACGCGCAAATTAAAAGCGCTAATGATCGATTTTTATAGCGGCCAACAGACGTCGAAAAGTCCCCAAAACAGGCGACGGTTCAAGAAGGGAAAGGAAGGGAGAGGCACGGATGATGAGTGGTGATGAGCTAATGAGGGCCTAGAAATTGAAAGTAAAGTTTGACAGTTGGTTCTCTCTTAGTTTTAATAAAATAATCTTTTATATTTTAGGAATCCATATAGTTATGGTTCTATGCAAAGAGACGACTGTAAGATAAAGAATATTTTAATAGAGCGAACAAAAGATCTTTAGTTAAGGTTTTTCAATGACTAAGAGATTAAAAGTCTTAACACAAAAACTTGTTTTTTAGATCATTATGACCTTTGGATGCGAGCAATGCCTGAGACGATAATCGCATAGGGGGAAGTTCATTTATGCAAATTGACTTTAAGCTGTTTTACAAGCAATTATCAGCCAGATTGGGGGCAACTCTCACCCAGAATTACAGTTCACCAAAGAGACGCACACACATGACTTTGCTGGCGACAAGAAAACTCGTTTCCTTAACTGCTCACTTCCCTGAAACAGCCTCGATCTCGATCTCGGACTTGGTCTCGCTCTGTGGTCGTGTTGATGTGTCCTCTGATTTAATGGATATGGAAATTCTAGAAAATTTCCTTGCCAGCCTAACGACAAGCACGATACTCTAATTTGCAAAACACGTACCACATAAAAAAAGAAGAGAAAAGAAACGAGGAACCCCATAGATTGCGAGCCGGGCATCATTTGCATTCTGTGCGAAGGAGCAGCTGACAACTTTATTTCGTTGCCTTGGCCAAAAATGGCCTCAGATTACACGGCAGGCACAATAGAAAGCCAGGACCACACAGCCAGGGAGAAAGACTGGCTAGTCGAGTCGCATTGGCCCGGGACTTGGGGGCGCATAAATAAAGTTAGCGCCCAATTTATCATATTTTTCGTGAGGCTGCGAAGTTTGGCAGCCAGTCTCGGATGGCTGTTGAAATCATGTGCATACGCTTGTCTGAGCTGTCGGCCATGCAGTTCACTTGAGTGGGGTCCCCGGCACAATGGGTGGCTTGAGGTTTTGTAGACGCCACTTAATTACACGGAAGTTTGCTTGGCCTGACTGGCGGCTGTCCCAACCGAGAACAGTTCAAGGTTGCATTGCTTCAACGACTGAAACTGCTGGCACTGAAAGTTGATACCCCAAAAAAAAAGCCCAGCCGCACTGGGTGGTGGTGCAAACTAATTGCAAACAAGGTTGACTGGCTGGCAGGATGGCTGGCTGGTTGGTGCACGCAAATCTCCCAGGGTGCGCGAGAGGAGTCAGTCTGCTGCGCTTTCGTCGATGCTTATAAATCAGCAAATATTTCAGCAGAACGAAGATCTTGAACTCTCCAAGGTGCTAGCTTGTTGACGATGGGATTCACGCCTTTGGCAGCCGCTCATGCGAACTTAGCACGCGCCTCGAATATCCTCACCAGATGAGCTGGAAGTTGGAGAAGGCAGGCACCTTGGTTTTGGTCAGACGAAAGAACCCTTGACTGAAAGTGGTGTCCAGCCGGGCCGGGTTGCCGTTTCGACAGCTCCACATAATTAATAAAGCGCAAGCTCGCCGGCATCTGTCTGGCCGGGGGCATCGCATGCAGCCAGGCATCCAGGCAGGCAGGCGACAACTCGCTAGCCCGCCCGACTCATCTCAGAGGAGGCGCGCGCGCTGCTGGCTCACGCGGGGGGTTTGTCGTTCTCTTTTTACGATTAATCAAAGCGGACCAGTCCAATATTTGCATGTTCTCCACCCCGCTGGGCCTTTGACACTGGCTTATAATGTAATGATTTAGTTGCATTTCCATAATTAACAAGCGTGACTCATCGGCCATCGGGTCGCTCCAGGCTCTGAATTTATCCTAAGTGCTTAAAATTTGTTCTCAATCAACATTAGCGGAGCCTTTTTTTGTTTTTGTTTCCGTCTCTAATTGCAGAGGCAGAGGCCTGAAGCCGGCGCATCTTCAAAGGGCGGAGGCGGTGGTTCGGTTGGCGAAGTTAAAACGAAGCCGCCACGGTCCCCAATGCCACCGATGGCAGACGTGTGGTGGCTGTGTAATTCCGGTGTTAATTTGTAGATCGGCAACTATCAATCACCGCAGTGGAAGTGAGTCTCTGGGCGTGGTTCCGATGGGCGTGGGCAGTTAAGCTTTTTCTTGTCGGCCTCCAATAAGCTGAAGGAGCATCGTGGGAAACGCCTCAAGGAATGCCGCCCATGTGAATTTCGGAACCGTTTAACCAGCGATGGATTTGCCAATCATAAACCAGCAGTTTCCGATTTAATTTTTTAAGGGTTTCGATTACAGACGATTTACAATCTAAAGCATTTCGAGTACAACAAAATTTGAGCTGCAAAGAATTTTAACGAATTTATTTATTTATATATATATATATTTTTTTTTTTTGATTTTTATAATTACTTGTATTTTAATTTGCAATTTAAACGAATTTATAAATCTATATTTAAGTCAATCCAAAAATGTTAGAGAGTTTAGGAAGTCTTTTGAAGTCCAAAAAGTGGCAGGTCCAAATATTGAATATATGTACATATTTAACTTAAATACTTACGAGTATTAATTTATTATTTTGTGTTTGTTTTTTTTATTACAAATGAGATCTTTAAGCCTCTAAATTCCTACTACAGCTACCAATTTTTCCATTCATTTTCTGCCTCTAGCACCACCCTCCCACCCTTTTTAAATTGTAATCTTTTGACTGCCAAAAATAAGCTCTTTTCTGTAGAAAAAGGCCCATCTGGTCGCCGAAGTGTTTGAAACTTAACGAGGAGACGGCTACATGACCCGCTAGTTGGCAAACGCCACTACCGTCGATGATGTGACACAAAACATGCGACAAAAATAGTCTATCGACTGAATGAACAACAAACAAACAGCTCAAACCGCGTGGAGTAATTAAACGCTTGTCAAAGTGAGCGCATCTATCACAGGAGCACACAAAACTAAGAAGACAACTAACAAGCCAACCAATGCAGCCAGTCAAAGATGAGGAAACCCAAAAAAGATCTCGGCCCACAGCCCACACACGCGGCCAACAACACCAGACAGTCAAACAGTCGAGCAGCTGGACAGACAGACCGACGACTGTGCCTCAGCAGTCGGTTGGCGTGGGGAGCAGGGCCATGCGATAAATTTGCTCATCATTCACTCATTCAGTCGGTAAGTCATTCACGATCACGACCACGATTGTCGTTGACTATAAATAAAGCGGGTCCATCAGTCAGGCCAGACCGACAGACGGTGAGATAGGGGACGAGACACCTCGTAGGTGTCAATGCAAAGCCAAAAGAAAGAAGGAAAATCCAACAATTTCCCCAAAAGCTGCTTCCTCATTCCAGCCCGATCCGCCGCCAATTTGCGGTGACGATCATTCATGTAACAAGATCATTGCAGCTCACTGAATGACTGACTGGCTGGCTGGATTCTTCAGACTGCTGGGGAGTGTGGCACGGTGTGTGGTAAAGTGTCAACATTTACAATGTCCAAATGTCAAAGACTGACAGAAGACAGGGAGCCCAAAGATCAACAAGGAGAAGAACGTGGAGAAGGAGGAGTAGGGAGTCTGGGCAACAGTTGCTATGTCTCGTCGCCGGGCTGCTCTAATAGTTCCATCAATTTAACCTTTTAATTACTGAATGGTGAAGCTACTTCTTTGGCCATATGTTTGTGGCCCTGGGGGCGCGTGTTTTTACAACTTGTTCTACAGACATTGGCGTCACTTAATTGCCCTTCGGTCTGGACGTATCCTGGCTGACTGGCTGAATGGGATGGGTTTGCCTGCATGTCAAACAACTGTCAGTTGGCTGGTCTGTCAGGTGATTAATTTGTCGTCTTTCGATCGAAAAGCGAACAAAAAAAATTTATTGACTCATTCGATTTGTTGATTAATTAAAATTCATAATAAATCAAAAATCTGCTGTTTTGGGGCGCAGACCCACCGAAAGACACTTCAGTTGCCGCAGCTGATGAGCTTCAACACCGCTGGCAGTGTTGAAATATTCACACCACAGGTGATTTTACATAGAAGTCGACTGACTGACTGACTGTCTAACTGTCCACTTGACTGACTGACTGACTGGCTGGTTAGACTTCAAAATCGCCTCGAGTTGTTATGGAAAATTGGGCACAGCGCCAGTCGAGACGCCTACAGTCCCCGGCTGACCGGCTGGTTGAATGGACCGGTGAGAAATCTCTGGTTAATAGAATCGAAATCATCAGAGATCGTTGGAAAAGCAATCAAGAGAAATTTGGGTTCGGTAATGCGGGTTTGGCTCGAGGAGTCACCGTGGAGGGTCGATGGAAGAACTTGGGAACGGAAGTGAACAAATGATGCGAATTAATTTTAAATTTTTTTTTTGGGAAAAACCTGACTAACTTTAATTAATTGAGTATCTTCAAAAAACAAACAAAAGGGTAATTATTAATTTCACATTTAACAAGACAAAACAAAGAACTCCACGGCTGTAAATACCATTAACCATATTTTGATATATAGAATATGTAAATAAATGAATGTTAACATTTTTAAAATTATATATGCCAAAAATGTATGTAAAGAAAAATGTCCTCAATTCAAAGAAGACCTTAAAATAAATAAAACAAATAATACCAGACAATGCCATTTTGTTTGCTTCAATTAAATCGGAGAACTGTCAACTGTAAATATATTAAAAAATTCATGCGACTCTTTCGCCAGGTGTTTTCGAAAATTACGATTCCCAAGATTCCCATAGAAATCCTCCATTAACTCTTACGTAATTTCAGTGAATTTTTAAGTAACCCAAGCCACAAAAGGGTTTCTGCAATGACAGTCCTTCGGATAGCAACCAGTCACCCCAAGTTGAAGGCGGTTGGGTGGCTTATTATCTCGCCATTTTGCTTGAAATTTTCAATAATTCATTGGCCGCCAATCGGCAAAGGAAAGTGGTTCACTCGCTTGCAGGCAACAAATGACAGTGTGACAAATTTCGCATAAAACAATTGTCATGACAGGGCCAACAACAGCAACAACTGCCACTAAATAACAAACGACAGGCCGTCAACGACAAGAAAGAGAAAAAAAAAACAACAAGAAATTTAATTGAATTAAATTGTTCGCTTGACTGCCAACCTGACGGCCACTGCCAGAGCCGCCACCGCCAGCGCCACCGTCGCCGCTCACCGCTGCTGTTACCACTGCAATTGGCCAATTTTACCAACAACAGCAGCAACAATAGCAAATAGTCAAATAGAAATTGTTAACAAAATGGAAAGGAGCTTTTTACCAACCACACGAATGCAGCCAAG
Source organism: Lissocephala sabroskyi (assembly GCA_037075105.1). NCBI lineage: Eukaryota > Metazoa > Arthropoda > Insecta > Diptera > Drosophilidae > Lissocephala > Lissocephala sabroskyi. The sequence goes on from JBAMCP010000024.1 coordinate 63,356, forward strand.
AAGACTGCAATGGAATGAGAGCTGTCCTGCTCGGAAGATAAACTTTTGAATACTCTGCTTCCATAAAATCCTGACTGAGCGGATGTTTCGAGTGGATTTTTAGATTATTTAAGGAAAATTAAATTTGGTGTTAAGGTGGAAATGACAATGAAGAATTGTTTGAAATTTTAAAGTTTAATTCTCTGCTTATTGGAGATATTTGGATCTGCTTTAATGGATTTACTGGAGAATTTTTTAACTAATTTAATCATAACTTTTTCATAAAAGCTTGGTCGTTTTATTTCGAAAAAGAGTTAACAGTTTTGTTAAAAATAATTCGGGATGCCAAACTTTGGCTGTTTGGCTTTCAAATACTTTTCGTCACGAAGTTGACAAAATGCCAAGTAGCAGGCAAAACTATTAATAAAAGATAGCAGTCGGAGAAGGAGAGAGAAGGTGGGAGTGAGTGGGTGGGGTGGAAGGCGGGTATTAAGGGGTGTGCGTATGTGTGTGTAATTTGCATAGACAAAATCACAGTGACAGGCTGGGAGACAGTGACGGTGACGGTGACACGTTTAACTGACTGACTCTGCCTTGGTGGACACTGCTGACAAATTGCACATAATGACACTCAATTGAAAATGATTGTGAGCAATTGTTTTCCACCCCACCCCCCTCTCCACTGGGCCCACTCTTTTTAGGCCTCTCACTTCGGCTTCCTTCCTTTCCTGGGCTGTTTGCACGGCAGCTAAATCAACAGACGAGGCGTTTGCGTTTGACGCACAAATTAAAATTAATGGTGGGCACTGGCGCGTAAAATAAAAAACAGAGAGAGAAAAAAATCCACACAAAAAAAAAAAAACCAACCCAAATGCCCACCCACCACCGCCATCGCCGGCACTCGTCTGAGCAAACAGTAGAGAAAAAAACCTTGTAACTGCCCGGCCCATCGCGCAATAAATCAGAAACACACCCACCCAACGCAGGCAGGGAATTCAGCAGTCGGGCAGCCAAACAGATGCTGCCGCCGCCGCCACTCATCAAATCGCAGCAAAAAAATTCATTTCACTTGCCCTAATGTTCAATTAGAAAAACCATTTTCATTAGTTTTATCGCTGGCATTTAGTTTCCGATCGAGCACGTGGAACCCACTCTCGATTGCGTATTAAGTCAATGGCTGCGATAAGCTTTCAATATCGACTGCCCGGCTTGGGGAGCCCTCAAGAGCAGCCGCTCGTCTAGCGGATGCTCTGATTTCTCGGGTGGGGGCGGCAGGAATGCGTGCCTAATTTGGTTGCTCTTATCTAACGGTGCTTGAAGTGGTCGGTCGGGGCGGGGCAGAGGGTCCCAAAAACAGATGACTAAAAGCATTTTTCCTCAGTCCTCTCTAATGAGCCAATTGGCAGATGGAGCCACTGAGTAGCAGCGATTCGATTTAAATGCCCTTAAATGGGTGAGGTCGGCGCCAGGCAACAAATCCAAAAGTCAAATCGGACTTGAGTGAAAAGGAACCCAATGGCTATTCACATCTCTAAATTTGAAACTGGCTTTCTGCCGTCTGCGCTTTTTCATTGCGCTAATGTCAAAACTTTGAAATTTCCGTTTCCAAACTCTTTTCTTATGAACATTTGTATTGCTTATAAATTTCTACTGTATTAAAACCTGAGGCTACTTATGAATCGGTTCCTTATTATGAATTGTGTTCTCCAAAACTTCTTCAAGTTTTTTACTGGACTCCACAAATCTCCGGAAAATACATCTGCTCGTCTTTCAACTTCCCCTCACACTGCCATTCAACCCTTTAATAATTTCCTTTGCAACCTTAAAGTCAACTGATCGATTATCGTCTATTATGCATTGTAGGGTTAACCACGAAACTGCCCCCCCGCTCTCTGGCGGCAACTTGCCTTTCCTCGATTTATTAAAAATATTTAATTAACTTGTTAACAGTTTCTTATATAATGACATGCCCCTCCCTCCCTTGCCGATTAACCCGCTCCCCTCGTTCTCACTTAAAGCTTAGCGATTGGATAATAAATTTGTTGTTGTTGCTGAGATCATAAACAATTAGCAGCGCCGTCTAATGGAAATGTTTGCACTCAGCTGCCCCACTTCCCCTACCCACCCCCCACCGATGTTTGCTGGGCGCCCCCAGGGATCGTCAATTGTATGAATTAAATTAATTATAGCGAATTGCATGGCAATAATTATAAAAAATAATAAACGACTGCTAAGGTGAATGGCAAAAAAAAAGCATACGAGTCCATTGAACACAACTCATGTAAATGGGAAAACTATCACCAAACCATGGATGTTCAGAGGGGGGTGGTTGGGGGGACAGCAGGCCGCATTGCGGCTTCGTAACAATTAAGAAATTTACAAACGATTTATCAAGTTAATTAAACGTTGGCAGCAACAAGCCCCCAACAACAAATGTTACTGTTTTTTTGTGTTTAATAAAAATGATATTGAAATATTGATAAATGGACAGTGATCAAAATCATTTCACACGATCGTATGATTGAGTGGCCATAGAGGTGAGTAAAACCCACAAATGATTCAAAGCTCAATCGAGTTTCTTTGGCTTTGCTGCTGTTGTTGCTGTTGCTGCTGCTGGCGAGTAATTGTTGCTGTTGTTGGCGTTGCTAATTTGCCAACTGCTTTACATTGGCATCACGAGTCCGGCGAAAGCTGTTTTGCCTTTCAAATGGGCGAGGTGTGGGGGCTATCAGAGGCCAAGACAATGAACTCTGTTGAAAATGATTGGTAATTGCGAGCAAATTAAAAGAACTGAAATAACACAAGTGAAAGAGAGTAGGGGGAATAAAAACGAGCATGGAAAGAGAAGATGAAGAAAGTAAGAAGCGCAAAGGGAGGAGATGCGAACTCCTTAAAAAGAAAGACGTGCAATAAGCAGCTTCCTTTTGTCCACGAAGAACGGTTTTGTCCTTAGCCAATAGCCCGAGAAATTAATTAAAGAAACAGGCATACGAAACGTATTTCCGATTCAACAAAGTTGGCACAAAGTTTTCATTTTCCTGTCCCGTTTCCCTGTGCTCGGAGGCTTTGGCAGCACCTTGAGCTTCCTAGAATTCTGCCAGGCTCCTCTGGCAAGCGCCAAACGGCGCTGCTGAGGATTCTTCTAATTAATTAAAAGCGAGACAGCTCCACTTCCGAATGACGGCCCCAAACCATCCACCCGCCCCGACTGGGCGACTGTGCCAGTATTCGACTGTGCGACTGCTCGGCTGGTCGACTGCTCGGCAGCTCTTCTATGGGCTGTCGCTACTAAGCGCCCTGTGATCCTTTCTTAATTGAAAAATGTCGTCACAAAAAGGGAATAGACCGCCTGGGAGCAACTGGAAGCCAACCAGCCAAATCCTTGTTAATCCTGAACTGAAATTGGAAAACCTGCAGGCGGCAGCCGCGTGAGCGTCTCAGCCTTCCGCCGCCGCGGCAATGGGGATTCTTTTAGGTCGTAAAACCGCCTAAGCCGCACACGCCCATAAAATTGTACAAATTATGTAATAAATGCAACATCAAATTTGGTCTTAGTCTACTAATTGGAAAGCAATGCAGCAACAGCCACCAAAGTCTCTCCTCCTTAAGAAAAAATAAAAAATAGAAACATAAACGCATAGAATTCAACGTCTTTAATCCTTTTGTGGGCTCTCAAAAAATTGTCACAATATTGCCCGAAATATCGACGTGGGCTGTCCAACAAACAAATCGTAAAAATCATAAAAAAAAACATAAAGAAAAAAAAATCTCTTCCCAACAAGTGCCGCCGTCCCACTGTGCGTGAGTCAGCATTGTCTCCACCGGGGAGGGACGCCGGGCGGAAAATACTAAATCTGAATAAGACTAAAGAAAAAAGCAGACTTTATGTCTTCTGGTTTAGGTTCATTCATAAATCGCCTCCACCCCCCTCCGAATATTTTAGTTCGGGGCAGTTTATCACACATCGAAATCGAGGGTCGTCATCGTCGTCGTCGTCACACCTTCCACAGGAAATCAATACGGGGCCGTCCCCCTCCGCTCCTAACCCTTTTCTCTTCATATCGGTAACCATAAAATTTCTTTTCAGCAACGCAACATAAACTTGACTATGTTTTTCCCGCTTCAACTTCGCTTTGACACTTTTTACGGGCAGCCCCCGCCAGCGGGCCCGTCGCTGGGTGGATGGAGGGACAAATGAGCCCGCCCGAGAGACGATCTCGGGGACCGCCGCCGGCGCGTCGTTTTGTCTGCCAGAAATGCTGGTGGCTGGGCCGGCCGGTTGCCCCAGACATTTGGTTGCCCATTTACGGGCTTATTTATATGTAAAAATTTGAAATGAAATCGAATCGATCGAAGTGGGAATCTTCGACCCGACTGAGTGTGGCAAACGGTAATTTGTTGATCAGTTTAAATGGCCACGATTATCAGCGTTTATATGCAAGTTACACCCAACGTTAGACAACTCGGATCAGCGTTATCGATGGCTGCTCTAATTTATGAAATTGGGTTGCCTTTAGATGGTCAGCTCTGTGAGCCTCTGAATGGCATTGTAATGTCTCAATATTCTTGTCTGTTTAAAGTGCCATAACCAATTCCCCCCAGCTGATCTACGAGGAGTCTACTCCGACGATACTAAGTGGGTTGTTAGACGAGCTGAGATAACGAAGATCGAATCACGGACATTCGATCTGCGATTGAGTGAAAGGTAAAAGAGCGTAGCTGACTGAGATTTTGAAATTCCCCATGATTACTCGTATTACTTAGTGGAATTTCAGATTTCTTTTGTGAGTCATGGGGAGTGGAGAGTATTTTAATTAAGAAGAAATTAAACTGAATTCAAACTTTTTGGTTGATTTTAAAAACCACAGATCAATAAGAGAACTTTTATGTCGTTTCTTTGGAAATCTTTGCCGTCCCAAAAACCTTAAAGGATATTTAATTTGTATAAAAGAAAAATCAACGTATGTACATATCTTTTGTTCTATTGTTAAAATTCCTAACTTTTAATTCAAAGTTCTTCGCACCCTTCGAACACTGCCGTCTACCTTGTCTATTCCAATGCTGTTGGCCAATTTGTCAGGCTCATCGCGTCTTGGGGGCCGTTTTGCTTAGTTTACGGTAATTTCTGATCCTTTTTTCTGGCCGTCGAACGCTCTAAAGTTTATGAAATACGCACCAAACGTTCGTGTTGAAAAATGTGATGTTTAATTTCGCACATTAAAATCACAAAATTATCAGACACGAAAACTCATAAACCGCACACCAAATGCCCCACCGGCCTGGTCGGCCGGTCGAAGCTGCCGGCGTACCGGCCAACCGGAGGCAGCCAAGATTAAAATCTTCTGAGAATTCTGAGATACAAAGGAGGCAGCAAAAAAAGGCAAAAACAGCAGCCCAAGCCGCAGCTGAGGTAAGACGACCACCACAAACGACTGAGAAATGAGGAGGTCTCCTCGGGCAGACGACAGACGGTGAGACGAAGGAAGTCAAATCGATAAAGGCAAGAACGGCCTGGCGAGGAGGCATGTAAACAAATCGATTTGTTTCATTGATGACATTCTTGCCAAGATTTTTTTGCGAAATGTCATAAAGTTTATGACTTAAGTCTTTTGTTTGGCCTGGCAAGACACCCGCCCCCCTGTCCCACCGATCCCCCCTGGTGTACTCGCTCAGAATATCATCATTAAAAAACCCCCAGCGAGTTGGTGGCTGCTGCGCCTGCGCCCAAAAACCCGTTCCACCAACCGATCTGTTGGTCGTCTGTGGTTTTGGTTGTGGGGTAAGATGGAAGGGTGGGGGACTTACTTTATATGCAGATGATTTTCGTTTTGGCTTTCACACCTACAAAAGTGTCAAACGGGCCTGACATTTGCCGGGTGTATGTGTGTGCGAGGTGCAGTTTATTTTCTGCATCGTCATTTTTAGCAACGACCACAAATTTAACGATTAAGACGTGTTAAATTGTTAACAAGCCACTTGTAGTTATTGCCAATAAGCTGAAAATTTACGAGACTTGACAACTCTGCCCACTGATGCGACTACCTCGTGGGGAGTTACAAACGCAGCTTCTCTCTCTTTTGGCATTGGGCTAGGCCAGTTCTCAGGTCGCCGTCGAGAGGTCAACGGAAGCAAAACGATTCAGCGACTCAGCGACTTCTGTTTAGAGGTTGTGGGGAGACGTAGAAAACCCGAAACATGGCAGAGATCGAAGAGAGTCGGTGGTAAAGATCTTTTCAATCGAAGGGGGGGAATTTGGAACTTAAGTTAGGAGCCGAAAAGGAAAGGAATTTGAGAAACATTGAGCATTGGGATACCCACAATTTCTTCTAAATAAAGCCTTTCTAGAAAACACAATTAAGCCGAAGACCTTTCAAATTATATCAGCCAATTTCAGCGACACCAAAGGACCTCTTGGAACTTCAACCCTTTAATCCTAATAACCAATTTATCTAGCGGCCTCGCCATTTAAAGTTGGTTGCTTTTTTAAATCGATTTTAAACAGTCTCTTTTTAAAACCCCCAGGAGCAACGAGGCTGGCATAATTGCCATTTTACAATGTTAACATATGTAAAAATTACGTTACTGTCACATTGACTCGAATTAATTTCCAACCAAGCAACAAAATAAACAGTCACAAATTATGCCCAAATTAGCAAACAGCCGACCGACCACCAACCAGCCAGCCAATCGACTCACCCACCACCGCCCCACCTCAGCCATTCGTGCCGGAGACGAGAGAGGGTGGCAAGGGTCGTCTCGACTGTCTGGTCATAAATATAAGCCGCATAAGGCGGCAGGGCGGTCGAGTCACCCCCCGAAGAGCAAGTGTAGCCGGCCAATTACTCAACATGATTTCATTGAAATTACCACACAAACGCTGCCAAGCTGGCAACTGGCAACATCGCAAACCGCAGCAGAACAACAACAACATCCGTCTCAATAACAATTCATAATTCATGTTTTACACGCGTCCCCTTGACGATGCTGCTGGGGCAATCCACCCACCCTCTTCAGCAACCACCACCTTTGTCAGCCGGGACACAAACCTACCCGTGCAGCCCTTTCAACTGCTGGCAGATTCATCGTCGTTTTGTTTTTTTGTTTGTTGTCTGGAGGTGGGGAGTGAGTGTATTTATGACATGGGCTCAAAGTTTTTTTCCCGCCATCGCACCACCCTCCTCCAGCTTCACTTTCTGCTTGCGATAACAAATGACAAAATGGGTTGGATGGTTGGGTGGCCCACCTGTCGTCTCGGTGGTCGAGCAGTCGAGCCGATGATCAACCCTAATTGGTGTTGAATGGAGTTGTTGTTATCCTGAGTCTCGGTTTTTTCTCTCTCTCTCTTTCGTTGGTGAAATTTGCCTCTTAGGGTGAAAGGTGACAACCCCCAAAACGGAAGCTGTGGCGATGCTTTCTCTTGCGTTGCTCAGGAAGGGGGATGATTTGCTGCCCTCATCCTTGACTGATTTCCTTTGTACTAAGTGCGGGAAGAACTTGGCAGAGGGTGTGGGTTGGGAGGCCGTGGCCCGAGCGGGTGACATTAGCTCGGAAACTGTGGATGGGCGTGAAGCTGATTAACATAATTGAGCTGTTTGTTTGTTTGTTTTGGCTTCACCCAAAAGGGGCGGTGGAGTGCCAACAAAGAGGAGGGTGAGATGGAAGATTGAAAAATTATAAATTGCGGCTACCAAATCTAAGAAATTTTCCATTTTATATTATATTGTACTATACTACTAATGTTTGATATATGAAGTCCTTAAATAACTTTCAATTTCTAGGCTGAAAACCTCACAAAATATTTTCTCACCTTGAAACAAAAATCTGATAGAAAAACTTGAATCTCTTACTAATATTAAATGTTATATTTGAAGGACCATAAATTTCTGTACAAACAAATTGTCAAATTAAAGTTTAAAAGTACAGAAATTCCGCATTTAATTTAACAAAAATTGTGTCTCCAATTTAAGAGCCTCCAAGGGAGCCCCCGGAAAACCTTTCATTTCCTGGGCCATTTAACGCTCGCTCAGTGACCAAATGGGTCCCCAGAAATCCAACGTCTGGTCGTTAAAAAAGAGAAAGCAAAAAAGACGAAGCATGGAGAAAAAAGAAAGATATTTGCCCAAAGTGCCAACCGCTGCCACCCAATTACCAAATGACATGACAAAACCGCTCGCAGGCGATTTTTCTCTATATAAAAATTGCAAATTAGGAAGCCAGAACGGAGATAGAAGATGGACAGACCATGGAGTGGGAAGGGGAAAAAAGAGAAAAGCAGCAGAAACGACTGAAAATAACAAAGCAAACACATAAAACTTAAATGACAGGCCAGCGTCAAAATAGGACAAAAACTCAACAGCAGAGAGTCCAGATGGCCCCAGCCCCCTTCCACTCACACACACACACACACACGCGCGTGGAAAATCCGCTGTAATAAAAGAAAATTGAGGCGCGGAAAAGCAGAGAAAAGCGACATGAGCGCCGTTTCGTCCTTTGAGTTCTTCGGTTTTTATTTCTCTTCCTTTTTTTCTTATCTTTTAACTGCCATCAACAAGATGGCAACTTCCGTTCGCGCGCCATAATGCGAACACACACAAACACACAAAGGACCGGCCAGGACAACGGGACAGTCACGCACACTGGGCAACGGCAACGCCCACGAGCAAGAGAGGGACGGCCAGCGGAAGCCAAAAGGGATTCCATAAGCCTGTAAAGTGGAAGCGGATTGGAGGTGGGGTTGGGGGAGGGCAACAAATGGTCACCAGGGCGTGTAATTGAGTGCTACAGGACCCTTTTAACATTTTTATTTGCACATTAGCGAGGGTGGGAATGGCAAATGGCGAAATTTGCGCCTTCCCCGCGCGACTGCCCGCAAAAAAAAAAACAACTGACAGCGCGTTGACTGTACCAAGGGTGGAGAAGAGGAGGCGGCGGGGATGCTTACACTTCCCAATATCGAGTTTCGGTTTTATGTCAATATGGTAAATGTGCTTTGGCTTTCGACCGGGAAGATGGCAATTTGTTTGCGGCTCCACGGGTCGTAGTCGCCGACGTCGACGGGGAAGGGAGAAGGACCAACATATGCTTAACATTTGTGCGGGTAAAGGAAGCGAGAGGGGGGAGATGTCAGCTCATCAAGGGCAGCAAATAAAATTTAACGACATTGACAGCGGTCATGGCAAGGCTTCGGTGTGGTCCGCCGATCGGCGAAGTTTCTATAAATCAAAATTTCTGCCTCACCCCACCACACCCCGCAAGTTAATCATGCTGTGCGTACCCTAACCGACGGGCTAACAAAACTGCCATAATTCAGGCCGAGCGCTAACCACTGTGGCCGCCATTTTTGCCCAGCCTTTTTTTCCTTCGCGGCACACGCGGCGTATGAGCAACAAACGAAATTTTCGTGCAGCCACCACAGCTGATGATAAAACATGAAAATGGCCAGACATAAATCTACCATACGATGTGCCATAAACAAAAACCACAGGACCCACTCCCCGCCCCTTCATACGCCCCGTTGCCCAACTCAACCCCTTGCGAAAAGGGGCAACCAGCCCGCCCTGGCCGGTCCACCAGGGAGGCTTAAATTTGCACTCTGATTATTAAAGAGCCCACCCGCTCAGTAGAGCAATGGAAGTCCTTGTCTCCTCCCCCACCATCTCCCCTTCTTGTGCGTCCTACAATCCGCCTCATTTTCGGGCTCGTCTTTCTCCGGCGTCGCCTCCGTCGGTCGTTTGGGGCAAAGTCAACTTTCGTTTAGCTTGTAAATAGCTCGTTTTCGCAGACTCAGTAACTCGACGCCATTTTAATATATAACAATTAATCTTAACTAAGTGTATCAGGGACCGTCGAGGACCAACCGGCAGATGCTCGACTGCCTCGGTTCGTGGGGGGTGAGGGAAAGAGTTCGTTTCAGTGCTCCGGGTTGTTGGGACTTTTGGGCCGCCATGTTGATTTCGCACACACACAGCAACGCTTTTTGCACATTACAGTGTTAATGTGCCTCACTGCCGCATGTAAAAAGCCAAGTAATTTGGGTTCGCCGTTGCCGGCTCCTCTCGATATGCAGACAACTTGTGCGTGTCCTTCTTCCCTCTCGATGGTGTTCTGGCTGTGTGGGTGTGTGCGTGTTAATGATTTTTTGCACACGGATTCACAACTTGACGCTTTGGCTGTGTGGTGACTGCAGAAGGCGAAATGGGGCGGCAAACGAAGAAGTGAAACAAAGCCAAGTAGGGAGAGGAAAGGAGAAAGGATGGACGAAAAGACTTATGTAGACACGGGGTTCCTATAGACAATTGCAGTGACCAGCAAGTTCAGTTGAAAGGCAAATTTGTGTTGACAACTTTAGTGAGTAGGTTGATAATAAAATTTTGGAATTAAATAAAGAGACCGTTCAAGAAAAAGAAATAGGAGAAAATTCCTAAAATATAATAGAAAAGGTGTGATATAGAAGAATATTTATCGGTATAGGAATGAAAATGATCTTGAAATTGTGTTAAAGGGTGCTTAAGAATGTTTTGAGATATTTAAATGCGAACGTCTTTAGTGGCCTTTAGTAAATGCAAAACTCTTCGAAATCCCAAGTTCTTTCTTTCCGTTCCTCTTTCTTCTAAGCATCTTCCGCCCGGCCTCCTCGAGGTTCTCGGTTCCTCTTCTTGGGCAACCCGAAAACCCAACCAGGTTGAAAGGAAAAGTCTCCTTGCTATCAACGCGTTCCCATCTCAACCAAAAACAAAAAAAAACACTGAGAAGGCAGTCAGCCAGTAAGGCAGTCGGCCACCTACCTGCCCGCCAGGCGATGTCAGTTGGCGATTGTAATGCTCATGTTCACCTAACTGTGTCTCCCTCCCCTGTCATACAGAAATCGTGTCAGATGTCAATCAAACTCCCTGCTGGAGTTTCCTCGGCCGCCGTCGCCGTCGACGATCCGCCAGCCCATCAGCCCCTTGAGATCTCGGGAGCGTAGCTGGTTTTCCGCTTGCGCAATTGCGGCAAGAAAACTGTTTATCATATTTTGGGCCAGGCTAATAGAGCCGTACTAGCCGAACGGACAGCCGGTTGGTCAGTCGCCTTGGTCATTAATTACTTTATTTTTGGGCAATGGAATTACCGCCCATGCGCTTCGGAGTGACCGGCCAGTTGCCCAGTCTCTCGACCCGGCTTATTACGTTTTAATTGTTTTACAATTTTCGGTGGCGCTTATTAACATTTTCGGTTCCCCTTCCCTCGACGGCCACCCCACGTGGTGAAGTTCCCAAAAAAAAACACAAAAAACCCGAAACAGTTGCGTTTGATTTTCTCCATAAATTATGCAGATAAGCGTAAGTGGCGCTGGTGGTTTTTCTGTAATTTTTTTTTTCGTTGTTTAATTGTTTTTTTTTTAACTCTGCAGCAGGGAGGCGGGCGGCCAGGCACCCTGGTGGTCTGTCGGCCCGCTGGGCGATGGGCGCCATTGCCAAAGCCCAATGGAAGTTAATGAACAGTTTGGGTTACTCGCCATGGCGGTTGGAAAGTCGGTCGACTGGGGCAGAGCCCGTGTAATTGGCAGTTAAGTTTGCTGCCAACGACGACGACGACTGCTTGGTATGTAAACTTTGAATAACTAAAATGGTAAACCGGGTAAGAGGCAACTTTAAAACGGCGTAAGGAAAAGGCCAAGGAGTAAAGTAGATGCTTGGGCTGTAAGACCTCTAAAAATACAGCTCAAATTGGCCGGAGTTCCCGTCGATTTCTGGGAGATTTTAAATGGCCTTCTTCGGATTGTATCTTTCCCCAAAAGTAGATATCTAGAGCCCTTCTCTTTTTACAAAAAAATCAATTCAATAATAATATAATTTTCTAACGATCAGGAAAGTGAATTAACTTTTAATATAACAAAATAAAGTGAAAAGAAATTTATTCTTTACTGCAGACAATCCTGAACAATTTTCTACTTTATTCCCTGGAGTTAAGCCAACTCTGGTTCTGGTTTCAAGTGCTCTTCTTCGCTATCAAATAAATTCTATCTATCATTAACATTAAGCAATATTGTATGGAACAAATGAATGATACTTGAAACTTTGGAAGTTGTTTTTTTTTAAGCTCCAAACTCTTCCCGGTTTGGAAAAAAAAAAATTAAACCAAAATCTAAAATCCTTAATTCTTTTACCAAACTAAACTTCTCACCCATATCCTCCCCTTAGAGGGAAGAATCAGAAGACGCCTTATTGCTGTTTGGTTTTCTAGCGATTCGTTTAGCAAAGTCAAGGAAATTTAAAATTCACAGCACATTTTGCGTTTGCTTTGGCGCTGGGTAACAACAATATTGACAAGCACACACGCCCGCCCACACTCCCTATAGGAAGAAAGGACCCCCTCCTAGCAGTCGAAGGGGAACTTGAAGCTGCTTAAAATTCCGTAAGCATCGTTTCACAACTTTCCAGCTCGAGGAAAAAACCCAACGAGGAAGAGAAAACCAAGCACGAAAAAAGAACCGAAGCCAGGGAAATAAATTTTACAGCAAGTGGCACACTGGGTGTGGCAAAGGCAAAGGCAACAGCAAGGAGCGACCGACCAACGACCGCCCGAGCGAGACGGCGAATCGAGAAAATGTGCGGAAAATAAATGAAAATGCTCAGAGCTCGTTCACAAGAGTGCTTACGGCGTCCGCAAGGAGCTGTTGAAGTGGCAAATTTGCGCAAGCGACACCCCAGAGTTGTGCGGAGATGGAGCCGCCGGGAGCGGCATGGCGAAACGAGAGCAGAATACACACAGAGCGCGGCTTCGTCTTGCCGTCGCCATACATACAAATGTTGAATGCTACAAGGAGGTCGCTCGAGCCGTTGCCTTTGGCGAGCACTCGATGGAGCCTGCCACCGTTACTTACAACAACTACATGCAAGTGTCAACACATACTTGCCGTTCAAGTGGGCAGTGGGCAGGCCAGGACCAAGCCCCCAAGGGCCACCGGAAGAGAGCGCCAGAACGAGAGCGGCAAAGGCAGCGGCGAGTGGGTTGTCTTCCCGGGGCCGCCATATTTGTTTCCTTTGGCTTACGAATTTTTATGGCTTCGACTATAAAACCAGGCGACAGCTTACTGCCCTCCACCTCCGCCTTTGTTCTGTCATTTTTGGAGACATTCCCATTGTCTCTGTGGGGCTGGTAATTAACCCCTTTTTGCTGGGGTTGGCGACGACGACGATTCGGGGGACAATAAACTTTTGTGACAAAAGGGTCTTAATGGTGATGCCGACAAAGTTTTGCAATTTTTTCGCAATTTGCCGCCACAACAATTTGCGTTTAATTAACCAAAAGTTTCATTTCGGTTTTCGGTTCTACTTTTTTTTGTGTTTTCTGCTCTTTGCCGTGCCGGCCTGTCAGCCTAATGAAGTCGTCGAGGGGGTGGAGGCACGGTTTGGCCAAATTGCTGTTGAAAGTTTTGTCTCGGCCATAAAATTAATTTTGATGAGCGGCATTTTGTTTCTGAGGTTGCGACCGAAAAAACACTGCATCAAATAATGAAAGCACCGCAGAATAAACGATGAACATTTAATGGCAGTTGTCAGTTGAGTTGTCAGAGAATGGGAAAGTCGGGCAGAAACGGAGGCAGTGGAAATTGGCAAAGTGATTAGGGCATATTTTTGGTGTTCCGAAAGTGGCGATGGTCGATTTTATTTTTGGATAAATGGGCAGTAAAAGAAGTTAACAGAAGGTTCTTAAGGAAACTAAACCATTCAGAGGGATTCAAAGCAAATAGTTGACTGCAATCCAAAAAAGTACTAAATAATCGGAGACCTAAAGAAAGACTAAAATCACCACAACCAACGTATTCAGCTCGCATAAATCGTAAACTATTGCAAGCCGATTTCTGTCCTATTCTCAAAATCCCAACAGCTACCTTGACTGATCACAGAAAATCCCCTTGAAAAATCCGACATATAAAAATTTCAAGCATAAAACTTTCCAAAAACCACAAAATCATCCTCCCCTCAAAGGAGCCTCGGTTTGTTTGTAGACTTTAATCCTCCAAATGCGGCGTGTAAATGATGCCATCATAATATTTTGATTTTCCAGGCCTCCCATGCCAGCAAGGGGTTAATAAACGACAAACCAGATTTCCCATTAGGGTGGCTCACGCGTTCGCTTCTCCTCGCTTTCCTCTAATCACATCCGACTTGGCGGCAGCATAAGGTGCGCATTACTCATAATGCGAGCGTGTGATATTTTATACACCTACCAAAAACAACTGGCGCCGTCCTGATCCCCTTCCCTACCCCTGGGGCCGGCGTGGCCATCTCCTGGCCGCACGACGCGACGGCGCAAGCAATCTGCCCAATCAACCTAATCGCTTTCGTTGCGCTCGGCGGCTTAACTTTCCGCCAGCGGTTTGTCCGTCGTCCGTCTCGTGGCAAAGTTTACGCTCGTCTGGGCCTTCAGCCAGCATCGAGCATGTGCAGAATGATAAGCACACACACACACACACACCGCAAACAACTCAGGCAACATCAGGCAGCGTCATCATCATCATCATCGTCGTCGTCGTCGTTGTCGTTGTTGTCGTTGTCGCTCCACCCACAAGGCATGTGGGGGGCTGTGTCGCCATATTTGTTTTTATTACGCCGCCTTGTGTTCCGTTATTTTGTTTATTATGTGATTTTCCATATGCACCCACAGGCAGTCCTCCTTTCCCTCTGCCGATGCCGCCGCCGTCGTCTTTTCCTCAATTTCCGTGTGAGTTTTTCGAGTTAATCGCACAAATTTTATGTTAATTTTCATAAATTTTATTGCCCCCCCGGAAAAAGGTCTTTTTAATTAGTTTGTCGTCTCTGTGTGCGTGTATGTGTGGGATTTATTTTACGAGCGCAATAAGTTCCTTTATCTCTTTGGTGGGCTGATTTCGGCTTTTTCAGAGCACAACGCACGGGGGCTGTGGGGGTTTTGAGAGTTCGACGGTCGTAAAGTTTAGAAAAAAAAATAGATAAACCCCACGACAATCAGCCAGCATATCACCTGGAGCCGACGAACGAAAGCAGTCAGGTGTCAAATTGAGCATTTAAGCTTTCCCTGGAGATCCCAAGAAAGTGGAACTAAACGTTGATAATCGGAAAAATCTCAGTAAACACAAAGAACTACTGGAAATAAAGAAGAAAGTGGTGTCAAAGAAATTATAATAATTAAAACCTTTATTAGCACAGAACAGAAACAAATGGAAAGACACGCTTGTTGAATTTTGGGTTTCTTAATAAAGATTAAAATAAGTGGTTTTGAATTATATTTTATTGGAACGTGATTTGAAGCAACAGTTGAAGATGGAAGGTTTTCAGAAATTTTATGAAAGGCTAAGAGATTTTAAGTACTAGTAAGCAAAATAAAAGGATTGTAAGCTGATTATTAGATCTATGTGATTAAGTCTGAAAATCAATTTAAGTTATGTTAATATTTTAATAGATTTTAGAGCCGTAAAATAAGTAATCAAACAAAGAAATGAGACGAGCAGGAGAAATGTTGCGAACGATTCCTCAGAGAACCTAAGACACTTTTGGTTTTAATCATTCCCGATCGCCACTATTCCTGCGAACTGAAGAGTTCTTCCGACCACACAATGCGCCCCTAGATTATTCGCAGTTTCGCGCAATTGGTTCATATTTTCATGAGTACTACTGATTTGACCCGAAAAAGTCACTGGTGTGGTCGATCCAATTGTGTGGCCACAGCCAACGATCGATCACCGTCGGCCCGACTGCCAATAGACTTTTATTTATTCGCCATGTGGCCAAAGCAAAGCGATACGAATCGATCAATCGACCAGGCTGATCGACAGATCATCGCGGAGACAAAAACGCGACCGAAGTGACACCCAAAACAACGGCCCAGTGATTTCAAATGGGCAGAACTCAAAATATTTGAATAACCCAAACAACAATTGGGAAACTGCCACACACGCAGCAGTCGCATGCCCACCGAACAGATGGGACCGATAGTTGCGGATGATAGATGAGGAGAGGGACGGTGGTAATTTGGGCGAAGTGAGAGCGACACGACGCAGATAGTCAACTGGAGGCTAATTCATCGAACGCTGACTAATGTAATTGGGCCGAAAGTCAAAGCAGAGTCATCGACTTAATCATTTTACCTAATTGCCGCAAGGCAGCACGGCGGCAAGGACATTCGGCGATGAGCGGAGGCAAATAAAAAAACGCTTAAATTTGAAGAGCGAGCAGGAGGCCTCCAGGGACCAACCGCTTCCAATTATGTTGATTGGCCGGTGGAAAATGCAAAAAAAAAACAACAGGACACGCCAGGACATCGGGATGATCTAATTACGCTAATGACAGCCAAGCTATCGCCAGGCCGTCTGCCCAACATAGACGGCTACTTTTTAACGGTACTTGCTGGCAATTAAACGGGATGCGTGCCCGACTGACATAAGGTCAGAATGGCGAGCAGCAAATTGCCATCAGTTCGAGTTCGGGCCAACCGTGTCAGCTGGCAAATGAATTGTAATGAATGAAGTGAATCCACTTAATCGAAGTTCGATGCCAGCTTCTGGCACGCCAGCTCACCGCAACATGCGGTTGTCCTGCCCATCCCCCAAGCCCCTTCGCAACCTTTTTCGGATCGCTTGCAGTTCCGGCTTCCATAAAATAAAGCAATTCTTTCGTTCGGTTTTTTTTTTTGCACTTCCTTTTCAGAAGTTAAGCGGATTTGATGCGCCTGTTGACGCCTCTCGAATTTCCAGTCGAGCCGATCGACTTCGGGGTTTCACTGACCGCACACGTCGCTCATTAGTAACACCTACCCAGGGGCGGCGGCAGCAGGGATCGGGGAGAAGAGACCTTCTTTCTACCCTTGAACGTCTTATCCTTTGTCAGGGTTACATCACCAGGCACTGGGCCGCGGTGAAACCCTAGATGATGCACTTTGGCTGGCAGAAAATGGGGCGTTCTGGTGGTTTTTTTAGGGCGTAGCCACGACCGCACAAGTGGCAAAAAGTCGGAGGGTTTGATTTACTGCGCCAGCAACCAAAAAGGAGTGAGAATTTAGACACTAAAATGTATAATTTTCGACACTTTAGAGCGATCCAGCGAGCATCGATCCGAAGATAAAATTTAATGGGCCGCGCCTGAGGAAATTGGCAGGCTTCATAAGGTTAGGATATCCGATGATGGCCCAAGGCAGCAGTTAGGCATTGAGAAATTCGTCGTGATCCCAAGAAGCTAAAGTTCAGGTAAAATGGAATCGAAGGAATCTCATCTCTGATGTTCAACCAGGAAAATAATAAAGAGCCAAAATGACATTCTCTTGGGCTATAGGAATTAAGTATCAGATTACTCGACTAATTACAGTGTCGTTCCAACAAAGTCCTAAATAACATACGAAGAGATCAAAGTCTGTGTTCTTTATAAAACTCCAAGGTCCGCCGATTGAAAGGGCAATATCCTCCAAATAATTCCTGAAAATATATCGTTCCTTCGTTCGTCTGATCTCCTTCTAAATTCTAAGTTAATCACACTACAATCAAAGCTTCAACTGAGGACAGGAATTTAAGAACTTCAATTAGCCCACTTCCATCCGCGAGGTTCTTCCCGAAAGAACAGTCAGCTTCCCACCCCATTTTGTAGGCACAACCCAAAAAAAACCACACACAGGGAGAGACACACACACAGTCCCCGCATTTGTGATCCTAATTATGATTGATGCGGCTTTCTGGACGGGAACTTCAACGCTCATTAAAACCGCATCAAAGCGAACAATACCAAAAAAAAAGAAACACCAAAGGCGCGGTGACTGCGGTCCATGCCCAATGCAAATCAAATATGAAATTTTTAATATTTTTGTTGGCACAACACAACAAATTCCGGAGCAACAACCGAGGAAAATGATCTATGGCCGGGCGTCGAGTCGAGGGCCGCCTGCAGTTGCCTGATCTGTGGACGGGCAGATGCTGCAGCATCTTCAGGACGAAATTTGAATTCGATTTAGAGCAGCAAACGGAGGAGCGCGTATCCTTTGTGCTCGCCTTCGTCTTGTGCCCCGAGACACCGGGGCCCTTTCAATTGTTTGAAATTCAAGGCACAAAAGGACATGTGGATGTCCCTGCCACGTCGTTCTGGCGGTCGGGTGGGCAGGACTACCGCCATTTTTGGATCGCCGACTGCCAAGCTGTGCATTAATCAATTTTCCGGGCGCACGTGCAGCGCGCTAAGAAGTCAATTCAGATATAAACACTTTAGGACGCCTCCAGAGTCCTGGCGGTAAACGAAACCCTGTAATTAAATGGCGATTGTGCAATGAATGAAAGTGAAATTGCGGCGAGTGCACAAAGCAATTGAGGTTTGGCTTCTCATTGTTTGCGATTTTAATTGCCCGCCGGATTTTCCTTTTATTCACAGGTCCTGCGACCCTGCCTACACCTGCAACGACCATCCTCGCACAGTTGGTGGCCCAGGGGCGTGCCAGGGCTTAAGGCGTTTCTTGTGGGTGTTAGGCCTTTAGCGGCTTAAAGTTGACCGAACTTAGGCGGGCCTGCGGAGACGATGAGTTCAAAGGTCCTGGCCCCCTATGCAGGTGTACGTGCGAGTGTGTGTTTGTTGAAGGGGCAGTGGGAGGAGGCAGCTGACTGTCGAGCCACTCAAATTGAGCGCTCAAATTGCTGCGGCCCCTCGCCAAGGACAATTTCGGGGCGTAACTGCCGCAACCACCGAAGAGGCTCGTAAATTTCAAAATCGATGCAGCATTAAAAAAAAAAACATAAATAAATAAGAGTATTTGATATGTCGACGTGGATTTGGGCGGGCTGCCATTTGAGAGGCATTTCTGAATATTTAACAAAATTACGCATCGTTTAAGTTGTGATTTATGGCGACAACCCAGGCAACCCTTCGTCAATGCCACACACACACACACTTCCCTCTTGCGGGATGGGCTCAAATTGTTAATGAGTCGAATTACATAAGCCACACAAACACACAGCCAGTTGGACAGTTGGACTGACGGACACACAGTGAAGTGTGTGCAAAACTCCAGCGTCACAGGCTGCTGAGTGACCGTCGAAAGGTGTGATTCTCCCGGCTGCTGTTCGGTCATGTCTCCGTTCCATTCGCAAAGATTTATACCCCTCCGTCCTTCCCTTCTTCCTCCTCACCCCTTGGAACCCAAAGGAATTCCCAGAAAACACCCCACAAAAGACACAGAGCAGAGCAAAGACAAGGCGAGTTTCCGTCGCTCTCCAAAAGAGGAAACCGCAAAACTGCGTGGGTTTTTCTTCTTTTTTTTTTTTTTGCATAAACAAATTACAAAAACCACCAACATCACACGTAGACGGTTGGCCTATTCGACTCCCAACTGCGGGTTTTTGTTTGACTTTTAGCGGAATTGCTACTGTTCTCGGTTTCTGGTAGCCAATTCCCTGGCAAACCGTGCCCATTTATCAAAAAGGCCGCAAAGCCAAAGGACCCTCCTTGCCGCGCTTTGAAGACGCCTGCCGCATGCTTTGTGGTCCTTTGTGGTCTCTGGGGGCCTTGGCGGGATCCTTTTCTACCATCCAATGAGTTTCATTAATAAATTCCACCAAAATTTCCAAAAACACACCCTCCCAAAAAAAAAAAAAATAGAAATAGATATTGTCTGGTGAATTTTCCTTTTGTGCAGTCAAAAATTTCATTTGCTGTCTGTTCGCTTTTCTTTGTTTTTTCGTGGGCGTTGACTTGACCGTCGGTGTGTGCAAACAAATGCAGAAAAGATGAAAGAAAGTGTGCGTATTAATAAAGGGAAAACATGCCAAACTGGCAAACCGACAAACGAAGAAAATGCTGAGCAAGCAAGTTGACCAAAGAAAGCGAAGAAATCCGAGAGCTAAAGAAATTTTTCAGATTTATGTGTCGGGTTTCCAATCTTTAATTTGATTATTGGAAACTGTTGAATGTTAAGAAATAAAGGGGATATTTAGGCTAAAAATTTTACCTTAAACTTATCAACCAGGACTTCGGGAATTCTCAGACAGAAGACTATTAAATGCCCTAAATATATTCAGGATTAAAAATATTTAAAATAGAATCAATCTTCGTCTTAATTTGGATTTTATAAATTGTTCCAATACTTCCGAAAAGAAATATTGGTAAGTCAGGCTTTCAATTAAATTAATAAAGCCTTTAGATTTAAAAAAAAAAAATATGAAAAAAAAATGTATAAGCCTTCAGAGTAAAAAAGTAAAATGCAAATTAAAGAATTTTCCAATTTATTAGACCAACTCGACTTCCTCAGACGAAATCACTCACTTCAACCTCTCGAAATTCATTTCATTATCAGAATTTCGATACATTCCGGCAACCGGCTCCCACCGGAAGAAAGTAAACTAATTCTCAATTTATCCCCCGCTAAGATTCTACATTTTCTGCTCACCGCCCTCAACCGGTTGATTCAGAGGATTTATCTCGAGCACGTCAACCGGGCAAGTGGCGCGGAAGTGCTGCCAGATGAACACGTGCCCCAAAAAAAAAAAATACTCAGAGACACACTCACAGAATGCCAAGTCAAGTGTTTCGATTGGAAAAACCGAAGCGGAAATGACATAGACAATGAGAGGGCTGGGCAGAGATCACTTCCAGATTGTTTTTGGGCTGGCGGGCTCCTAATGAAATCGAAGAAATTTGGAAAGAATTTCTAATGGAAATTTTGAATACCATTAATCACTTGCCACCCATGACGATGAGCCAAAATATTTTGGAACTGCCAGAATTTCCAAGTGGTCAGGACAACTTGCAGCGGTTCGGTTCAAAGTGAAAGTGTTCAATTTCTCCCCAGACGCTTTGTCTCTCGTCCTGTGAAAACATTAATTGCCAATAAAGAAGACCGACAAAGCGCCGCACCGACAAGCCCACTTGAGTGGAGAGGAGAAAGCAGGACGACTCTTAGCAGGACAAACGACTGTCCCCATCGACACTAATTAACAAGCGAAATTGTTTATTTTCACAGTGGACTAAGTGGACCCCGGGGCCATAAATTAGGCAACGGCAGTGGCAGTGACAGCGGCTCCGCTTTGCTTTTCTTTTTCTCTTGTTTTCCTCCCGTTGTTTTTACAAGTTGTGTGTTTTGCCTTTTGACATTTCGGGTGACAACGACACACCCGATTCCCCATATGGCCGGGCTGGGTCGGACCGGGTCGGCGGGAAAGGAAGCTGGCAAGTCGCGAACACACACGACGATTTGGGCTGGTGAGGCGGCTGGGAAAAGTGTCACATTGACATGCCCACTTCTCGAAAGAAGGCAAGCGAGTGAGTGTCAAATTACAAAAATCACACGCACACTCGCCGAGGATAAGCGGGATTAGTCCTTGTTAGTTGAGCGACCGAAACAACGGACACCCTGGTCTAAATTGGCGGAGTTTCCTCTGACGGACTGTCAGTAGGGAGGCTCCTTCCCAAAGAGAAAGGGAAACTCAAAACAAGAAAGTCCAATTGATTTGCTGACTTGGGTTAATTGGCAGTGACAAAGGTCGCCGCTTGGCCCTCGATCTATAGCCGTTAAGGCAATTAACGGTGCAGCTTGTTGATAAATTAAAGCTTTCAATTTGACCAGAAACCTTGAAAACACAAAACTGAAACTGAAATCACCTTTACGAATTTCGTCCTCCCTACGAAAAACTCACTCAACTCATCAAAGCAACTCTGCCAGCGGAACGTGTTGGAATGAAAATGGAACACACTCAAAACGGGCCACTCTCGATGCACAGCGGCAATGACAACGGCGAAAAGTGGCAAGAAGTCGAGTTAAAATAAAAAATACAAAAAGGAAAACATGAAAAACCGCAAACCCAACGTTTGCACTTCATAAATGCAAACAAACCCGAAAAGCGGAGTGGAAACGAGACGGAAAGGCCGCCGTTCCGCCAGCCTCCCCACAATAGGAGCGAGCGAGAAGAAGAATCGGCAGCGCCGACATTTTTAATTGTAAATGAATTATGACCAGAAGAAAAAGTTGCTGAGTGGCCGTCAACGGCAACGACAACGACGACGACGCTGACGGCGACGCAACCCACTCTTCCAATGCTCAGCATGCGTGCGAATGCAACGGATATAGAGGACACCGCTAGCGGCAGCGATCTCGCTTCCGCTCACTCGCTGATGGGAAAGCAAACATTCCCCTGGTCTGGTTTTTTCTCTCAACTCAACTCTTGGGTTGAAATTTTTCCCAATTTCCAATTGGAAATGCTCAGTTGGTCGGTGGCCGCTTTGAGTTTGAATTTGTATCCCTCCCGTTCGCCAGCAGTCCTGCCGTCTCGCTTGCTCACTCGCGCCCACCCACCCTGTTGGTATGCAACCGGTTTTCCCGCTGCCATTCGTCCGCTCGCACCCCCAGACCGCTTGCCAACTCGTGGTGTGCGTGTGTGTGTGTGAGTGGTGAGCTGCCCGCTCGCTGGCTTCCAAGCGGCCGCACGTTCCTGACAAAATTCAGTTCGTCGTCGCTCGCCTTTCGTTGCGCACACACCTAACGGCACTTCGCTCGGTTGATTAAATCGCGTTTTGTTTTTCCTCAGCGTTTTCCTCTCTCCCGCGCCCCGAGGGGAGTCCAAGTATATGAGTGTGTGTGCCTGTGTGTGTCTGAAAATTTTCCTCTATCAAAAACAATCGGAAAAATAGAATTAAATAGCAAAATTCACCGAAGAAAGCCATGCAAAGTATCTAAAGTGCAAAAGATTTCCCACAAAAAAAAACAGCACACAAAGAAAAGAAAACTCTTCGTTAGAAACCTTAAGAGTCCTGCCAAAATGCTGGTCGGTTCACATCCTTATCTGTGCAACGGCGTCTTGCCACCTGTGCCTGCGGCAGCCGCCCCAAGCACAACCACAACGGCGGGCAAAAGTGCCGCCGGCTCGGCAACGGATTTCTCCATAGCGGCGATAATGGCCCGCGAAGACGCCTCCAGCCGGGAGTCGTCCATCCGAAGTGCAAGTAAGTTAATAAAAAAGTCGGAAAACTTTAAGATTTCTTAGGGTTTCTTCATAAAAATAAAGGCAGTCCAAAAGAATAAAAGGCACACAGACGGGGATTAAAATGAGGTTTCCAAATGCGTCAAGAATTCTTTAGAGTCGATTAAAAGAATATAAAATTCCGAAACTAAAATATCAGTATTATTTGCTTTGGCAACTTAAAGTCCCTAAAACTCTTCCTTAACCAATCCGTCGGTCTGGCGAGCCAAAAATTCCTTTCCCGACCACCCACTCAAATGCCATAAATTTCGAGAAGGGGTGAAAAAAGGCAACAACAAAATTTATGGCCTGACACAAATTAATCAACATTAAAAACCGTTAAAATGATTTTGCAATGCCTTCATAAATTACTTTAAAAAAAGATAAATAAATAAATCGCAAAAATTTCATTGCACAATAAAAATAAAAATCGAGTGGCCCAAGAACCAAAAGGAAAAAATAAAATAAAAATTATACGGACGACAAGTGCAGATTTAATTGTAATTGGCCATTACCAGCAACACCAACGGCAACAGCAGCGGCGGCAACAACGACAAGTTTGAGTTGTTCTCGTCGCGGCGATGAATTTTGCCGGCGGCGAATGCATCAGCAATTAAAACCAAATAAAAAATAGAAATCCACACACACACGTCCAAATCAAGTTATAGAAAACGGAGTGGGCTGATCGTTCAAAACCCGATCGCTTTTCATTTATGGAAATATGCAAATTGCGAATTGGCTTGTGAAAAAACAAAGGCCGCTAATTATGTTAATTAATTTTCAACAATATGCTTAATTTTATTAATTTTATGAGGCGCAAAAATGATCAACAAACGGAAATCAAAGACCCTGGGGGCTTCTCGATTTTATTGCCTCCCTTCCCCCTCGCTGTGTGTATTTGTGAGGGAATTTGAAAACTTTAATGTTTCAATTTTTACGAGGCTTATTATTTATACAAATTTATTGGGTAGCTTTGGGGTATCCGATCTCAGCAGCACACACGCCTCGAAATTTTCGAGTTGTTTTCGCTGCTGTTGTTGTTGGTTGTTGGGGTGTTGCCTTTCCATTGACAACGAAGACGGAGGGCTTTTTTTGTGCAAATTTCTGTTTAGTTGGCACTTTGGCATTGACTTCCCTGCAGTTGGGCGAGCTTATTAGTTTCGGGAAGTTAATTGTGCTGGTGAGGTTGTGAGACATTTAGCCGATTCGTCTTGGCGGGCTTAGAAATTTTTCGGTTGGTGTTAAATTTATCGGCTGGTTTTTATGGCCCACACCTTGATAATCCCGGGGCTGTGTTGTCGGTTTTGTTATTGGTAATTTGGCTAATTAAGCGACGATTGTTTCATGTGCACAAGTCGGCAATAAAATCCCCTTTCATTCAAGTCATTCAAAAAAACCAAAACGGATGCCAAGTGAAATTGAAAACGAGCGGATATTAAAAATGAAACTGCTCGAGGAAATTTTCATGTGTCAACATTTTTATGATAAGCCACGAAACCAAAGCAAATTGTAAACTGACATAATCACCGCTCCAGCCGGGCGGAAAAGTGAAAATCCAGGCAATTTCACCATTAGCAACATGTTGCCAAGACAGGCCAAATTTTAAGCACATGTTGCATAGCAATTGGAATTGCAATGCTTTCAATTAATCCACCGTTCACCGAAAAGACAAAAAAAACAAACGTCTGCTTAGTGAGATTTACTTTAATTTTCAATTATCCCTTCTTCTCCGTTCGCAGGTCCCATTTCGGTTGAGGACGAGGTTGACGTTGATGTGGTCGACTGCAGTGACTCCGAGGAGCCGCCAGCCAAAGCCCGTCGTCTTCACAGCCACAACAACAACAACAATTCGGCCCACATCAACTCAAATCACAGCCAACCGACGCCAACCAGTCACCATCACAAAAGCCACAGTCGCAGTGGCGCCACCAACAGCCACTCAGCCGCTGCCGCTGCTGCTGCCGCTGCCTCAGCTGCCAACAGCGAATCCCAATTGAACATCAGCACCACCAGCAGCCAAGGACGCTGCTCGACGCCACCGCAATCCCCCGGCACCGAGGACAGCGAAGAGCGTTTGACACCCGAACCCGTGCAGAAAGCACCCAAAATTGTTGGTTCCTGTAATTGTGACGACCTGAAGCCGGTGCAATGCCATTTGGAGACCAAAGAGCTGTGGGATCGCTTTCACGAGTTGGGCACCGAAATGATCATCACCAAGACGGGCAGGTAAGCAGCCAGCACTTCCCCCCAATTTGCTCTTTCCCTGCTCTGGTTTTTTGTTTTGGGAATTTTGCTTTATCAACAAAAATTTCATGGACGGTGTGAGGTCCCCCGAAAGAAAACAAAAAAGTAGAACAAAAGCCGACGATGTCTTCCATCTGCCGGGCAACCGCAGTTTTTCTGCAACATTTTTTTCTAGCCAAATCATTTTGGGCGTTTCACTTGTCAACGGGCCAGGGCCCTGACCACAGGGGGCAAGGAACCCAGCAACTCAACCATTGGCCACACACGGGAATGCGCTCCCTTAGCTGGCTGGTGTTGCCTTAATGACATTGTAAAAATCACACCTCGACGGGAATTTGTAGTCAGTCCGTCAGACAGGCAGGCAACCTGCCCGGCCAGCCAGCAATCAGGGCGGTCCCCGTAACGAATCTAAGGACTCGAAAGTCAAATCAGCTCGGTTATGTCACACGCACAGCGAAATACACACAAGCAAAGCGGGTCGGGGTCCATTTCGTTTGGCTTAGGACGCATTAAAACCCCAGGAGTCCTTACAGGTTGGCCCAAGGGTTTCCGTCGACTTTGTGGGTTGAAATATTTTGGTTGCTTTTGTTGTGATTTCCCGGGCATCAAAAAAACTCTCATTTGGGTTATAAATTAACGCATTATTAGACGACTTGTGGGGCAATCTTTAAAGACTTTAATTCTTGGCCTTTGTATGATGCTAAAGCCCCAACTCTTTTTCTTTGTTTTGGTTCTTTAGGCGCATGTTCCCCACGGTGCGAGTGAGTTTTTCGGGTCCGCTGCGTCAAATTCAGCCCGCCGATCGCTATGCCGTTCTACTGGACATAATACCAATGGATTCGAAACGTTATCGTTATGCGTATCATCGATCGGCTTGGCTGGTGGCTGGCAAAGCCGATCCGGCACCGCCGGCCCGACTCTATGCCCATCCCGATAGTCCGTTCAGCTGCGAGGCGTTGCGCAAACAAGTTATCTCCTTTGAGAAGGTGAAGCTGACTAATAACGAAATGGATAAGAATGGACAGGTGAGTTGAGATAGCTGCTAGACGGCTGCCGCTGCCGTTGTCGGGTGTTAAATGATTGATAATAGCAACATGTTTCTGCAACATGAGTCCAAGCTGCCGGGCAATGCCTGGCAATGCGCTGTATGGCTTTTTAGCCAATTTTCGCGCATGTGCGGACATTTTTTTACCACACACACACTCATTCGCATATGAAATGTATCTACAATGGCCACCGTTTGGTTCTCTTCTCCGCAGATTGTTTTGAATTCGATGCATCGCTATCAGCCCCGCATTCATTTGGTCCGGCTTAGTCATGGCCAGAGCATACCGGCCAATCCCAAGGAGCTGTTGGATCTGGACCACAAAACCTATGTCTTTCCGGAGACCGTGTTTACGGCAGTGACTGCCTACCAAAATCAACTGATAACCAAATTGAAAATAGACTCGAATCCCTTCGCCAAGGGATTCCGTGATTCCTCGCGCCTCACCGACTTCGACCGCGATCCCATGGAGGCTTTGTTATTAGAACAGCAACTACGTTCGCCCCTGCGTCTCTTCCCCGACCCCATCATGCAGCAGTTTGCCGCCCAGCAAGGAGCCCCCGATCCCGCCTCCATGGCCCTCTTCGAGAAGGCCCGCCAGCACCTGCAAATGTTTGGCGGCAATTCCCCATATGCCCAGCTAATGATGCCGCAAATGTACCAGGCCGCGGCAGCAGCAGCCGGTCCACCACCACCGCCCCCCGGCCTAGGCGCATTCCACATGTTCCAACAGCAGTGGCCTCAATTGACCGCCGGCTTTCTGGCAAGTGCCAATCAACAGGCCGCCGCCCAGGCGGCTGCCCAGGCCCAAGCTCAGGCGGCAGCGGCTGCGGCTGCTGCAGCAGCCAACCGCACGCCCCCACCACCGCCGCCCGCCTCGACGCCCTCCTCCACGTCCTCGGGCTCACCATCCCCGGATATGCGGCCTCGTCAGTATCAGCGGTTCAGTCCGTATCAGTTGCCGCCCCAGGGACCGCCACCACCGGGGGCAGCGAGTGCTTCATCGCCGGCACCACCGCCGCGTAGCCCCGCCCATTAAGTGGATGGGGGCGCAGTTCTTGCCAAAAATACAGTATTACGAAAACAAAAGAGAAAACCCAAAAACCCAAACTCAACTGGATTGGAATTTTAAATGTTGTAAATTATTTGTTGTCTTTTTTCTCGTTCGGTCTTTTGGTTTGTTGTAAATTAAGTTTTCCCTACTCCTTCTAAAAATGTACAGTTTCATTTCAATCATACGAATTTGGCTTGAATTTTTCGTTTGGCTTTAGCAAAATTGTAAAGAAAAATTTAACTTTTAAACTAAAATAAAATTAATCTCGGCCTAGTTTAATGCTTGTGCAAAAAAAAAACACTCACCTAAAATGTTTAAATGTTGTTCGAAAACGCATCTCAGTGTAAAGTTTACTAACCCCAGCGCCCTCAAAAATGTTGTGGAAATTTTTTCTCTCCTAAAAAAAATCAACTTCTACCGATTTTGAACGGGCCTAGGAATCTGTATGTACGTGTAAACATGTTAGTTATGCTATTGTACGCCGATATATTTAATTATGTACTTAGAATTATAGTATTAAAAACTAAACTAAATCCATAGACGCTTGAGTTAGTTTTATTTATATGACATATAATAAATTATAAATGCAATGGCATAGAGTTAGAAAATGAAAACAAAACACACACACACACAATATATGTGAAAAGAAAAAAAATAAATAAAAATTTAATATGTGGAAAAAGAATTGAATTTTTTAAGGGCGGATGGAGATGAATAAAATCAGATAAAAAATTTAAAAAAAGAAATCACATGCATAAATTTAATAAAAAATAAATAAATTCATTATTTGGTTGATTAGTTAATCGTTCATTTCACACTTGAATGCACTCAATCATACATTAAAAAAAATCGCAAAAAGAAAAAATAAACGATCGTGACTTGCATTTTTTTGATCGCGAGCAACTGCCGGGGTTCCCTGGCTGACGCGTTTAAATGCAATTCCTGGGCCCCTTCGATCAGAGCTTTAAAGCTTTTATGGAAGACAAAGCTTTCGTCTGAGATCAATGATTCTAGATTTTAGTGCCTTTTAGATTAAAAAGACCAGACAAAAGGATAGGAGAACGCGTGGACGGACAACCGGACATACAAACGGACTCAGAGGCACGATAAAAATAATTTTTTTATCTGAAAATCAATAAAGTCGAAAATTCATTAAATCTTGGAAAAAAAAAGTTATATTATCATAGTTTTGTAATACATATTTCTTTAAAATCTTTAAAATACGTTCTTGCAGTAAAAATTTTAAGAAATGAATACAAAAATATTAAATTTTTTACAATTCCTTCAATCATCGCACTGTAGTCGAGAAATCTTCCCAGGCATCGGGAAATCCGCAGGAAGCCCATTAATAACCAACTTAGTTTCAGTTTGTTAGTCGTTCCACATAAGCCCCTGGGCGTGGCTGTCAAGAATGCTACTTAAAATTATCCCTGTACCACCGGCGGGGATCCTCACACCCACAGGCTGTGAAAATCAATGAAGGACTTCAGTTGTTTCCCTGCACGGCTACGCAACTAACCAGAGATCCTGTCTGCACTTGCTCCGTTCCAGTTTTCAGCAGGCACATCCTGTCGCCGGCAGCAGCGGAGCTGGGGTGTCCGTCAGGAGTGCCAAGGGATCCCCAGGCTGGCGCTTGCCAAGTGCGGCGGCCACTGCCAGTCCGAGCAGCTGCAGAACAAATTGAAAATTAAAAAAACTACCCAACTCGGCCCCGAAAGGGAAACGAATTCATTTTCATGGTCACTTCGAGGGAAATTCATTGGACTTTTTTTCTGTCTTTCTTTTCTATTTTTCTCTGGCGAGGAAAGTCGCTGGACCAAAACAGCAGTGCGAGGAGCCGCGCCAGACAAACCGATTGACACGCTACTTGGGACCGACAACGTCGACGAATGTTTGGTTGCCCAACTGATGGATGAGGCGGCTCGGGACCGGTCCTGTGTCTAGAGTGTGGATAAGCGTATGAAAATCGAGTTGAAAGTTGAAAAATCTTTCGTTTACCATTTTGATTGGCCCTCCGCTTACATAAATCACATCAAACTCGGCCCAGGCCGAACTAATTAAAATAATTGCCTCGACAAGGCCAACGAAATTTGATAGCTTAATACGCAGATACCCAGACCGTCGAACTACACCCACAGATCTTGAGAAGGACTGAGCTAATTATAAAGAAATTAACTTTTAATGTCAGGATAAACATCGCCACCGAAAAAAAAACACTTCCTCTAATTGCAGGCGCTCATTGAAAAAGGTGCTATCGGCATTTGTCTATCTGGCACCTTCGGCGAAGGGAGCCGGGCAGGTGTCCACCTCGAAAATTATGCACGCCCGCCAGTTAATTACAAACTAATCGTAAAAGAAAAACAAACAGAGCATTAGGCTATCTCAAAGGAAAGATCTTTGGCCTGCCCCCGTCGACTGATCGACTCTAACCTGCCCCCGAACATATGTCAAATGTCCGATGGCCGGGGGTGTGTGTAATTTATAAGTAAGCCCCAGCGAGGCGACCATGTCGGGCGGGTGTCAAAACACACACAGCCACACCGCAAAGCAAAACGGTAACAAAATCATCTTCACGGGCAGCCGGGAGAGGCACACAGCCTCTGGGAGGGCGGCAAGCGGCGCGCGTCTTGCTTCGTTTGGATCGTGGGGCATAAATTTCCATTTGGCGTTTTGTTTTAATTTGAATGTAAATTA
This sequence comes from Lissocephala sabroskyi, assembly GCA_037075105.1. Classification (NCBI taxonomy): domain Eukaryota; kingdom Metazoa; phylum Arthropoda; class Insecta; order Diptera; family Drosophilidae; genus Lissocephala; species Lissocephala sabroskyi. The sequence goes on from JBAMCP010000024.1 coordinate 93,317, forward strand.
TGCGACAGACGACTGACGGTGGCGGTGGCGCTTTAAACGCACAGCTGGGGACTCAAATCAGCGCCAGCCACCTGATAATATGAGGGAGTCGGGAGTCTTGTTGAATTTGCGGCGAGGTTAAATGTCAAAAGCAAAGACAAAACACTCCAAGTCGAGGAGGTTGGAGGTGATTTCGAAAAACAAAGTCCCCCCACCCAATTCTAAAGATTTATGGCTTCCAGGACATCATTTCTTTTTGGGGCATTAAACCAGACAACCAAACAGATTGCCTAAAAACCTGGACTAGGTTGTTGGGGAGACTTTGTACCAAAATTAAAAAAAAAAAAAACAAAGCTGGGATTCTTTCAAGCTTTAAAAAACTCCAGCTTCATATTTCAAACTCTTTAACATTTGCTTTTCTTATATTCATGGGCATCCAAAAATTGCCAAGATATTTCCTTGATCTGCGAATTTGTCTAGAATTTTTCAGTTAGTGCTCTACCGCAATATTAAGCGATCAGCACAAAGATCTCCTTTTATAAATTAGATAAGTGGTCCTTCTGGGATTTTCTCTCTGCTTTATTTTAAGCAAATATTAGGGATCTCTGGATCCCTCAACTGATACTCTTTTTATGCTCCCCAAAATAACTTTCTCTACAGAGTTTTTCCAGCGCGATGGCGACGTCGTTGTGTCCCCTGCCGGCCTCACTCGATTCTCCCTCCGTATCGATGATTGCACTGCACAGGCAGCAGGCAGCAATCAACGCATGGCCCGGCCACGCCTCACTAATTAACCCGAAACATGACGGAGGTAAAGTGCCTAACGGCACATGAAAATGACCATGCCCAACACCATCACCCCCACCGCCCACCGCCAGCCATCGATGCAACATTACGTGCCACGTGCTGTGCGAATATCAACGCGAAATGCGGCACGTGGCAGAAGGAGAGAGCGGCCGGTGGATCTGCTGCGGGGGACAAATGACGTGGCTGACTGGCAAGTGGTATCAATTCCCTTGATGGCCGGCGCCAAAGTGAAAATTTGTAGAAATTAACTTTTTTTATTTTATATTTCATTGGATTTTCCGCGCGGCGCGGCTCTTGGGTTGATTGTTTTTTTCATGGGCGTAGATGAAATTGCATAAAAGCCGAAGAAGCGACGCATCCCTTGCCACCGATGATGTGCAAATAGCAAACGGCAAAGGGTTAATGGCCCAGAGTCTTGGCCAACAGCTGCTCGCGACCAAAGTCATAAAATAGAACAGGCCAAAGGCACCGAACTCATCAGGTAGATGGATGACTCGGCTCTGTAATGACTTTATAAACACATAGACAGGCACATAGGCGGATGGACAGTTGGACAGACATGTCACTAGAGCCCCCCACAAAAGTCCAAGTGTCCAACTGTCAAGCCGTTGGCTATGAAAACGATGGGACCCTTGAACGACAGGAAAATCAATTAGATACTCGGATACTTTGGACTCCAACGGGCCGGGCCAGCCCTCTCTGGCCAGCCCGGCAATCAAAACTCATATATCATTAACAATTTTCATGTCATATGCTCCTCCTGCCCCGCAGCATAATCGTTTGTGCCCTCCCCATTTTAGCTGTCAGGTCGAATCAAATCCGTAAAGAGTTTGATTTTTTTGGGGGGGAACATAAAATATTCAAAAATATTTTACACATGCCACAAATGCGGGAATGGCCCACAATCGAATTAGTTGGTAGCCAATTTTCAATTGACCCCAAAACCAACAACAACGGTAACCAGAGAGGGGCGTCGTCTGTGGGCAGCCGCCCCTTCGGCTAATCAAATTGAATGAAAATTGTTGGGAACGCCTCTCGCCTCAGCGCGAGAACGACCACACCACAATTTACCCATGTAGACAATACCGGAAAATTGATTTTTATATTAAAACCTCACGCATTTCGAATTGTTGAGCCAACCTGGCCAACGTGCGGGGCCATTGGGGTCACCAGGAAAGCGACTCCCCGGGTCAAGGGGGTTGAACGCATTGCGGTCGAGCCGAGTCAGGAGGAGCGCGTGGGGAGATCCCAAGTCCAAGTCCTTCTGGTTGGGTTTTTGTTTCTGTTTCTGGCCAATTGATTTAAAGGCTTAGCCAGCCTAGACAGCAATCCGGCCAAGTGGAATTAGTCGTCGGTCTGGCTGAGTGTTAAATGCCCGGCAAACAAAGTGTGAGTTTATGGGAGGCAGTCGAAATAAGCCAGCCAACATTTTAATCCTCTACCCAAAACAGAGGGAGATTTATAGTTTCACAAAGCTTCTTCTTCTTTTGCTGTGAGGTCGTCGGGTCCCCCGTCCTCCTCCCCCAGCACTGCTCACGTATGCAAATTTAAACGAAAACCTTGTGATAATAAATTCAGCTCATTCTTTTTGTGCATCGGTCAAGTCAAAAGTTATTAATTTCCATGAGATACGATGACATTTTGATGAAATGCGGCGAGTTCTGCTGCCAAGATAGCCGCTCACCCGTCCCCCCTTCGAAAAATCAGTGAAAAAATGTAAAAATTTGTAAAACAAGAGAACGAAACGTGTTAGCCGCGGTAATAAAACTAAATCCAAAATCAGCTCGAATTACTCAGGAAGCGATTTGATCGTGGCCATTTGGTCCGGGGCTGGGGTTTTATAGATAACGAACATAAAACCCATAAATATGCATAAAAACACAAACATTCCAATTTCGTATCACCCCAAACGCAATTCATTAGGAGAGAGTGAGAGGGGGTCGCTCAGTAAATTGATGAGGCAGGGAGAACCTACCTAAAAATCTGCGGGCTCTCGATAGTTTTAAATTATGCAAAAATCGTAAAAAATCAACAGAAGACAAAAACCAGACAAAAGCTCAACATTTATTTCAAAATAAAGCACAAGATCCCATGATTTATGTGTGCGTATTTTGTGGGATCTTTTTTGGTGTTGTCGTTTTCGTTGTTATTGTCGTTCTCGATATCTTTAATACCCTCAAGGAGGTGGAGGGGAAGCGACAAAGCTCTGCATAAATATCTGTGTTAATAATGTCTTAATATAAATAAAGCAAAAACCTCAAATAAAAGAAAACCAGACGAACCACACAGACAAGTTGACAGAGTCATTAAGCTTTCCGCACAATCTTTCTTTCAACTGGGCTGGGTTGGAAATTTAAAGATGATTAAAAAAATATTATTAAGAGTAAAATTTTTTACTTCTCCATCAAATTCTACGATAGGCTTAGCTCCAAAAAATCCCACCCACTTTTGAGAATCTAAGAATAAAATACAACATTTCCTTTGTACAAAAGTTAAAGTCTATTTTCCATTGACGAAACTTTAAAAACTCCAATTTTTCCCACACAAAGTTAAGTTGAAGATCCTCGGAAACGGTCGCCTCCCTCCACATCACAAATCAATAATAAAATTGGTTTGCCCATCCGCACCCTGAAAATTGAAATACTAACCACCCAGAAAAAAAAGAAAAAATTTTCATTTGATGGGAAAATTTGAGGTCTGCGTTTCCCTCACCCACCCCGGCCACTGCTGAGTGAAAATTATTGACAAAAATGACTTTTTGCAAGTATGTTGCACTTGTCTCATTATTGCCACATGTGTACGTGCCCCGTGCTCCGTGGTATTCCCACTTTGATGTGGCCCAGGACTTGATTGCCCTCAACGGAAAGCCGGCGGGGCGGGTGGGTGCTGGCCAGTGTCACCAACGTTGTCGTTATCGTTTGGTGAGTTTGGCACTTGCCAGTTTTACGACCTTTCCGTAGGACGTGTGGGAAAATTGTGTTCCTGGAAAGGCCTAACCGACCCTTGAGCCAAAAAAGCCAGTGCTAATTCAGGAAACTCCACGAGATGAAATTCGATATATTTATTTTTTGTCTTTTGGTGGAGAATGGGAATTTTCTGGTGACTGAAGCATGTGGCTCTCTATAAAGAGTTGCCAAGCAGTCTGGCCCGATTCGCTCCTGACTTTGAAGTCGCCTGCCAAATGGGCCACATGTGTAGGGGACGCCGCCTTGTTTACTCACCACTAAAACGAAAAAGAGAAAAAACTGAAACAAGTAGTAAAAAGTATAAATTTACTATGTAAACAACAATAATCGACGGCACCAGTCGAGCCTGCCATTGAATTATGAATGGCAAGCCGAGCAGGAATCCCTGTTCCTCAGTAGGAAATCATTAAGTAGACGTTTATGTTGCTGGCAGTTTGGTTTTGCTTTCATGTGGTCGTCGTCACATTCGGGTGTTGTCTTTTGACAGCGCATCCATCGGGGATCGCTGGAGGCTCTGTGATGTGGCCGGGGTAATTATGGTGGTGGCAGTGGCAGTGGCTTGTTGGGTGGGTGGCTGGTTTGACTGCTATCGTTTCCGTTCGCTGGTCAATTGCACCATTAGCCGCATAATCAAGTTATTAGCTACATACCAGGCAGCGGGTTGCGTGCCCGCGCCATAAAAAACAAATTCCCCGATATGCGTAATTTGTGCAAATAATACGCGCTCCATGTAATTGACCAGGTCGACAAAGGGCCAAAGGCCGGGGCAACATCAAAGGAGCCAACAAAAGCCGAGAGAATGTTTGTTTCTGTTTTTATAGACTTTTTTTCAAGCCCATTAAATTTTAGTTGGGGCGACAAAGTAAACACCAAAGCCTTTCCCCAACCACATCACAGGCGACGGAAATACTTACAGATTACGAGGTTGGGGCGGCAGGAAATAACTCAATTCGTAATGAGAACCAAGTCCGATCGGCAGATCTTAGCACTGGCAAGGATAATTGCCCGGTGACCTTGGCCAAACTCGACCGGCCCATTAACTGCGTGTGGCACTTTCGGCCCGCACAATAGTCACATTGATAGTGGGTCGAAATGACTTTACTGTCCTTCGGCCTACTCATTATGATGATCTTTGGACTGCGACTAACCTTGTGTCCTTGAGCGCGGAGCTCGGGCATTTGACACGCGTGTTTTGGGCTAACAAAAAAAAATCGAATAATGAAATCTTTGGGCGACGCGTGGTTCGACGAACCTCGGCGGGCATCCGCGGGTGTCGTTTTCGGGATTGTAAAATTTTATTGATTTCAATTGTTGTTTGATTTACTTATGGCAATTAAAAGCGTGTGGGTTGCTTTTGTCATTCGCATTGATTCTGTTTTCTTGTCTTTATTGTTGGGCCGCTTTAAGTAGTCGTGCTGGCTTGGCTGAGGGACACGCGACAGGAGCTGGTGACAAGTTTTTGTCAGCAATGGGAAACTTGGCACAAACAATGCCCGACTGACTGACTGAAGGAAATGTGTTTGTTTGCCTACTCAAGGTCGTTGTAGGTGGAAGCAATGGGAAAGTCAGTGGCGGCAACTATAAGGTCCCTGGTCAAGGTTACAAGGATCAGGGACTGTCCGATTGTCACCAAACCTAAGGAATTCTTAAAGTACAAAACTCAAGGTGAAAGATACTAGATGCCGCTCGCCTGGATCCCTCTCAAATGCCTGTCTCTTAGACTTTCCCTACATTTCCTATAAAGATTCGCCTTTAACTAAATCATCCGGAAACTTTCGACAGCCGACAAGCCAATCAAATGTGAACGAAATATCTTTAATCTTTTGGTAAAAAATCCGAATCCCATCCAGCCCACCAAACTGTGATTGCAACGCCTACCAACCCGGCTGCCTGCCTGCTGTGGCTGCTCTGCATACCCAGAATCACTTTCCCATCCGATTCCAAGATCGGTGACCACTCGAGATCTTTCGCATCATTAGGAGGCGAGAGACCAGAGGCCCCCTCACGAACTCTTGTAATCCACATGATAAATGATTGGCCAGCAACTAAAAAGGTCCCAAAAAAAAATTCTGTAGCACCAACAACACCGCCACAAGACAATGGACACTCCTATTAACACCAAGGCGGATACTGGCGGTCTCGGGAAAATGAAAAGACAACCAACGCGGTCAGCACCTTCCACGAACGAAGAATTGCAGCAGCCCGACCAGCAACACCAACAGCAACGGCAACAACATTATTAATTACATACATTAATTTCTTGGGTGCACAGTTAAATGTTGTTGGGTAGACGGTTTGACAAGTGATGCAAGTAGTTTGAGGCGCCACTGTTGATGGATTCGTAGGGGACCCAGAGAGAGTGCCTGTTGCCCCGGCTGAGTTGATGAACAGCCGTCTAAATTATTGAAAACGCTTGTCGCCCCGCTGAGCCCGCAAGAAAAAAGAGAGGGAAAAAACAAAAACTGGCGACCCCACAGGCTGACGGGGAATTCAGTGGAAAAACCGGCAATCTATCGATGCTTGGCTGGTGGACTGGCCGACTGGCTGGTTGGTTGGTTGGTTGGTTGGTAAATCAAAAAGCCGCCATGTCGTTAATTTAATTTGTACAATTTTCAGCCAAATATTTTCCACACCAAACTGCCAATAAAGCCCACGCAGGACGGACTGCGATGAGGCGCTGGCCAGTTTGCCGTCTCGCTCGTTGGTTGGAACGAGTTTTTCCAGTTTTTCTTCTTGCAAAATTTTCTGGCAATTTTCTTTGTATTTCTTTCGCTGCCGTTGTTTTTGTGAGCCCCTTCCTGGCCGTGTCTGCGTGTCTTTTTCGAAGTGCTTTCATTGCAGTTTAGTTGCTTTGTTGTTGTTGCTGGCGACGCAACAAAAAAAGCGGATGACGACGCGCGGTCTGCCACCGCCACCAACAACAACAACACCACCGACAGCAAAAATTTAATTCACAAAAAAGTTGGCAAAAAAAACTCCCCCCTCAAAATATTTTTGTTGATCTGGCCAAAAAGCACGGCCCATCTGAGTGCGTGTGTGTGTGTGTGTGAATTCTACAAATCGACATTCTTGGAATTAACAAGCCAACCCCCGCAAAACAACGGAAATTCATTGTCACATTTGCCAGCGTAAGTAAAAAACAAAAAATTCAAAAGAAAATTAAATTTTTTTTCCACTAAAAAATTAATGGAGATTCTATGACCCAATTTGTGGTGGGGAGCACTTTGACGCGTGCCCAGCTTACGCACTCCAACAAACGCATGACGATGACAAATACATTTTTCAAATACCGTGCCTCCTGCCACATCGATCGACAAGTCATTGTTGCAGCAACCGCCGCGGCAGCGGCAGCCACAAAAGCGGTGGGCTGAGAAAACGAGAACGGATTCGAGTGGCCGGAGAGATGATGGCTAATAAAGCCGGGCCAACCAACACTGACAGACTGGCAGACTGACAACAGTCGTGAGTTATTGAAGAGCTAATCTGGCCGTTTTCCTTTCTGTGTGTTAGACAGCCGGGCGGGAGCACTTTTCGGGGCAGGGGCAGCCTGCCTCCCCGGCAGCAGCAATAACCACAATAACAACTCACTTTTCGAGTAGGCCGCATGGCCAGCACAACAAAAAAAAAAAACAGAAAACCAACAAACAAGCCATTTAACACCGAACTTGGCCGACCCTCTGGTGGGCAGAAGTGCTGAGCAACCGAACAATGAGACAGCGACCATGAGACAGCGAAAAAAGCACGACAACGGCAAAGCAGCCATCGACATCGAAACTCCAAGTGTCGAAGATCAAAATCAACGACAGTCTCTTTCTCTCTCTATCTATCTCTCCCTCTTTCTTGCTCTCTGTCTGAATTGATCGCGGCGATTAATTTGTCTTGCCCGAGGTCTCAGAATCGAAACATGAAGCATGAGTCTGCAACATGTTGCTGGCAATATGGAAGTGTGACTGTGACTGTGACGGCGACTCCATTTGGCACTCCGTCTGTCGAGCGACGGCCGGCGACGGTTCGACTGGGTCAGCCAGTGCGGCAGCCAAATGGAATGCACTTAATCACGATTAGTTGTAATCGATAAGCGTTCTCCACCGTTGTCGCCCCCCCAGCAGCCTAGAAGACCCGAACCACAATGACTTATAGGTTTTCACACGCAGCTCAGCTTCCTCCATCAGTGGAAATGAAAATGGCGCCCATCGTGGGCCTTGTGCCCCCCGCCTTCCTGTGGGTCTCGGGTGGTCTTTGGTTAAAACCTTTAACTAATTTCCATATGAAAAGTTCGGGGCTGCCTTAAATGTTGGCCAATGATTTCAACATCTTTCCTCAAAAACTCCAAGTCGTTTTTGTTTTCTCCCTCAATGATAAATGAGACGATTTATTAAAATCAAACAAACGATCTAAACAACAACAAGCCACCATTTGCCCACCAACAACGACGACGTCGACGACGACCTCAGCGCTGCCCAATAATTTTTAATTTATCAACATTTGTTAGCGACGATTATGAATGGTCAGTGCGGCTGGAGGAGCTCACTTCGGGCTCAGGTAGCCGCTGTGTCCATTCATTCATAAAACTCCAACCGGACCCGCTCATGGGAATACAATTCTATATTCAATTTCGATCGTGGGTTATTGTCGCTGCTCGACGGGGAGGCCCGGCCGATCATTTCAAGCCAGACGGATTGGGATTCGCCAAAAATCGCACGAGAAAATTAATGAAAAGCGTGACCAAAAGTCACTGATCTTTTGAAGGTCACATCTCCACACATATCGCAGGATAATTAAGCACAAATTGCAAATATGAGAAATTGATATTAAGTCGTGACTTCAATTTTATTTGGTGGAGAGGGCAAAGCTCCCAACAGATTCGCTCTTAGTATTCAAGCTGAATGTTTGAGATTCTCTTAATCGCTTATGGTTAATCGAAAAAAAGCTCTCCTGAAATCTCGTACAATTTACTTATTAGAATTACAGGCTTTTCTCTTTCTTTTAAATTCTTTAAGGAACCGCTGAAGTTTAATGATTCTAATCCGGCAGAGTTGCTGCCCTCTAATTTGCTCTGAATTTTTGCCCATTTGCATGTCATTTGTTTCGTCGCCACGGCCCCACCTTTGTACAACCACCCAACCCAACCCAGTTGACATTTTATAATGGAGACCTCCGCACACGCAGGCACCATAAACCCACCCACCAATCCCACTGTAAAACAATTTTTATAACGGTACTAATAACTGCAAAACTTTCACTCCGATTCTCTCACCGCTCCGCTCGCTCTCCTTTTCTAGCACTTACTTTTTTTTTTGTTTTGTTATTAATTAAATTACACGCCAGGCATTTTACAACATTTACAGCAAATTACACACGCTCTTAGGAGGAGCAGGGAGGGGGCACCGTCGAGACATATGAAACCATAAAGAATTTTATATCACCAGGCCAAAAAATAAAGCAAAGCCTAGGCAGAAATTCCCTACAAGTGGGGGGAGGTGGTGGTGGTCTGAAAGTATCCATAAGAGTGTTAACACCCATAACAACTGCTAAAGTCCATTTTCGCATGTTGGCAGCTTATAAAAATGCGCCGACAACAACAACAACAACAACGGCAACACCAACAGCAACTAAGGTAGTGAAATATATGAAATGTTGGTCACCGGTCTCCGCTGCCCCGCTCCCGCTCTAGCCTAGCCACGGTGGGAGTTGGTGTATGCTGAGGTGAGGAACTTTAGAGATTTTGTAAGAGCGATAAACACGCTTCGCCACAAAAGTGTAAATTAAGCCCAGTGTGTGTGTTTGAGTGCGTGTGTGTGGGCCGAGGAATTTATATATGTGTGTGTATTATGAATTATATGGTCAGGAAATGCCATGCAAGGACAACCAGAAAGCTCAAGCGACGACGTCTGGCCGGGCTTCCATTTGGTGAGCGTCCGCGAATGTGGCCCGGCCCTTTCCTCACCTAGGCCTACATAGGCGGCCTTTTTTTACAGTTAGCGTGTTGCTCATTAGCCTGAAGTTTTTCAAGAATTTATGGCATTTTATGGGCCAACCGTTGCCGGCCGGAGCAACTCTTGGGCGCTGGGCAATTTTATGCTCATCAGTTTTGGCCCCAGAGACTCCCTGGGCCTCGTTGTCTTGGCAATTGCACATTTTTCACCGACAACGGCGACAGCAGAACGGCAAGGATGACTGCGGCCAACAACACTCATAAATTAATTAATTTTTGGTGTGGTTTTCAGCGCGTTATCAAGGCGGCAAAATCGACCCTCCTTGTTTTTTTGCCCCCCTCTGAACTGGGCAAGGGCAGCTGCATGGGCTGCGGCTATTGCAGCGAGTAGCTGTTAATTTTCATTATCACAAGCACATGAGAGTTCTGGATATATAACGATAATCAAGCGATATGCTAGAGATAAAACAATAATACTCTGGGGACCTGTTTGGTCCCCTCCAACGCGAGGAAACTAGTTTGGCTGCGTTGGCAACATGTTGCCGCAACATGGACCGAGGTGGCTTGTTGGCAACTTTCTGTCTGGCTTGTTCGACATCGTGTTAAAAAACTTGTTCGCAATTAAACGATGTCCTGCCGCGGTCAAAACACATTCAACCCTATCCGGCTGTCTGACCAACTGACTGACTGACCAGCCCGTTTATAACTGGCGCGCCAAGCATTCCAGCCGAGGAAGCCGCCTGGGCAGCCACGCATGCGCAACGAACGACGCGTCCGACGATTGTGCGTGGCCAGCGTCCTGGCCATGGCCAAGACAAAGGTTGCACGTAAATGACCCAAGTTATCATAAATATGTCAAAAGTTGAAAATTAAATGCCCAGCATGCGTCTTCGCCGCCCTCGCGAAGCCTCGTAAAAAATTCCCGAGAGTGATTTTTTGACTCATTTGGTCGACGGCCGATTGCCGGTTTTGGTTTTTTCTTTTTTTGGTTGTTGTTCTTTTTTATTGACATTTTTGCACTTGTTTAAAACTTTGATTTAATGCGTTTCATTTATGTTGACTGCCCGGGTAGAGACCCCACATGGCGCCTTGTAGATAATCCTGAGCTTTTTATTGAATCCCCGGGACGAACGAAACACGACGCAATCCAAACAAGAAATTGAATAGTTTATGATCGGGGCTAAGGTGCTGAGTTTATCGTCGTGCCCAGAAGATGCTCAACGAGAGTTGAAAGATGGAATTCTTCTTTTCGCGCTGATGGCCATGACAGCCATCACATTTGGTGAAAGAATGGTTGTAGGGGAATCGATGGAAGATCAGTTTAGCAGAGAAAAAAAAGGTGAAGAAGGCTTTGATGGGGATGACGTTGAAGATCGTAAATAAAGGGTAAGAATACTTTGAAGTTCTGGTAAGGATTGATTGGGAAAAATCTTAAGGTTGTCTATTCGAGTTATATGGAATTTACAGCAGCTGAAATAAATTCAACAAATCCTCTGGTTTTCTTTGATTAAAAATGAACTGCAAATTAGCAAGGGTCTTCAAGTGTTAGTATTTTATTTAGAGCAGAAAAAAGACCGACTGAGGGAGATAGGAAATCGAGAAAAGAAAGTGCTGCTGAAGGCATTTAGTCGCGTAGCCGCCGATCGGAGGGTATCGAGCACTACAACGATAAGGGTAACGAAGCTTTGGCAATAAACCCCGTTAAGCTGAAGTGCCAGGAGCACGAGGAGCTGCTGGATGGGGGCGACAAAGGAGACGAAGGCGACATGCAAAAAAAGAGGCACTTTGGCAAAGAGAAATTACAAAATGCGAGACTACATAGCCTTGCCTAAATTAAAGTGCGTTCCATTGCTATATGACACCTCAATGTTAACCACAAAATGGTATTAAAAATAAAAAGATATTTTGCAATGCTAAGGTCCTTATACAACTAGGATTACCTAAATTTCCGAGAGTTCAATTAGACGGTCCCTTAAACAGGACAATCAAAGCAGCAAAACCTACCATCCTAGAAAAATCCCTTAACCATCCAAAAAGTACTTCAATAAACAGCGTGAGAATAGTAGTTAATCCAAAAATTCTCAACTTCTATGAACTTCTTCATCGATTTCTATATTCGTTCCGTTCATTCTCCTAGCAACTTAGTCCCCTTTCACTGGGACGGACAACACGTGCACCGCTGTCAACAACAAAATATCCTCAAGAAAATTACTGGAAATTCTCTCCTACGTTTTTCACAATTGATTTTCTGTCAACGATCAAAAAGAAAAAAAAACACTTTCCCAAGTGTTGATGGTTTTTTTTATAGCCGCCGCTTAGGCGGAAGAAGGAGCCAAGTTGCCCCCCGTCGACCTACAAAGCCAAACAATTGGAAGTTTACGTCCTGTAATTGCCGACAAGCGCGCGAATGGTAAAGAAACCTAACGTGAAGCTAATTTTTTTCTTACGACAAAGGCAAGGAAATTCCAGGACCCTTTTTGTCTAATAAAAACACAAAACTAGAAGCATGTGCGTTTTGGCCAGCAGGTGAAAGCCGCCAACGCCAACACCGAAAGGGGTTAAAATGTGTTTATTTGTTTATGGCAAACGGCACAGCAGGATGGCTCCCAGCAAGCCCCCGCCGCTGCCGTCAGGCACCAAATGGAGGTACGAAAAACTGAAACCCTAAAGGGTTAAACGCAATGCGTTTGACTAATGTCTCATTTGCATGCCGAAAGTAGTTAACAAGTTTCTCTCTCTCCCTGTCGCTCTCTTCTTTCAACCGGCACGTCGAAAATTATTGCCTTGTCTGGCTTTTAAAAACAGCTTAGTGGATAATACTAATGCAACAACAGCAGCAGCAACAACAGGACCAACAGCGACAATAACAACGGGAACGACAACGGTAACAACGGGTGTTACCAACCAACAGAAAGAACTTAAACAACTGAAGTTGGAACTTCTTTTTTTCACACCGAACCCTGAATTCCCTGCACAAAGCTGAGTTTAGCAAAGATTGCGTAGGCAGCTCCAAAGAAATTAGAAAGGGTTACAAATAGAAGGGTATGAAATTTATATTCCCGTAAATGCCTTTTCTAGAGCCTTTTAAAATATTACCTTTTAAATAGAATAAGTTAACATTTAGTCAAATCCAGTTGTGAAACCTAAAGAGATTCCCTGTTTTAGACAAATCTTTTTATTGACTTTGACGCTTAGAAAAATCTACTTAGCTCACCCCTTCGGTTAAAAAGGGTATAAAGTATAGCAACGGCATAGGCACAGCCACATCCACATTCACATCATTTCCTTCTGGCGCGCCTCGAGTGTTGTCACCTGTCATAATAAAAAGCGGAAGCGGCTCAGAGGCAGCTCAAGTGAGCGGCATTGCCGTCCCGTCCCGTCGCGTCCCTGGCAGTAGTTGGCCCATTGCCATTGCCACTGTCATTGCCCCGGCAGTGCATTTGCTTTCAATTAATAAATGCGAGCTGGGAGCTGCTGGTTTCTGTTGCCACCGTTGCCAATTCATTTTCATAATTGCGGCAAATGTAAATTGCAATAATTTCTACCCTGGCCGCATGTTGCGGCAACATTTCTTTTGTTGCTGGCTGCGCTGAGCGTGTTGCACTTGAATTTGTCGACTGTCGACTGCCAACTGACGACTGTGGCGGCGGCTCACTTCAAGCTTTGAGAGAGCAAACCTGTTTAGATTGCTGTAGTTGTTGTTGTGGCGCATTGCAACGGAACCGCAAATTATTTTAATTTGCGTTAAATAATGCAACGAGGTGAGAAAAAAAATTAACTTCCCCGCGCAACGCGCATGTCCGTAGCAAAAAGAAAAAAAACCCAAGTGCCCCGACCACCAAATGCAAACGTCATAAAGATGAAAAATTTGCTTGTCAAACTCGATAAAAATTCAAAGTGTTTCACTGGAAATATAAAAACAGAAGTACCTCCAAAAAAGGGGGTGTGCGTGTTCCCGTTTGGGGTATAAGACCAAATGCTCTTCAAAATAAGTCGAGAAAAGAGCATCTGGACTGGGAAATCTAGAATCATATTTTCTACTTTAAAACTCTCAATGGCAATAGATTAGAACAGGGAACTTCCGAATCGAATATCCTGCGTTTGAAAATGCAAATGACGCCCAAAAGTAGGCCAAATTATTTCTCCAAATTCCTAATATAATCATTCAACTAGTCAGCTATCTAATATGACCTTTAATTCGCCGAGGAAGAGTATAATTAAGATCTTGTTCATCTCCTTACATATTCTTATTAACAGAGCCTGCCTAACTCAGGACGGCCAGAGGGCAGGGCAAGCGAAATTTGCGTCCTCTCCACTGGCCAAGGGCGGCTGGTCCTCCTCATTACATCGGTTAGTCAGTCGGGCAGTCAGTCAATTTGATAGGCCCCCTCCCGAACGCGCCCTACTACCGGACACCCGGTGGACTCTTTTGTACTTATGCATGTCTCATATCCTGGCTCAAAGTTAAATGCGCCGACCTGTAATTTGCCTGCAATATAGCGGCGCAATAAAGTCAATTTGTGCTGGGCCCTGGAGAGATCTCAAGTGGCCGCCTGTGTGTGTGGAGTTCCATGCTAAATATTTTTTTATTTCGCACTTTAAGACCAAGAAATACGAGGCGATAGCAAGCCACTGACATCACTCGAAACTGACTGACTGGACTCGGTTGGTTGAACTGCCAGGGCTGCCAGCTTCTTGTAACGTGTTCATTGGCGTACTGGCAGGCGGGTAGGCAGGTTAGTTGGCGGTAGTAAGTGCTTGCCAGCCATGTCGTAATGTTTATGCGAAATGGCTGTAGGGTGCTAAGAGCAGCAGCGAGACAACGTTCGGCTGCCTGCCGTCAACATGTTGGGCAACATTGTGGCCAAAGTTCTTTTGTGAAATGTTGCCAACTCGGCTGTGGGCTGTGAGACAGAAATTGGTCGATCGGTCAGTTAGCCGGCCCGTCATGTTTGTCTATTCAGTTAGCCAAATTTATGCATGTTTTGCTCAGCCATAACTCTTAATTAGCAGCCGCCGATGGTCGACCGTCGACCAAACTAAACAAAGCCGATGTCAACTCCGCTGATTGACAAGACATTTTGAAGTTTGTTGGTTTCCATTTTGGGGAAGGGGTGGCGAGGGGCCTCGTCAATGCCGAGTGAAAGGTGCCGTTTAGGCCTCTTTCAAGACCAACACGACTTTTATTCTCTCCCTTTTTTTTTTCTTTTTCTTTTAGGTCCGAATCAAGGCAATTTGGTTACCATGGATTTATGGCCGTATCGAAAACCACCCACATGTTGGCAGGCCAGACACAAACGCTGATTGATCACAATGCTGGCCATAAATCCGCCTGAAACCCATAAACTTTGACCAATTATTTTATAACAAAAACCAGAGACAGCAATAATAAAAATCGAGCCCCCGTCCCCGACTCTTTTGAAAATAAAAGGACAACAAGTTTATTTTTGTGTGTGCGTGTGCGCTTGGCCCCGTGAATTTGAATCAATCGTTCCATCATTAATCATAATTTTCAACGATCAACAGTTTTGTACTCCAACGTTTTCATGTAAAGTCTTAAATATTTTCACACCTTATAAACAATACAAAAGCCAAAGAAACGAAGCCAAGCGAGTGAAAGAGACACAAGATATCTCCCCTCTGAGCCAAGTCACGATCAAGCCGATCTGGTGGGGGTGTTTCGAGCAGACAATAGAAAATCCCGGCGACAGAGGTTTATTTTTTTTTCTTTATTTTTCTAGCGAATTATGACGGGAATAGTTGCTTGATCGATGATTGGCTCAAAGCAGGGAGAGTCTAGGCTATTTCGGGTCTGAAGGTGCATTCGCTGCATTTTAATCTGACGAGACTTTTTTGGATGCTCTACGAAAATGTTTCCACTATTTGAATCATCAATTTCAAAAGCCAGAAGACCAATCATATAAAACTTTAAAAACCTTAAGTGAGGCAATCTAGAGGCTATATAATTTTTAAATCAGGATTTTGAATAGCAAAGTCCTCATCTATGAAATAAGCCAAGACTGTCATAATCCTTTCATTCAAATGAGAGCCCCACTGATCCAAAATATCATGTATATAGTCATACATATGCTCGAAGAGCTATGACTTTCTCCTCTTTAAAGAGTATTCAGTATCCTTTAGACGAGTTTTAGACTCACCTTCCTCACTCACTATCCCGAGTGTTGTTGAATCATTCGGTTGATGGCAGAAAGTCGATACCCAAAAACAGGTAGAAAGTTAAATAGAAAAGACCACTTGGCCTTTCTCTTGGATGAGATTGCGTCGATGACATTGACACGACATCACTGACAGCTTCATTAATAAATATTCTTTGTGTATGGAAATTAGCTGGAAACGATCACAGACTGGGCCGGCCACACTGACAACAACGGGTGACAAGTGAGTTGGCTTATAATTTTTGACAGCACTGCAATTTCGATTAATGACGCCCGATCGACTATAGATTTTTCAATTAATATGGAAATTTATAATTTACAACTTTTTCCCCCTTCCCCTTCAAAAAAGCCTTCAACCACCAGCCACTTCAAATCGGTTCATTGACTTTTAAAGCCCCTCCAATCGGTCAGCTGGCCACCTACAAAAAAAAGCCCACCAAGGCGGCCGGGATGCCTGATCCGATGTCGTTCGATGGCTTCCGACTTAAGCAGCTTCCAGTCGCATTGTCAACGGAAAATAAGACAAATGTTTTTGATGGCGACAAAGTCAGAGGGACTTGCCACGTCTGGCAGTGCCGGTGCCAGTGGCGGTGGTGGCAGCAGACCCGAAAAAAATCGCTGGTCTCTGTGTGGTCCAATTAAAGTGGCCGTGCCACCTCCAACGACGGCGGGGGCAGGCGTTGGGGCACCCGGCGAATGTGTGAATGATGCGTGAATTGGAAGCCAAGCGCAGCCGCGAATGCGTGCTGCATGTTGCATGTGGCAACAACTTCCCCGCCAGCAGTCCTGTTGACTGATGAGCGCGTGTGAGGCTTTGGCGGCTCGCATTAATTGGAGCAGCCGGTGGTGCTCCGACCGCATATTTTATCGCTATTGAAGCGTTTGGCGTTAATTAAGACAAAATCAAGCGACATTTTTGTCACATCGCAAAAAATAACACAAGACCCCCAAATGAAATGAAAGAAGCCCCAGGGGTCGTGATTAATTGTGCCTGGCAGTCCGCTCTGCCAAGTATTTTTGCTCTTTCTTTCTGCTTCAGAAAATATCATTGGGGTTCTGAATCGACTGCAAGTCGGTGCACGAAAACCAAATGAAAAATTGGTCGGCAAAATCTGGCGAAATAAAATGTCGTCGGCGACATTTTGCATGTGGCATCTATAAAAGTAGCCACAAAACCCGCCCCAAGGCCCCACTCGTCCTCTCCCTCTTGTAGGTGGCTCTTTGGATTGTACGTATGAGGATTTTATGTGCAGTTCAACGCTTAATCGCCGCGCATTAGTCAATGGGTATTTTTTCAAAGTTTGCCTACGAATTGTGGGCGGAAATTTATAATCGTCTCTCATAGACGAACCGAAAATCCGCTACAGAAAAATGAAGAGGGGACCACATTCAAAGTTATGCAAATGTTTTCTTTAGGTTTTTGAGTTTGTTAAAATCTTAAAGGAACTACTAAATCAAAGAAACAAAACTTTTTAGTGAAAATAATATGGAGTTTCTTCCTTAATGTTCGATTTACTGGAACAAAATGTAGTTTTCGTTGTTCCCTTAAAATACGAATTTAAAATAATTCTGTAATCATGCAATTATTAAAAATCCCGATTCTAATTTTACATCCTCTGCATCCTCAAATACCGACATTTGATTGTCGCCCTCGCCTAGACCATCGGCCATTGAACGTCTACCGCAGACCCCACACAAATTTCAGATTGATGTTTTTTTGGGGGGTTTTGCCCGCCGCAATGAGGCGAAAGATCAAAGAGCTGCCTTGTTGTTGTCGTTGGCACATCAACACCAAAACGACGGACTACAAAGGCGGGCAGGGAACATTCGCCAAACGAAAAACGAAATACCAACAAAAGCAACATTCTAATTAATGCGCTTTTAATTATAAAAGCCCCAACGAGCGCACCTAAAAATACCCAGAAAATGTACAACAAATTTAAATACCTTGCATTGCAATGGGCAAGGCAACCGCAAAAGCTTAAGCAAGCGAATTATGAGACCACAGGCCTCAAGCGGCCGGCACTCGGACAGAAGGTTGGTCAGTTTTGACCGCAAGGTGAGAGTGGCCACGGTCACTTGAACAAATGTCACAAAAGGGTTGCTCCTTTGCGGCCTGTCAGGACAGCAAAGCAAACTGCTCAAGACAAGCGGCCCACCAGCAGCACGAGCAGATGGAAGGACCTGTCGGGCGTGGCTGGCCGGGGCAGGTGTTAAGGGCGGAGGAAGAGAAGGTAGATTGATATTTTGGCCGTTGTCTTGTTAGCACACGACACGCTGTGGTCAGCAGGAGATGACCAGTCCCAGACAATCAACCGCACAGGCAATCAAGCTGACCCCCTCCCTAGTGGTGGTGGTGGTGTCCCGGTAATTGTCGTGTCAATTTTGGGTGTTTGGGCTGGGTGTGTGTCAGAATTTTAAACATTGATTATCTGGAGACACATTCGGCAATTAGCAAATCAACTCGCTTGTGGTTGCCTCTCATCTTCCAATTACCAAATGTGTCAAAAATTCCTAGGATTTCTTGCCCAGTTCTAAATGTGACACCGGATAGATGGCCGGCCAGTTAGATGGATAGCCATGGATATTTTATCAGTTGAAAATTAGCCAAGATTTTCTCCTCTCAATCCCTGGAGCTCTTCCCAGGCCCACTTTATTTTCCACCTCATTGAATCGCAAACTAGGCAATTGCGTCACTCGAACAGAAGGTCGAATCTTTGTTGTCACTTCATTTGAATTTCTTTGGCTTTCCGTCGAGGGGGTTGAGCGGTGATTTATGGGTCCACATCACTTGTCGGTTCACTGAATCCTTGGCGAAGTGCTAACCAGCCACCAACAATGGTCGACGGCCGTTGCCCGATGGCCGAAGGGAACTGAGCATATGGCGAGATCGTTTTTTGAATTCATTTAAGCGAACTTTGACATATGCCAGGAGCCCCGGCAAAGTAAATTAAAATAGAGAAGAGAACAAAATGTCAATAATTTGGTTTTAATGTGCAGCGTCTTTTTTCTTTTACATTTTTTTTTTTTTTTTTTTGCGCGCAAAAATACAAAATTGACAGCACGCAAATGGCTCATTAGGTTGGCGGCACCTTCGCGGGGTGGCTGGCCAGGCCCTGGCACCACCGACCGCCACCGACTGCCACCGACCAGAAGAGCAATTAATAAACTTTACAGCTCATTATTAAGCATTATTGTCTTTCAACATACGCGCCGTCTGTTGGCCTGGCCGAGCTCTGCGTGATGTTGCAGTTGGCGAAAGAAACTTTTTTTGCATCGTCCTCCGATCGCCGGTGAAGTTGCGGTAATTGCCGCACGGCCACTCATATTAGTTGCAGTAATAATTCATTTTGACTCATCTTCGCGTCAATTAAAAAATAACATGTCTGCTATCACCTCTCGATCTGTGATGATGAGTAAATTGCATGCACGTTCATATTGCCAACCCCAAGCGTTTCCGTCAAAGTTGCCCTCGAGTTCGTGCCCCGTGCGCGGCTCCTTTGGGTTTTTCTTTGGTTATGGTTCTCGGTTGCTTGATGACGAACATCGGAGGCGTTTCTAGGAGCTTTCAACACGTTGGCTGGGCCACCGGCTGGGCCATTTTGTTGCTGATTTTACTTGATTTGGGTGGTGACTTTGAGTCCAGAACAACAACTAAAAAAGGGCGGAGCCCAACCACAAAAAGTGTCACAATGAAAGCGGACTTCCCACAGGTAATTGAGTTCTGGATTTTTTCAAGGGTTCATGTAGCAAAGAACAATGAAACCTTAAAGCTTCCAGATCCTTTGGTTGCTAAGATTTCTCAGTTTTTATCAATTCTTTCTAACAGAGCTTCACATCATTTCAAATATCGTGTCTTAAGACTCAATCTCTTTCTCATAATCTGTAAGCGGCCTGAGAGTTTCAGAGTGTATTTAAAATAAATTTTATTCCTTTTGCAAGTTGAAGTTCAGCTTCAACTCGACTTTCTAAAGGACCTTCAGTTCCCCTTCCGTCGGCGGTGCTGCTTTATCCACTTAGCAGATTAAATTCCCAGCTGACTTGACAACGCGACTCCTTTAAAGTTTTTGGTTGAAGGACCCACATTTCAACTTTTGCTTTTGTCCTACAAAACTGATTTCAAACTTGACTGATTCCAGCAACAACAACAAACAAACAAACGACCACACCACCAACAAGAACGCGAACAACCCGCCAAACCCAAAGTCAAAAGTCAGTGAAGCATACATGGCGATTTACCCCGTTAATGAGACCATAGATAACGGTAAAATAAACTGACAACCAAACGGAACCCAAAAGATCGAAAAAGGGGTTGGAGGTAAACAAGTTTTTCAACAGCAGCCCTGTGATTAAGTCAACCCTGACAAATAGAGTTGCCGCTGGACCAACAGGATACCTGAGGAGACCCCAAAAGTCCGTCGCGAGGGTAGCAAAGTGCGAAATATCACAACTTGGCACTCGCGGCAATGCCGGTTACGCCGGATTATCAACCCCTTTTGTTTGGCCCAAGAAAACCCTCGAAGCGGATGGCGGCAGGAAGGGCGAGTGAGTGCTGCTGGCGTATAAATGAGCAATTTATAAAATTGTTACGCTAAATAAATTAAAATTCACATTTTGAAGTATTGGGCGTGAAATTGAGCTTCTCCCAGAGGGCTGACGAGTGGGTGTGGTGACGTCGACGTCGGCGGCGGCCACGGAAAACGAAAGCCTCAGTCAAGCGGAGCGGCTTCTTCAAACGAAAGGTAGCAGTCCCCTCAGCAAATGATCTTGTAGACACGCAGCAATTCTAATCAAACATTTTCTCACCTAAACCGACGAGTGCAGTTACCCTTTTTGTGTGTGCCGGCGCGCCAAGGCTGGGCCCGGCCGAGTGGGCGTGTTCGGTGCTGAACGTTCTGTCGGCATTGGCGGTGGCCGCCGCCGCCACCGCCACCGCCGCCGAGGCTGGGCATGGGGCTAAGGCGGCT
Source organism: Lissocephala sabroskyi (assembly GCA_037075105.1). Taxonomy (NCBI): domain Eukaryota; kingdom Metazoa; phylum Arthropoda; class Insecta; order Diptera; family Drosophilidae; genus Lissocephala; species Lissocephala sabroskyi. The sequence continues at coordinate 114,147 of JBAMCP010000024.1, forward strand.
TTTTGTTTTTTATGCCCGCTCTTTGGGTTTCTTTCTTTTGGCTGCCGGGCAGTCGGGACCGTCGGCCGCCTCCGTCCGCCCTGACATGTGAGAATTTGCCGTAAATCAACCTGTTGCCGCACACACGATTTTGGGAGACGCGTCGGCCAAGAAGAGAGAAAGAGAAACAGGTTAATCGATTTTAAATCGGTTTTGATGTTATTTTGATCGCTCCAAACACACGAATGCCAGCCAGCCAGCCAACCGACAAGTCAGTCAGTCGGTCGGGCCTCTTTTTTTGGAATGGTTGGAGGGACTATTTTTTTGTAAAGCCGCCTGTTCTAGTTTCTTTTCCTAGTTTTGACGTTTGTACTTGATTATAGGTGATTTTGATAATGACGTGTTGTCGGTGTTGTTGTTGTGTGACTGCCCACAAAATGGACACTTTGAGGAGCTCCATTAAGTCAATTGCATGGGGCTTGTACTTGTACAACCGGCAGCCCGCCAGCCAACCGATTCATCCATCTATCCTTTTAATGAAGCCTTGAAGCCTCACCTACTCATCAAGATGACTGGCTAATTAGCTGTTAAGTGTCGGCAGATAAATCTTCAGAAAAAGACAGACAAGCTGGGCAGGAAGAGAAGGAATTTTTCTAGATCTAAATTCAAGGGAGAAATTTAGATCCGATCAGTAAAATATTCCCAAGGATAGGAATTCCCTTAAAAGGGTGTAAATTTCTGATATGGATTACGCGTCCATAAGGAGCTTATTAAATCTGAATGTTACTTTAGAACTCCACTTATCACTCCTAAACTTGACTTAAACTGAAACTCAATAAACAATTTCCAATAAAGCTATTTCCAAATAAGACGTTTAGTTTAACTTAAACTCAACCAAAAATTATCCCAAAGAACCGTAGAAATTCCCAGATCCCCGACACAGAGGCCGTCAAGTGCGAGTAAAAGTTTTACTTAACTTAACTTAAACTCTACCAAAAATATTAAGCTCTTCAACCATTGCTTTAAGTTTTTAAAGATAGGCTTAATAATAAATTTCAAATGTTTACTAAAAGTAAAAAAATAGAGATAACAGTAAGCTCCTTCGTCCATTCTCGATCCAGAAGGCCAGTGAAGCCTTAAAGAAAACTCCAAACACATCAAAAAAATATTTTGAGAACTATTTAAAGTATTTTCAAAATCTCCTAAAGAACCGTAGAAGTTCCCAGATCCCCGACACAGAGGCCGTCAAGTGCGAGTAAAACATCATTTTCCGCCAGAGTTGAAAAGTGGAACGCCACCGAGGGAACCCGCGACAAAAGAGTGAAAGCAGGACAAAGCGAAAAGACTGAGAGAAAAAGAGTGAAAGAACGAGAAGAACTCCCCGAGAACTAAAAACAAAATGATTTATTTGCCCGTTCGTCTGGTTGGCTTGGTTCCATCTGAATGACAAACGCGACGATGCGCTGCAAATTGCACCAAATGCAACCGAATGAAGTTGGCAGTCGAGCACTTAAAACTGCAATAATTGCAGCTGAGAACAAAACAGCAACAGCAACAAAACTGGATGAATATACCAACAAACGGACAGCGTTGCTGGTGGTTGCCACCAGTCGACGGTTGCTGGTGCTGAATGCAGTCAAGTGCATTCAAGAGCAGGAAGTGCGCACACGCGGCTCAGCAGCGGATCACCAGCTCGCCAACATGTCAAATGATGAATTACAAACGGAAGAGAGACATTGCCAGGCGAGGATCACACAGTGGCTGGGTCGGTTGTCGGTTGACGGTTGTATGATCCGTGGCAGGTTCTCAAGTGTGCCACTTGCCTGGCCAGCCAGCCAGACATCCAGCGGACCTGACAGAAGACTGAAGACTGCGCTCTGATTCTTCGCTGGGCGCGCTCACCACACACGCTAATTACCTAGTTAAACTGTCAAATTGACAGATGACAGTTTTGTCTGGGCAAGCAACACTTTGGCCATCAGTGGCAAGGACCCACCGAATAGTCCAACCGGACCATGCATTTTTTTTCCCCAACATTTTTATCATGAATATGTAAAAGACAAGCGACAAGATGGGCGAGTTTCTAAGCCACTTAAATACTCTTTAAAACCCTGGACGGGTGGACAATTGAAAGCAGGTCCAAGAAACGATAGAGAGAAGACTGAAGGATGAATGGATTCATGTTTGGAATTCAAATAGTGAAGGTAGTCAAATTAGATAAATATATTTCTATATTTTTATGGAGTTTAGTCAAAGTTTAAGCGATCATTCCTAAAAACTTATTGACGGTTTCTTTAATTGATGACAACAATTTAGTACTCGTTGATGTGATTTTATAATTGAATCTAACTATCCTAATCCTGGAGTCTTAAATGTAAAGGAAGACGATTCTTATCGATTTTCTCCAACCAACTGGGATGTGTATTTCCCATTCTTGTGGAGAAGCTCACTCCTGAGTCCCTACGATCTTCTTTCTTTACAATCCTGCGAGTAGAAAGACTCTGCTTTCTTCTGTGCAGAGCAAAATCGGTGGTGGCTGCAGGCTGACTATTTGTGTCAAAGTGCTGTCATATGGATGCCCGCCTTTTGTCGTTAAAATATTATAAAAAATCATAATTAGCCGTTGCGAGGGGGTCGTCGGCAGTTGGCATTTTCTTCTCAGAACCGCCTTTGTCGCAAATTTTCACTTGGCGAGGCGCGGCCTGGGCAGACAATGCGGCACGACAAGTGCTCGCTATTCGGGTATTAATTATGCAAACGTGTGAACAATTTTAATTGGGTGTAAGGCGGTTGGTTCGGCCTTTCCTGCCTTCCTGCTGCTGCGCTTGGCGGGCCATCCATGCAAATTTTCTTTGAATTACGTATTCTATTTTGTCGTTTGCTGTTTTCAGATTTAATTGCGCGCTTTCCTAGCCACAATTAAATTGTCATAGACATGACGCTGCATTATGACAGCACAATTATGGCTGTCAGCTCTGACAGCTTAGAGTTCTCTAAAGTACCGTGGCAATTTTTCAATATGCTAAGAAAACAAACCGCCTGTTCGGACCACCCCAGTGGCCTAGAAAATGGTTGGGGAAAGCGAAGTGTGTGTGTGAACGGCAAATCGGTTCGCCGGATTCGAAAGTGCACGCTGGCCCGGCTGGAAAGGGCAGGGGTCAGTGAGTGAACTATCGAGGAGTTTCTTCGAAATCCCTTGAATCTCACTCACTGAGTCGATTTTGGTTTTAAGGATTTGATGGAGAAACCAGTTTTCTGTCCTGTGAAATTCAATCTACCAGTCTTTGGGACTTTCCATATCGACAGGCGCTTATTAATTGAATTTATTGAAGGACATTTATATGCTGTCAACACGTGGGCAATGCTGGCAAAGGCGCATCCTGTTTGCGTCCCCAAACAAACGGCCTACAAGCGGCTGGCTAATGATGCCCCATAATTTTTGGCTGCACACAAAACAATTTGACAGTTTTATGCCTTAAATTTGCAGAAAGGAGCGAACAGGATTAGCGAACGCCCTACGCAAAGCGAGGAGAAACCAACGGCAAAATCAACTCGACGCTGTCGTCATCGCCGCGTCCCGTTGGCTGGGCCAACTGCCGCTGCTGTGGCTGCCACAACTGCAATACCCTCGTTTATAATTTGATCGATCGATCGACATGCAAAGCAGCCAACTGTGCCAGGTCTTTCGATGGCTGCTGCCCCTTTTTCTTCGTCTCGTTTTTGGGGTTCTTTTTTTATTAATTTTTTGTTTGACTTTTGCTTTATGGCGTGTTCATTGTGGCACCACCGCTGGCATCGCCCCGACACAAACGTCTGTGCTGGGGGCCCCCCGACTTGACTGTGGTCAACTGTTCTTCTCGCCGGGACGACTGGTCATTTAACTGATTACTGCGTCTTGTGTTGTGGCCCAGCAGGTGGCTTGCTTGTCGTCGTTGCGTCTGGGCGACCCAAGTCCAAAAAAACAAATCAACAGACTCGCATTCCACACCCACCCACGCTTGGCCAAGAGAATTTGAAGTCGGCTAGCTGCGCTAATTGTTCTCAGGCTGGGGCAGAGGCTACAGAGCCACCGAAGGCCACTTGCTAATCCAGGCACACCCTTTTTCTCTTTTTGCTGGCCATAATAATAAAAACATCAACAGGCAAATTTACAAGACTCTTGCAACGGACGACGTTGCAATGCTGCGAATGCATGCGAGCGGCCTCGAGCGAGCCCATCACGGGCGAGGCCTCTGCATCAAAAGACTTGTAACTGCATAAGTGCAACAATTTTATTTGTGGCAATAACGCATGCAACAACTTCGGACACACAACTCATACACAGCGCGAAAAAATAGGCGGACATATAAACTTGAATCGAAGTAGCAGGGAATGCGGCCAGAACACTTGGCTTGCAGGAGAACGAAATGACTAATTTTTGCTTAAGGAGAGGAAGGGAAATAATACAATTTAGCCACGGGTTGCCCGTGGAATCAGGAGGAATTCCATTCAATTCTGCCGGGGAGTAGAACAAAGAAGAATAGAATGAATGAGTCTATTAAGTCCCCAAGGTTGCTCGGTCGAAATGTTAGGTTCTCCTTGCCGCACTCGGATTTCTTTCAGTGCATCGGATTCGTGCAGTAGCCGCCACAACGCCCCGAAATGAAAGCTGCAGCTCGGCCCAGCCGCCGGCACTGCCATCGCCACCGTTGCCCGTCCGTCAGCACCGCCGTCGCCGTCGACTGGCCGTCTGTCAGAAATTGCCAACATGCCAGAGATTACCAACTGTCAGTTGAATGTCATGGCAACGGAACATGCGTCAACTGAAGTGTTGAACTAATTTAACAGCTGTTGAAAAAAAAAAAAAAAACGAAACATTGCAGCAGCAGAAAACGCCGAGCGCAGCCAACCGGCCAGTCGTGCTGGCCAGCATGGCGTATGCGTAACAAAAAACGCATTCGCCGGCAAACGAAGCCCGCGTTTTGCAGCGAAATGAAATTGAAATGAAAAAATCTTCAAATTGCCGGCCAATTAAAATACCTGAAGCCTGGCATTTTCTTCTCTTTGGCTCTCTGCCTTGCTCACTCTCTCTCTCTGCCTTATTATTGCAGCACAATTAACTGCACATTAAAAACATAATAAACGTAAAAAAGCTGACCGACGACGAGCCCTCACTTTGGTAGTCAAATGAAATCAGCGCGAGGACAGCCAGACCGGCGGGACAGACCTGAGCGTTGATGGATTTTGAGTCGGTTGGCGGCGGTGGCGGCGACGACGGCGTTGATCGTCGTGTAATTAGAAAATGTTGTGCATAATTGGAATTGTAAATGAGCTGAGGGGAGAAAAATTGCACAGCCAGCGGGGGTTCCAGCAGCACCAAGCTGCCCAGGAAGTGGGCAATCTCAGCTGGTCAGCTGGGCCGCCGGCCGATGTTCGTGTTCGCGGCGACGATCGCGTTGCTTCAAATGTAAATTCTACACAATATTTCACTTTTTTTGCTTCGTGCTTTGCTGATTTTATCTACGGTTTAAATATTTTGTTGTCTGCATTTATGTTTTGCGGCTGTAAACGTTGATTTTAATGATGTGCCATCCGGGACGAGAAAGCCAGTGATGAGCGCGCAGTTCGGTTTTGGTGAGCGGCCCGCCAACCAGAGATTCGGGCTGATAACTCAAGCATTTTATTAGCCGTTGAATGAAATGACCAACTCTGGTTGACTAACTTGGCTAAGTTGATTGTCTGACATGCCTGTGAATAGGTGAATGTATAGAGACCCCCCCTTTCGGCCTGTGTGGTGTGCGGGGATGGGAAATCGGTCTACACGCTCGCTTAGCCAGCTCGGGCCGGCCTGAGATGGGGTTTTGCTTAGCACATTAATTCGATTTGAAATTAAACCGAACATGATTTTAAATGTGGATTTTTACGTTTTAATCGTCGCGTTTATATTGCCATAAAAAATGCTAAACAGCCAGCCAATGTTCCCCGGCAACTCGGGCTTCATGTTACACGAGCTCTACACGAGAAATAAATGAAACCTTTCAAATGTCGTATGTATTTGGGGCGCTGCCTAAACGGCGGCTAGATGAGCCATCCGATCTCAGCCGCGAATGGTACAAAACATGGCTATCAAATGGACATAATTACCGTTAAAAAGGCAACGAAAACAACACGAAAATGTCAGGGTAGCCAGCACATCAAGCTCGGGTAGTTAAGCTCTAAAGTTATGGCAGCCGAGAGGAAATCAGATTTGAAATTCAATATGCCACATCACCACAGAGACCAAGCGGAACAGCTGATCCTCAAGGCTGTCATCGCGACAAGCTCAGAACTGTAGGGTATTCCAGGCGCTGTAATAATTAAAAGGGCATTGTAGGTTCTCATAAAGAAAAGTTGTCTTCCTGTTGTATATTTTCCTCTCCTATTTGGGCATTATTATAATTTATATTTTAATTTTGCTGAACAACTGAAACTTGCTTGGACAGGTCGCGTTATTTTATTCAGTTCTATTTTATCTGAAAAACCAATCCGTTTCTTCTTGGATCCTTAGCTTCGTTTGGAGGAAAAACTCAAACTTATCTCATTCCGACACTGCTCTGTTGTTGCAATGTGAAGATGCCGGAAAAAATTGAGAATTTTACAGCTCATAAATATCGAAGCACCTGTAAAAATGGAATTTAATGCCCCACCCACAAAACGATGACAAACACCGATCGACAGGCAGGCCGCCCAGTCGATCGGTCGGTTGATCGTCCGGTCGCTTGGGCCGGGTCATAAAGCAAAGCCGATTTACCCAAACAGTTACAATTCTGGCGATCGGAGAAGCCCCACAGATTCGATTTTTTACGTGCAACGAACGTTTTGTTGAAAACATTAAAATATCAAAGTTTATCACTTTGCCCCACACACGACCGATGAGGCAACTTCACAGACAACAAGGCAGCCAGCCGAGAGGAGGAGATGAGAGCCAGTCGAGTTAATCCGTTCATTAGGCTTACGAACCTAAGTCGCATGTTATTTGGTGAGGCGTTAGAAGCGAACTCTGGCCAACAATGGACAGCCGGACCAGCAGACCCAGCGGCCGGGACGGTTGGACCGCCGTGTCAATGGGGACGGGCACGGGACTCGGCCCGTCCGTCCGTTTGAATGACAATGACAATGAGAGTTGAATATGCTTGACAGCATGACAGTCTTTTTGTTGCCTTTGGTGTTGGGGGGCATAATATTTTGACATTTTTACTGCTGCTTATGAAATGCCAGAGAATTTCCATTGTAGAAACTTCGAATCCGTCCGGGCTGACCTGGCCGACTGGACGATGCGTTGTTGTCATCGTTGCCGCTGATTTTTTTCGGTGCGGCTTTTAGTTTAATTAAATTCTAATTTATAGCATTTTATCGGCTTTTAAAGTGTATTTTCATGTTCAAAAATAAAAATATTATGCTAACGTCGTTTTAGCGATTTCTGTTTAGATTACGATTTTGATTTTATTTCGTCGATTTTGATGTTGATTTCGATTTTTTTCCTTCTTTTCGCAGTTGGGCAACCAGCTTTGCATATCATTTGATTTTACTACAATTAACACCTCGATGGGCCCCTCCGGCCAATACAATTGTAAGCCTCTTAGAGTTTTGATATTTTGACGGGATCTTTAAGCTGCTTATTGGGTACGGGCATTTGGGAGCCTGGAAGCGCTTATAGTTATCACAATATTATGACTTGATTATGGGGAAAGACTAATTTTTATTGGGGCAGCCTTCGATCTTCTATTCTCATTTCTCGGCTCTGTATTAAGTGTTAAATTTGTTTGCATAACGAAGTCCAAGGCCGGCAGTCTCGGCCCCCAAGCCAACCAGTTAACATTTTCGAAATTGAGTTGCTAATCGGCAAAGACACATGGAATTGGGCAAACAAAAATTCTAGAGACTTTAATGGGTTTTTGCCCGCCGGCTGAACGGTTGAATCCGTCACACTTTTTAAGCGATTTGGGAAAAGATGCACCCCTCGTTGTGCGGAGCCAATTAAATGCGCGTTATCTAAGCTAAAAATTTTAAAGCGTTGATACATAAATCCTTTGGCCGAAATCCCCGGCGCACCCAAAACCCGCACAAGATCCTTGACAGCCATGGAGACATGCTAACATGCCATTTTCCACACGCCAGAAAAACTGCTGCGCGAAACTTTTTACCCCCACAGAAAACCGAAAAAAGAGTTTCTCTCCAATCTCGCACAATGTTGTAGCCCCCAGAGGATGCCCCGAAGGACTGGCAGAAAAAGGGATACAAAGAAGGCCAAGCGCGGCGAAGCTGGCGAGGATACGTTTTTGGGATAAGAAGGGTGGCCTGGGGTATTTTAAAATTCAACGGCGGCTTAACATTCGCCTCATAAAATAAATTTTAAAACGCAAGCGGTGCCATTAAGTCTGTTGCAAAGTTTTTACACCCACTCCGGCTAGCAAAGCGATGAGGTGTGGGCGGGCGGTCACGAGGAGTGTCGGGAAAGACAACAGGGGTTTATGTGTAAAAAGTTTATCAAAACTCTTTCCACACCCCGAAAGAAGCCCCAAAGATAAAACCCAACCCACCCACATATGCGGCAGTTAGAATTTTTTTCTTTTTTTAACTGGAGGGTTGGCAGGCAATTTTAAAACTCGGTTAACCGAGCAGCAAAGTATATAGCCGGTTTATATATCGCCGTTGACGGTGGTGTTGGTGGCTCGCACAAAATGGCGGCAGCGGTGGCGAAACATTTTGCTGTTGTTTTGGTTGTGGGGACGAGGGGAGGCAAACTTTTCGCCGGGCTCTTTTGCAAATTACCAACAAGTTAAGTGCAATTTTTACGAGCCCGCAACGAGCGTGCCGCAATCGAGTGGGTATAAATTATAAAAGCAAAGATTTTCTCCGCAGTTCGCCGACGAAAATCTAATTGGGGAAAAGCTTGAAATTTCGGCGCTCAAGAAATCGCTTAATCCCCTGGCATAATTGAATTTAACTGACCAAGCCCAACGCCGGTGGCGGCCACAACGGCAGCCAGCAATTTTTTAATTAAGTTTGTCGAGGCAGCCCGAAGGAAAGCCGGATTCGGGGCGGCCTTTTTAAAAGGCCATTAAGAGGCACATTTTGACATTTATATTGACAGCCAATAATAGACAACATAACTACGCGAAGTCTTTGTGCGGCCTGAAATTAAAAACCCTTGCCAATTGCAATTGCCAATGGCTAAGACGCCGCCGCCATCGCCACCGCCACGGCCGAAAAAAAATAAGCCAAAGAGAAAACCAGTAGCTGAAGCCACGAACTGGCATAAATCTTTGGCCCGCACACACAACCAACACACACACACACACATGCAAATGACAATTGTGTCAGCTACTGTGGAGTCCGGCGAGGAGCCGCGGCGAGAGCCTCTTGAAAGTAGCGTAAAAATAAATTATTTTTTATGTGAACGCGCGGTTGTTGGTTGTTGGCGCTGCACATTTGCATTTTCCAATTTTTAACACCTACGGGGGTCATCAAGCGTGGCCGCGGACTACCACTACTAGACTCATTATGGCCAACCAAGAGCGTAACGAAAGAGCCGCCAAGGCGGTGGCAATGACAGTCAAGTGGCAGGCAGGCCCAGTCCGACGCCCGGCCAGGCCCCCGTTCAGGCCGGGAAAATGCAACTCCAGTGGTAGCCATGCAGACTGCCGGCAATTATGCGGGTCCGGGGTGTTGGGGGCAGGTATGTTGACGTACCTTTTGGGCATAAAATTGAAATCCATGCCATGGCATGTTGGCCGAAAAGGATGCGCTGCCGCTGCCGCTGTCGTCGTTGCTGTTGCCGTTGCCGTTGTTTTGGCATTAAATTTGCCACCGCTTCGACGTGGCAAACAGAACAGGCCAACATACAAATTTATATGGCCCGAAGGTCTGTTGAAATTATGCCATCAAATTGGTATCAACAGCCGACAAGACGACGTGCACCAGACTCACTCACCTCGCTTGCCTCTCCTCACTCTCGGGCAATTTGTGAGCTCCTCGGCGGCTGTGTTCTCGAGCCTGGGTGTGAACCTAATGCGTGTTGATGTTTTCTAGAAACTTGTAAGCAAATTAGAGCGCAGCTAGAAATGATTAGCATTGGCGAGTTGGCCCAGGCAGTTTGATTTAGACATCGACAACGATCCAAAAACCAAACCAAAAAAAAAAAATAATTACGCCACCGCCCCAAGAAACCCGAGTGGATCCAAAAGGAAACACCGACAGTCGGCTGGCTGCAGAAAGAGCAGGAAAAAATAAGGAGTTGCACCACAATCAACGCCCCAAAGCGTAGGTCCCTAAAATGCCAACCAGTCACTCCCGCTGCCGACCCAACACAGAAGTTATGAGCGGCACTGTTCGCGGGGATTCTTTCATTTTTATACCCTACCCTAAACTTAGGGAGAGGAAGCTTATAAGATCCCTTGGGAATTATAATTATATCTCTTATAATCTTTCCAATTTATATATTTTTTAATCCTATAAGGAAAAAAATTTAATCAGCCATTCAAATCATCGCCTCTTTTCCAGCTTAAGATTTCTGTCCTTTTTTAGAACTTTTTAAGAGATCCTCAGCAAGATAAAATGAGGTTCGAATTGAAAGCTAACATCTCCTGATCCCAGCACAGAATCACACCGCTCTCAGAATACTTTGATTGTGATATTGTAGTGTGTTAGGAGTTCGTTACGAAGTTGTGATCTTTCAATTTTTCAGAATTGATGCTCGGCAGCGGCCCCTTTTTTTGCACGCGGGCCCTTTAAGCCAAAATTGGTAGGAGTTGATGCGTTGATGCAATTACACCATAATATTCACACTTTGCGAGGTGAGAAAATTGCTGGCTATTAAAAGATCATAATAACCGGGCCCGGTGCCCTCCACCCCGCCAAACCGAAAATGAGACCGGCAAGCGAAATATTTTTTTTTTCGCTGAAAATAAAGATGCTGGGCATGGCGGCAACGGCAGCGGCTGGGAAGGCCAACGTTTATGAGTCTCCGCCCGTCTTGGTGCCTGACTGACTGACTGACTGGCAATGAAACAATTTCTCGTTCGTTGGTGTTTTTCTTGAAAATATTTTGAATGTCGGGTCGGTTTTAAATTAAGGAACTCAAACGGCCCGGCCCGACAAAAGGCCGAAGCGCCAATGCCTCAAAAATGGCAGAGTTGCGGCGACAAAGTTGCGCCAGCGTTTTGTCTCGGCCTTTCCCCCTTGAGATATGTCAGTTTTGATTTAGAACTGTGCCAAGTGGCGTTCGTGGAAGGCTGCTCGCAGCTACTTTGAAATTGATTTAAAAAACACTTTTAAACTCATAAAGCAGGCGGTCCGGTCCGCATGCGACTTTTCGAAAACGAATTATGTTTTTCACAACAAAGTCGATTTTACGATCTCAGACAGACGACGAAGACTCAACGACGAGTCGATCCGATCTTATCGTCTGTTTCAAAAATCCAAATATTAACACAATATCAAATTTCCCGCTGCCTGCTAAACGTGTTGATTTTGTGACATTCGATTTCTTCGGTTTCTTTCAATCAATTCAAATCTTAACTAGTCGGCGTTTTATGATCATTAAAATGCCGCACTGACTGACGAACTTACCTCGACTGATCAGTCGGGAGTGTGAATATTTTAACGGCGATTATCGCTCAGGTTCTATTGATTGGGCTACAAGCTGATTTCGGGGTCGGGCGGCGACAACTTTTGGGCGAAAAATAAAAACTGAAACGAAACCGTATCGAAAACCATTAGAATTGTCAACGCATAAATTAATTGCTCGTAAACCGGCCGAGTTATGATACGGAATCGGTTATCGATTTAATTTTTTATCTATAATTTTTATGACTAGAATTTATTGTACTGCCAGATCGAAAGCGACAGGCGGTCATGTAAATTTAGTTATTTATTTGCATTTAATTGAAAGCGAAAGGTCGCCGGCTGTAACGCTCAAATTACCCAGAAATGTAGAGGAATTTATACACATATCCAAATATAAAGTCCTTCAAAATACTATCAGTTTACGGTTCGAATTATAAGTATCAATTATGTGGCTAGAAAAGATTTGAAGAAGGCATAAAAGTGGGAAAAAATCTAAAAGATTTTCGTGGATTAAAAAAACAAGGGTGCAATATTTAGAGGGCTTGAGGAAACCCAGTTTATGCCTTTGGCGAGCCTGGATTTATTAATAAAGAACCATGAATTGAAAGCCTAAGGAAGTCCAAGCCATTGACTTAAATCAATACGATTATTTCCAGGTGGCTGGCATTGCTTCGGACTTGTTGAAAATGCCCCATCGAGTGCGTTAGGCATTTAAACGTCTTCACAACTTTAAGCCTCGTCCAATTATCAGGCATAGCGAATTGAAGAAATTACGAGATCCACAAACATCAACATCGGGGAGAGGAGAGAATCTAATGCATTCGATGCAATTTCACGCACACTTTTCGGTGTTTCGTGCGTCAATGGGAATTGATAAATGGGGATTTTTTTTTTGTGTAGACAAAGAAGTAGACAGGCCTTCGGAAATATGAAGCTCTGATGGTTTGGCCATTCGTTTTGGTTAATTAACCCGAAAAGTGCAATGTAAAATCTCAAAATTTATGGAATTTTGATTAACCTCTGGCGCCAGACACTCAACCGTAAGTCGTCCAATTTGTGGCACGCCGATAAGAGCGTCGAGAGCTGCCAAGCGTTTTCAACACAAATTAACAAAATTACATTTCAATTATTTTCGTTATTTTATGGTACCAGAATCCGATTCCGAATACCAACCTGTACCGTCTCCAAATGGAGTCCCAGTCGGAGTCCAGGGCCGATAGTTAAAGACAAGCGGCAATCATCACACCTATTTTCTGGCAATCTGGCGAATCGCACACAATTCAACAACTTTATGCATTTCTGCTTGGCCTCCCCGTCATCTGCCCCAAAGCCAGCGAAGCACTGGACCTGTCAGAAAGCAAAAGTCCAACTTACCACACGTGCAAACCCACAAAACATGCAGCAGGAACAAGGATCAGGGGCACAGAGACGCTGGTTGCGGCGGTAAGTCAGTTGGGGAGATGCACAAATTAGTATTCGTGTTTAATGATTGCGTAAATGGTTGGTTGGAATGCGTGTTCTTATGGCCATTTAGTTGGCAGGCGGCAGGGTCTTTGAAAGCCGCCACGGAATTGGCAGGCCAGATAGAGGAACTTGGAGACTAGAAAAACTCTGATGTTGTAAGAAAATCTGGGCAGTTGAGGGGAAGAGTAAAGGAAATATTAGTCTGATATTTGGTGGCTAATCAAAATGTCTATCATTCTATAAAATAATTACGTAAAACTTGAAATACTGAAAAGAGAAGACAAAATTATTTAAGAGTTTTCGTTTAGCCAAAGCTCGAAAACTGGAACCCGTTCGGTGTGCTCAATTCTTGATAATTGTTCTCTAATATTTTCTAACTTACTTTAGATTTCTTAACTCCCTTAACCTAACTTTCCAAGCACTAAATGAGAAACTTATTCATCCAATTCCCTGGCACCATCGAGGTCGCCCCTTTGCGTGCTGGCCTTCAACACGACACCAACAGATCTCGATACCAATCAGCGACATGAAAATCAGGGGAACCGATTCCCCAAAAGAGAAAAAAAAATTTATTAAAAATTATAATATCTTTGGGAAGGGGAGGATCGGCAGCCAATGCGGCCGTCTGTCTGATGAAATGATGATCTCTTCTCCCGATGCGATCGGCAATCGGTGAGATGGCCCAGAGAACCCTTTGGCAACGTAGCCGGGCAACCGGCCGGCCGGCCGATGATGCACCGACCATTAAATTGTGATGCATCAATAAAATTTGCCTGCAGCATTTTCCCGGGCCAAAGCCATGGATACGAAAGTGTTAACTTCGAAATATGTTGCCGCTCTATAATTATGGATGGTTTTCGGTATAATTGCGGCCAACCAGTCGACCAGTCGACCATTTCGGGCAACGGCGACGCATGCGAGTGGAGGAGCGGCTTTCAATCAAACCGACTGACGAGCGGCAGCCACCGCAGCCCCGCCAGACATTTTGGCCGGGCTCAGAAGCAGCAGCAGCCAGCACGGCAACCCGCCCTGGTTTGAAGTAGCTCAAATTCATTTAGCCAGCCCAGATCGTCCCAACATTTGGACGGCCATCTGAATTCTAAGGTGTTGGCCAAAGTAATTCCGGTAATTTTCGTGCGGCCCCGAAACACAAAAACACGGCAACATCAACGCTTATGAATCATAATCACAAAAATTTTTACCTCTTTCACTGGTGATACTCTGCACAGCTTAAAGTGAGCGAAACCGGGTATAATCATTCACTAGAAAATCAGAGGTTGAAGGCGATGATGTCTTGGTACTTTTGTTGACTTAAAAAACTCAAGCCAATGATACGAATTTGGAAGTGTGGAACTTTTTGAAGCATTCCTCTTAAGTGTGAAGTGAAGCACAGAGTTGCATTTTCCAGCCCAAATTTAGGGACTGCTAATTCCAATTAATTCCTCGATCTCCGGTTATCGCTTTAATTCTTTATTTAAAAAGAGAAGACATTCAATCTTAAAGACATACAAACGGATAACGCCATTGAGACCTATCAATCTTTTGACTGGTATTGAAAATTCCGTAAGAAATGCTCGCCCATCCCTTTCCAAAAGATTACCTCGGTAAAGAGTATTTTTAGTTCGCTGTCTTTAGCCTGGGTCTTCTTTTCTGTGGTCCGTATTTTTTTTGGTGTGCCTGTGTCTCTGGGTCTGTCTGTGCTGATGATGATCAATGATCTGCAAAGTGTTTTTCATCGGAGTTATGACTTCGGTGGTGGCTCCTTTCGGAACCGAACTCCTCTCGTTGCCCAGAGCCAAACGTGCGCTTGCCTTAATTTTCAATATAAAAAAGATCCACCGATCGGCCAGACGGTCTGGCGAACACGATAATGACGATAACGGCGATCATGATTATGATTATAAAAACAACGTTGACTGGGTCACAGCCGAAGGCTGTTTTGGGCTTCGATTCTTCTTTTTTTACGGCAGACATCGAGGCACCTTCGCAACGGCATTGCCGAATATTGAAATTTTTGCAATTATTTCTTGGCCGCTAAATGAAATGCCAGCCAATCAGAGGCAGTCCAAGCAACCATAAATCCCCAGCCGATTTAATAATTCAATACACAAATTTCACTGGCCAAAACAACCAGAAGAAATCAAGAGGTGGAGGAAATAAAATCGGGGAAACAACAGGAAAAACGTAAAACATTCGCACCGAAATTTATGAGCAAAATAAGAACGGGAGATGACAAGAGCACCCCCAACCACAGCCAGCGAGCCATCAACGAGCCACCACCGCCACAACAAAACCACCTACAGTTCAATTTGCTTGGTCAATAAGTCAGGCCAACCAGCGACCGGCAGCGACCGGACTGTGATAAATATTTGAGCTCCCTCCGCGGATCCGCTGGTATATATAAATAATATTCGCACGATATATGTCCCCTTGGCAGGCCGGGATGTGTGCGCAGGCGCGAAGCAGGCGCCTCCGGGCATCAACGCCACAAAACAGAAAGATTCTCTCGGCGCGCTACGTGGGCGCCGTCGCACTTTATGGGCCAGGAATTTGCAGCCACCACAACCAGCACCACCAGCACCACCAGCACCACCACCACCGCCACCACAATTTGATATATGCTCGGTCTGAACATAAAAATGTCAAAAAACGTATCCCCAGCTCTGTGTGTGCGACGCTTTGTCTGCGCATGCGCAGCCTGCGCTTGGATCGCGCCATTTCGCTTTAATTGGCAACTCTGGCACCTCCAACGACGACGACGGCAGCAGATACTCTGAGTCTCTGGGTTAAATGTCCAGAGCACACGCATAACCATAGGTGGGCCCACCAGGCCACCACCGGTTTCTCGTCTCGGCTCTCCCGAGCGTTTGTTTAGCGCTTTAAGCGCATTTAATGTGACACAGAACGAAAAGGATAACGACGACAAGGGAGCGGGGCGGGGAGTGGCAGGCAAGCAGCATCAGCAGCAGCAGTTGCTGCCACGTGACACAATGGGGCAAAATGTCCGTGGCTGGGCGAGTGCGTGCCACAGGCAAATTTCACGCAAATCAAAATGTCATAAATTCGTGGCTTATGCTCTACTCGCCCAGGCAGATAGACCCGCCGACCGACCGACGGACGGAGCCAGACCAACCTACCCGGAGTACGGCTTGTATGCTGCTCGTATTTATAAGGAAAATGATATGTCGTCCACAACGAGAACGAGAGACGCGCAAAGAAGAGAGAACCCCAAAATGACAAGTGTTAAATTGGCGCGAGAATTTCAACGCGTCGTCGAGGAGACTTCAACGAACAGACAGACGGACGGACACACCACAGACAACAATGGTTGGATTTTGATTTCCCAGATTGTGGGTGGCTGAGACAAAGTATCTAAATTCACAGTGAGTCATTGAGGGGAAGAGAAAATTTGTCCAAAGACGCTTAGAAGATCTAAGATTTTTGATTCGGAAAGTGGGTGAGAAAATCTGGAAAGACTTGACCCAATTAACCATAGTTGTGCTCGGGATACTAAGTCTTTTGGAAATGAATTATATTATTTATTTAATCTTTATTTCAAAATAGAAAGGGAACTTCAAGGGATCACTTTTCTATGCCCTCTTTTTTTGATATCTGCTCCGAACTGCTGACACCTCAATTTTCGTATTTTTCGACTGTCGTCCTTAGATTTTTCTCTCTCTAGACTATTTCTCCCCTTGTCCTCAATTTTTTGGACCTACGCCATTAATTTTGTCTATATGAATTAAAAAGTTTGTATTTCTTCTTTCCCATTTTTAGGATTTTAACAAAGCCAATTTTTGAAATCAAAAATTACGCCCATTGCCTTAACTAAGCCCATCTCAATTCACAATTTTCTTCGGAAGATTCGGTTGTGTCCAAGCATTGAAGAAGCCCTCAACGATTTGATCAGCCGAATCCTATGAAGCCCTGAAGTCCCCTAAATAGAACACAGGTCGCTGACGGGATTTTGTAGCTTAAGTCCTCCACAAGGAAGCATTTTTGAAGCAGATCCCTAAGCCACTTTAAAACTTTCTTTTGAAATTCTTAGATTTAAATAAGCGATCCGGGAGGACTCACCTCCGGCGCATTGTGTGTTGGAGATGTAACCATTTTTCAGTTATAAAGGACCACAAATCCTTTGTGTGCTTTTTCAACCAGTGGCCATTTAGTGGCCATAAGCGTTTTGTCCGAATGCGTGTAATGGCTGCTTCTAATCGTCTCGACAACAACAACGACAACGGCAACGACGAACAACCAACAACAGCAAACATGTTGCTGTTGTCCGAGCAACTGCGACATTTCATAGTCCTCTCCGGCGGCCAACGTACAGCAATTAAAACGGATTAAAAAGCCAACAAACTGATTTATGCGCCAAGAAACTCAAATAACGACAATGCGTTCCGACCGGAAGTGGGCGGTGTGGGCGCTGAGGTCATAGCAAATTGAAATAATTGCGCAGTGAAGCAATTTAGAAGAATCACATAAACCAGCAGACACACGGACCCCATTCCACCCGCAAACCAACTGGGCAAACCCCAAAGAGTCGCCTCCCGATTGTCGTCCGGGCTGCTCTAATTGAAAAATATTAATGGCGGCGAGGGGATCGGATCGGGCGGTGGGTGGCTAAGGCAAAAAAGAAAACTGTAAACCATCTGCCGGATTGTAGAGATCCACGTCCCACAAACCGGCAGCCAGACCGACCGCCTGCAATTTGGCGCATAGAACTGACCAGCAAGCCGGGCGACGCGTCCAGTCGTCGGCGGGGGGAGCGATCCATGTATTTGGAATTTATAACCGCATACAGCGCACATAAATCTGCCTCGGCAGCAGCAACAACAACGAATCGAACTTTATGTGTTGCAATGGCAATGGCCGCCATATGCTGCCACCAGATATTCAAATGCTTTCCTCCTCCTTCAGCGCGAGCAGTTCCCCCGTTGCCGCCGACACATTCGTGGCTCTGTCGCCAAAGCTATTGCCACTGTTAGAAAATGGCCGATTCCGTTGGTGGGAAGTCGGGGGAGAGGGATTATAATTGCCAGTTTGCTGGGGCCGCTGCAGCCGCTCGTTGGTCATTGGGGTTTTTTTTTTATTTCCTCACGCATTTCGAGGCTCCTCCGACTTTCGCCTGTTGATGGAGGCGGGAGGCCCAGTGGGCGTGGGTTGAGCTGCTGTTGTTGTAAAATGGAAAATTCAATTCAAATGGCAACGAGCTTGCAACACGCCACTTAACCAGCCCAAGCCCCACGGGCCACCAACTTGGCCCCACGGCCAATGCCAAAAGTGTTAGAATCCACTGTCTGTATGTGTGTGTGGTTATATGGCCCAAAGTAAATCTTCATTAGATTTGCTGGAGTGACCAAAAAGAGAACTGCAGTTGGCAGTCAGCAGCCGGCAGCCGCCAACCTCCATGGGGGCCCATAAAAATTGCCAGGCCAGGCTATGCAAAGTTTCCCGATTTTTGCATTTCAGATCAATCGGAATTTATGGCCAGCAGCTTTGATTTGGTCAATTGAAAGAAAGCCCATTGCCCTCCACCTCCCCCCAAAGAAATCGAACAAATTTATGGCCTCGTCAACTTTTCAATTTACCAAACTGCCCAACCCCCCAACTCCACCCCTGCCATTGGCTCGGAAAAACTAAATCGCCATTCGAACTTGTGAACTTTTCATTTACCCAGCAGAATTTCGACAGCTGTTGGCCTGGGCCATCGTTGTCCTTTGGCTGGCCGGGCCGAAATTTGCGTTCATTACCAAATAATGAAGCCGAAAAAAAAACTTTATAAACAAAAAAAATGTCGGCCTTTTCTTAACCACAGAAACCACTAACAACCCCTAAAAAGCGTTGGTGGGCAGGCCGAAAGTCTTTTGTACATAAGGACGAGTTACTTCCCCCCCTTCCAGACACAGGGTCGAGTTTATATAGTGAACTTGTAAAAAGAGCAATAAAGATGATTAAAATGTAATTATCCTTAATTTGCCTGACAAGCTCAGGCTGGGAGTTGGGGAATCCTGCTTAAAATTTAATTGATGACCAAGGGTTGCTCCTGTTCGGCTGAAGGGAAATTAATTTTGTGAATTTGGCAAAAACTTTTTGGAATTTATTTTAATTTTGTGGGAAGCGATATCCTTGCGGATTTTTCATCAATTTTTATGATGGGAAAATTGCCCAAAAAATACGACAGTGGGGTGGAGTGCACTTGTTATCCCTGATTGCCGAAATTTTGCTTACGATGCCGCTGGGATTTGTGAGGCGGGCGACCGCGGGTATCCGGGGCCGAAGGTCAATCGGCAATCACTGGCCGCAGTGGTGGTGCTGGTGGCTTGGGGGTGGTTTCCGAATCTCTCGAGGGTGGCTACTTGCGGCTGATGTATTAATCACACACACACACATGACCCTGCCGGGCACAAAATTAATGGGATATGTGTGGAGAATTGATATGTGGGACGGTGATATCAATTTGTTGTTGTGTTCCGCGGTGGGGGCAGCGGAGTGGGTGGGAAACCCAGTTTATGACAGGTTGTTCAAGGGGGAAGAAAGACAAAGACACTCAGGGAAAAAGAATGAACTTAAAAATAATTTAAAACGTTTGGGAAAAATTTTAAAATATTTAAATTGCATTTTCTAAGGTCAACACTCTTTGGTCCTTTTAACTAAAAGTGGAGCAATCCAAGAATTTAATAGGGTTTTTCTTTTCTTTAATTAATAATATCGAATAAAAGTTCATCAAGTGCTGCTCCAAATAATTTATATTTTTCTAAAGGTTTTTAATAGTCCAAAAATTTCTTGATTTTCATTGATTATATTAAATACCAAATCTTTTGTGGATTCTTAAATTACATGAAAGCTGAGAAGCGGCAAATAGGATTCATCGAAAGACTTAAGGTCCTAAAAGGAAAACTATAGATTGGAAGGCAGATCCAAAATATAATTAGGGTCCCAAAGCTCACTGCCTTATTAAATGAGAATGGGTAACCGTTAGGAGAAATTAGCGATTCAGGGAGCCAGAGATATTGTCCAACTTCTAAATCGGAATAAGCGTTTTCTCTTTATTAAGAAACCTTAAAAAAAAAAACAGAAATATTTATTATTTCCATGCTCTATTTAATTTTTTTAAGCCCCTCCCTTTGTTGCTTTTTAAAGGCCTCACAAAAAAATTCCACTTCCTCTTCGAAATGTTTCAATTTACAACGGGGAACGATCAATGCGATTGACTTAATTTTGCATTTGTAGGCACACTTCACGGGTTTTATGGGCAATTTTCGGCAAGAATTGAATTTCAGCATACCAAAATTTCCAACCACAACCGGAGACCCCACAAAGGCCCCGCAACGGTTCTCTCTATTTGATGAAAAAAACACATTTAATTATGATTTTTTTAGCGGTTTTACGAGTCGAACAAAACCGAACAAAGCGCAGGCCCGGCTGCCCCTCGACTGGCCCCATAAAGCCTAATCAATGAATTAATAATAAAAACCATAAACTAGCCAAGTGTGGAAACCATTAAGCCGGGGCCCGCAAACAAAGCCCAAGCGTCCCCCGATGAGTGGAGGACGGTTAAGGAATTTTTCTCGAAGACTTGGGGAAGTGTGAAGAAAAGTATCAAATGACCTTTTGAAGTCTCAAGATTCGGGGGCCTGCCCCGCTCTCGTCATAAAATGAGCTGTTAAAATAAAAACGGCGTGTGTCCTGAGCTCATCAAAATTAAACAAAACTCTTTGTGTTCGAGACGAGCAGACGACCCGCTGGGCCCAGGCCACCGCCACAGGACATGTGTGCATCCATCTTTGGCCTTTATGATCCCCCCACGAATTCCTATATGAATATAAAAATATTACAACGCGTAGAGGTCATATAAAAATGGGCAATGCTCATTAGAATTTACGGCGAGCGCTGGAAATTTACGAGCTTCGATGTTCTTTCGGCTCTTTGGAATTCGAGTTGAGGAGGGCGCCCGTTGGCCAGGCACAAATTTTCCGCTAATTGCAGATGAAATTCAACGCCCACCTGCCCTGCGCTGAGCTTGACTGATGGCTGCTACGTGCCACACACCCAGCGAGGAGTGCAAGGGGGGAAAACGTTGGCGGCTCCTGATCAATATGCGTAATCGGAGCAATCAACAATGACAAACGCCGCCCCCAACGCCGCCTGTCACGCCCGGCATATGGAAACCTTGGGGCCTGTTAGTTTTTGGGGCGGCTGGTGTGTGTGTGTGTGTGTGTTTATAACGGTGTTATGCCGTTAATGTGCCATTGGCATGTTGGCAACTGGGATGCTGCGCCAGCTCCAGGGGAAAGGGGGGACCATTATGTTCCTACCTTCGGAACGGGCTCTTGTTAAATTGTTAATGGCGCAATTTCTTCGGGCCAGTTAAGTTGAAGGAGCAGGGAGGCCACATAAGGAAGGCTTGGACGAAAGTGAAGGGAACGAACGGGGGAAATTACAGAAAGGAAATTAGGCAAATCGAAATTTATTTTCACATACGAAGGAGGCTTAAAAAATTAAAAATCCCAAATTAGGAATCCAAAACTTAAAGTCTTAGGAATTTTTAAAGTGGCTGTGGGAAGATTTGATAAATTGGATACTTAAATTTATTTCTTTATTCTTTCAGGGATTTTAAGAGTCAGCTATCCTTTGGCTCTACAGATACTTCGCTCCCAACCAGGAACCTGCTCTCGGGCTTCCCCAAGATCCCCATAATTCCCTCGAAATCGTTTTGAAATTATGGAAATTTTCTGGTCGGTTAACAAAAAAAAAAAAAAATGATATGCTGGCGATTCTTGCAACGGTTGTCTGGTTTTTCGGAGCCATCAATCAAACGTCCATAATTCTGACCTAATTGCCACTAAATGCGGCAACACCGCCCCGCAGCCTGTGTGTCCTTTTTTCGAGCAAACCACACGCATGTCGAATTATGGGAATAATAACCGCCAACACCCCAAAAAAATACCCAAAAAAAGGCAACGGAAATCCATCAGGAATATGGACGAGTGCAGTTGAGCGTCACAGAGGTGAGAAAAGTATTAAAGGGAAACTCCCGAAGCCGGGCAGGTCCTAAAAAAACCGTTCCACAAAAAACCGCAAATTGCTCGCATCTGTCGAAGGATTCGGTGCTCGAAAAATAAAACGCAGAGAAGTTGAAACTGCGGAAAAATTTGTGGGTTTTGTACGCTTATCGCGGCTGACGGGCGGGGGGCGTGGTTGTTTCTTTTTTTTGGAAAGTGACCAAATGCCCCAGGATGTTGCATGCAGCGCCCACCCAAACTTGCCACACGGCGCGCTAAGCTGCCAGTCAAAAATTTAACAGGTGAGCGAGGGGTGGGCGTCGGCCCAAAAATGCGGATAACAAACTGTCAAAGTTTGGCGCTTAAAAACCAACAACAAGCCGGCGAAAGTGCCAGCTAAAAAATACCAACAAAATACCATAAAAAATACTGCGAAAAATCTGAAATATCAGACAACAACTGCGCTGCCGCAAACGGACAACGCTGGACATTTGGCTATGCCCTCGGGAGCTCCAAAGTACGGTATTTTTTTCCATTTCCATTTAGTATTTTTCTAGATTTGTTATGCATTAAATGCTGAATGGGATGGGGTGGGCGGGGGCGTGGGTGTTTCATGCAAATTAAACTTTCAACTGTGAGAACCTCGGGCGTCAAATCCAACAGAGCTCATCATTAAAATGGCTGCAAGTACAGTTGACCCCTCCCACGCCGCACAAACAAAATGGCGTCGAGAAGGACGGCGGAAGGAGCAGAACGACTCCCTTGCCTTTCATTAAAACTTTCGCCAAATTATCGGGTAACATATGCCAGCGGCTTGATTGTCGAAAGGATTTAGCTCCCCCCATCCGCTTTACTCTCTTCCTCTTCTTCTTGTTTCCTTGCTCTCTCTCTCATTTCTGCAGCGAGTGTTGGACTGCGTTTTCCTTTGATTTCCTTGGGGGCAACAAGCAGCACACAAAAAAAAAAAATAATCACAAAAAAGCGAGCTTGGAAAATTTCCCCTTTTTATGCTTTCCCGGATGCTGGAAATCGGGGTGGCTCTCGACAAGCAGACAGCAAAAAAACTGCCCACCAAATCCGCGCAGGCGTTGTAAAAATTGCAGCCCCCGTCAAAGGACCTCCTCGGCAGGACCAGGGGCGTGGGGCATTCTCATTAGTAGTCCCATGTTAATTTGGTGTCTTCCATAAACTGCTACTTTTTTTTCCCTGTCGAGGTCCCTGCGCCCCTTTAACAAGCCACCGCCGACCCGGCAGCCCCCGCGTCCTGGCCGGTTGGGGAAAAATTTGGCACTTCAACAGCTCCTTGGCGGGCGGGAGTGTCACGTCCGTTGGCCTGGTCCTCGGTGTGCGTTCATGCGAGCGGCGCTGGCAGGCGAGTGAAAGCTACAAAAACAGGATATATGGGATGAAGGATATATGACCGCCCCGACCCCCACTGCGTGGCCAGAATTTCAAGTGGCCTGGCCGCCTTTTTTAAAAATGGCGTGGCGAATGAGACACAAAAGGCAGAGACGACGAAGGAGAAAATGCATAAAAAAATCGATTTTCTTTTGGGCGAGAGGAACTTTAATTCCCTGGGGAAACTTTAAGTTTCCCATGGATGGAAAATGAAGACGAGCGTGTGGTTGAGCGGGCGGGCGGGGCAAGTTGTCAGGTGAAATCAATCAGGCAAATTCTCCGCAACTGTCCAACTGTCAAACTATCTGTTTGGGGCGTGTCAGAATGTTGGCTTTGGTTTATTTATGACGAGTGTTTTTATTTTTGGTCGACTTCGACAGGTGAGCGAATCAAAAGAAATCGTTTAAGGATTGAAGCGACAGGCGGGCGAAAGTTTTGACAGCCAGCAGGGCAAATGAAGGGGAACCAACCTCCGCTGAGAGGATTCAATTTCAGGAGAAAGTAAAAAGGGAGACCGTCCAACAGTCACAAACGGAAGTTTCAGCTTAAATTTAATAAGCTTAAAAATCTCCGCTGAAAAAAAGTCACAGCTAGCGCCATTTTGACGCAGCGGCTGCGGCTGAAAGCTATTACTGCACACTGGCGCCATCTGTGAGGTAGTTTCAATTCCACTGTTCCTGAAATTGTTGCTCGGCAACGAAATTCAAAACGAAAACTTCGACAGCAGTAAAAATCGAAAGAGCTCCGAAATAAATTAAATTGCTTTTAAAAAAATGAAGTTCATCCGCTTGCACTCCACAAACACGACAATCGTGTACAAAAACTCACTCTGCTCCACCGCCACCCTGCTGGTGATGCTCTTCGTCAGTTTGTCGGTGATGATTCCCGTCCTGCTGGTCTCGCTGCTCTCGCCCTACTCCGGCATATCCGAATCCCGCATACTCTACGAACAGCCCCACCTGCAGTTCACCTATCGGCATGTCTTTGTGGCCACAACCGAGGCCAAGGCCGGCAGCGGCCAGGATCTGCTGGCCTGCAGCAGCTTCGCCAACTTCAACTCCCGGCTGCAGCCTTACTCAAGCAGTTGCGCGGCCAGCAAGGTAAGCAAGGACAATCCCTCACCCACTGCCTAATGCCTACTAAGCGTCTGCTTCCTCCCCAGTACTGGACAGAGGACCTGGACTACGACACGGTCAATGATCGGGTGCATTTCGAGCTGCAGCTGCAGGACCTTCCAGCCGCGCTGGTGGAGTTCGAGCTGCTGCTGTTCTTCGAGGCTCGGCTGGGGCACAAGTGCCCGCTGATGCCGCCGGCTGTGCTGGGCCAGCAACTGCTGGTGCCCCAGGCCCATCGCTTCCAAAACGGCCGCATCCAGGTGAAAGCCGAGCTGCAGCTCAAGCAGTTTGTTGAGTTCCACTGCCCGTTCCCGGGGAGAAACATCCAGACGCATTTCCGGGCCGTGCAGCTGGACACGAACAGCAGCTACGCCAACGTGTCGCAGTTTCAAATGGAATCCGTGCTGGGCCAGGTGAAGGCGAATCCGGGGTACTTCCAGTTGAAAGTGCAGGAGATTTACTATCGCCCCTCGCCGGAGCAGGGGATCAGCGTGGAGGTGGAGCTGGACGTGCTGCAGGTGCCGGCGCGCTACCACCTGAGCATCTGGGAGAGATTGGGGCAATTTTGGTTGTACTTTGCCTCGTTTTTCGGGATTTCGTTTTACATTCTAAACAAGCTGAAGGACTTTCTGTTCGGAAGGCACATCATCCGCTCCTGGGAGATTATCCCCTGGAAGAAACTCTACTGACACGAGTCGGGCGCCATTCTGGAAATGGACAACTTCTCGATTGGCGAGTGAGGCGCCTTTAAAATCCAACAATGAGTTTATGTTCAGTCGATCAATAAATTATAACAGCTACACAGTTAATTTTGCGTGGAACCGACCGCCGGACCGGCTACTTGTCGCGGTCGCTGGCCATCAGCGCCAGATTGCCAAATGAAGAGTTTGAGTTTGCCGCGGCGACGGGCGTTGGGTCGAAGGCACGGTTGTCCTCCAGGACTATGGTAGACCGGGGGTAATGGTCGAGCTGGACGAACAGATAGCGGAACTCCAATTTGCCGCTGGAATTCTACACAAAGAAATCAACTGAACAGCTCGGCATTGAGGTCGGCGAGCTACTCACCCTCCTGGACTCCAGCTGGACGGTGGCCTTGTTGCGTATGCCCTGCACATAGAACTGCATGCGCATGTGCGGCACTCCATGGCGCTCGTAGCTGCTGTGGGCCACATGCTGGCGACGTCCGCGGCGGGAGGTTTCCCCGAAGCCTTTGATGGGCGCTCCTAGGGCGTCCTGCACTCGGGGGTCTTCGATGACCCGGCTCAGGGCATCGGCGTAGATGTTGTTGGGGCTCTCGCTGGAGAAGAGCTCGCGGAAAATGGCATACAACATAATGCCGGTGATGCCGAGGCCGGCGGCAATCACCGCCGAGTAGCTGGCCATTTTGGTGCCCTCTTTGATCTTTTCGCCCATGGGACGGACGTCGGTGGAGACATCGCCGCCGGAGCGGCGCTCCTGCAGGGCGCTGCCTTCAGAGCTGGCTGGATAAAAGGAAATTAGAGGATGCTATAATTTAAGAAAAAGAAAACGAACCTCGCGGCGCAGTCTGTTGGGAAAGGTGGCTGCCCAAATGCAGCGCAGCCAGGGATCGTAGCCTGTTGACTTTGTGTAATTGTTTGTGTACCCCGAAATTGCGCAATAATGCCAATCGCGACATGTTTAGACGATAATTGAAAAATAAATGCTCACAAAAAAAAGAAAATACAAAACAACAACAAAGTCAGGGTTGCCGAGTTCACAGAATGTTATGCTGCCAAACAAAAACAATAACGCAAAATAAATTATAAACATAAATAAATAGAACAACATAAAATATACTCTTTTGTACTTGGCGACTTAGGCGCATTAAGAGGACTCAAAAATTCAAGAACTGAAAGGTCGCAACCCTTGCACCCAAATCTAGTTTGAATCGATAGACCTGCCAAACAAATTTATACTTCAAATAACATTCTTGAGGCTAGATCTGGCAGAACAACTTCAAATATAAAATAGATAAATTAGTTTAACGTAATATTCGCAACCTTTGCGCACGGCACAAATCTCGCCATCGATAAGTCGATAGTTTTCTCATTGGCCTATCGAAACCGCTTAATCACCGCTGGCGCAGTTGCTTCTCATTTAACAAGCGGCAGTAAAAAAAGAATCACTCAATCACGGCGGCTCTACTGACTTCAGCGGTTCGAGTACTTACACGCACCATCTCCAGCGCATCAGCGAAAGGCCAAAACAAAATCATGGTGGTCACACACAACGTCAAGGGCTACGAGGAGTTCGCCAAGAAGATGGAGGAGCTCGAGGGCGGAGCCAATGCCGTCCATGTCCTCTTCAGCGGCGGCAAGGATGAAAACGGCGAGAGCTGGTGTCCCTACTGCGTTAAAGGTAAGGCCGTTCAACAAGCCGCCGGATTTAATTACAACCACACCCCATCCACAGCTGAGCCGGTGATACACGATGCCCTGAAGAAGGCCCCCGACAATTCCCATTTCGTGCACGTCGATGTCGGCGAGCGCGCCTAGTAAGTGATGATGAAATAACCGCAACCGACCCCGCCCACCGCCCTCTAAATCAGCAGTGAAAACGAGGGCGGGGGCTGTGCCCGCATTATCGGTCATTTTTATAGCTCCCAAAGACTCGAGAGATAAAAATTCCGCCTCTCTTCTCCTTGCAGCTGGAAAGACTTGAACTGTCCGTTCCGCAAGGACCCCAACACTCATCTGATCTTCTTGCCGACTCTGCTGCGTTGGAAGTCC
Source organism: Lissocephala sabroskyi (assembly GCA_037075105.1). NCBI lineage: Eukaryota > Metazoa > Arthropoda > Insecta > Diptera > Drosophilidae > Lissocephala > Lissocephala sabroskyi. The sequence continues at coordinate 141,444 of JBAMCP010000024.1, forward strand.
CCCCAGCGCCTCGACGGCGAGCGCTGCTCGAACAAGGACCTCGTCGAGATGATGTTCGAGGATGAGGATTAATTTGGTTTCACAGTCGTTTTGTTTTTCTTTTCCAACTCGCGCGTTAACGCATAATAAACTTTTATTTCGGCTGATAAGGGAATGTTGATCAATAGTTGCTTTTGTATTTCTTGATCTCGACCATGACCACATGGATGTTGGTCAGCTGGGCCCGGGCATTCGGCGTGAGCAGCTTGTGGAATCGATGGTAATACTGCACCAGGCTGGCCAGGGCCAGCTGGAGCAGCTGGGAGCCCGTCAAGAGCGAGGGAAAGGAGAGCAAAACTTCGCGGTTCAGTTCCTCCAGGGACTTCTTCCAGTTGGCCGAGAAACTGGAGACCAAGGCCAGGCTGCGTCGCTCCTGCTTGCGCAGCTCTTCCATTTGCTCCTTTTCGAAGTAATGCTCGCACTCCTTGACGAACTGAATGATGCCTCCGAAGTGGGGGGCCAAAATCTCCTCGACGTACTCAGCGCTGCGGGCGTTGAGCTGCTCGCGGAAGGCCTCGGCCTCTTTGGAGTTGTCCCGCGTGTGCTCCATGAGCACGCCCAGCACCAAGTCGTAGTTGTTGATCAGATAAATGAGCTGATCCTTGCGGGTGGGGAAAATGGCCGCCATGCGGAGGATAAAGCATTCCACTTCGTTTTGCAGCTCAAGCAGCAAACGGCTGACCAGCTCGTTGGGAAAGTGCTCGGAAATGCCCACAATCGCGGCCGAGAACTCCGCGTAGCGCCGGGTGATCTGAAAGTGGAGGACTTAAGGCTGCTGAAGGTCAAGGGCGGCGCTTCACTCACATAATGCGGGCCCATTTCCTTGCTGAACTTGGCAGGATCGCAGTCGTGGATGCTTTGGATGTTCATGCGGAACACGTGCTCAAATCTCGGCCAGATCACCGCCTGCAACGAATCCCAGTACCTGGGGAGTAAAAGATTAAGCGGGCTGAGCTTATCCTGCCGTTCAACTCACTTGTCCAGGGCGGGCACACAGCGCTTGTGGCACATCAGCTGATAGCGGAAGATCAGCTGAATGCACAGGAACATGGCAATGGTATCGTAGCAGTCCTGTATGGAGACCTCCAGGTTTTTCTGCAGGAAAGACAAGGATTACCAGCTGACTGGGCCAAGAACTCCACTTACAATCATCAGGGTGAGAGTCTTGCCCATGATTTGGTTGAACAAATCTTGGGCCTGGCTGCCGCGCACCATGAAGAACTCGGTGACAAACAAATACTCCCGGCAGGCATTGTCCACCAGCGCGTACTGCTCCGAGCGGAACAAGGCCTCGAAGGTGTACTGAAAGCAAGGACATTAATCCTTTTAGCCATAAAAAGTTTAAGGGACAGCGGCTCACCCGATTCTTCAGCTGGGCATGGGGCACGATGATGGGCGCCTCGAGCTGCTGGTTGAGAATGTCGCCGCGCTTGCCGATGGTGAAGATGGTGCTCTTGTGCTTGAGGCTGGTGGTCTTGGCGAACAGGCCCTTCGAGGCGTTGTCCTCGATGCCCATCAGATCGTCCTTCGTGCAGGACTCCTCGAACCGCAGGCTCATCAGCCGCGTCGAGTAGCTCTAAAAACAGCCGATTAATTTGGCTTTTGTAATAAAAGAAAGTTCCCCACCTTGAAATAGCTGTAGTAGATTTTGCTCATGGTGTCGATGTACTCGCTGCAGATCTCCTGGGCCACATGGCGCTCGTTGGAGAGCACAAACTCGAAGAAGAATTTGTGCTTGAGCATGGCGTTTTGGGGGATTTGATAGTTGGTCATGGGCTTGCGGAATTTGTAGATCTGTTCGAGAAGGTAAGTGCGTATTTTGGACATGGACTTGAGGCGCAGCTTGTGCAGCACATCGCTGACATCGTGGGTGGACTTGGAGTCCTTGAAACTGAGCTCCTTGACCAGCGACAGTTTGTGGTTGAGAATATTCAATTGCGTGCTGAATTCCCGCTCTGTCACGGGAGTTTCCATTATGATAGTGATCATTTCCTCGGACACGGCCATGTCCTCGATGAACTGCGACAATTGGGCCTTGATGGACTGCCGGTTGGTCAGCTGCAGCGACATGGACACCGACTTCTTCTGCAGCTGCGTGATCTCCGTGCTGATGTTGTTCAGAACGCTTTGGAAGCCCATCAGCATGCTCTCCATGCGGGCCAGGACATCGTCGCAGTCGTTGATCTGGTTGTGCAGCTCGGCAATGTTCTGGGACTCGGCTATGTAATCCTCGATGGATTTGTTCTCGACCTCCTTGAATTGCTTTTCGATTTGCCGCGAGTACTGGCGCAGGTCGGTGGTGCTTTTGAGGATTTCGCGCACTTCATCGTTGTCCAGCTGCTCGGGGATTTGCGGCGGCGGCGACAACTGGCTGGACGTGGCCATTGTTCAAGCCAGATGCTAAAATTGCTTAATTTGTAAACAAATTCCCGACAGATTTTGGCAAAGTTATCGAAATTAATCGATAACATCTCACAGCTGTTTTCGAAACAATCGTGGCTTCCGCATCATTTAAACTGTCAATATCGCCAATTAAATGCGAATACCAAGAGAATGTCAGACATTCACAAGCTTTTCGAGGAGCTGAAAGTGCATTTCTCCCCGCACCTCTGGCAGGAGATCGAGGAGTGGCTCTACGCCGACTCCAGCGATGACGCCGTCAACAGCGAACGCGCCGCCAAGTTCTGGTCCCTGCCGATGTGTTGCCAGGACCCCGACAAGATGGAAAGCCAGGTACAAATCCTCCGCGAACTCTCAGGAGTCATACGGACAATGCGCCTGGATCCCCAGAACACCATCGACCGCACCTACGACAACTGGAGCAGCATCATCACAATCATCCCAGCCGACGCCTATTTGTCCTACATTTACGCAGTGACCAGTTTGGTGTCCCTCCCAGATCATGTGAACCAAGCGGCTTCCTGGCTGAACGAGTTGGGCAACAATACCATCGCCCAGACTGCCCTGAGCACCTATTTCCTCACCCTCACGATACCGGGGGCCAAAAGCTATGGCATCTTCGACGAGGATGTCATCGAGCAGTGCCTGAAGGCCTTCAGGCTGCTGGAGCAGCACGCGGATCGGGGCCGGACGGCCAATGCTATTTGGATGAGCTTCATCACCATCTGCGATGATCTCAAGTTGGTCTTCCGCTATGTCCACTTCAAGGAGCACTCGAAGCCCCGCGACAGAACCATACGCTGCCTCATGGAAGTCCTCTACATGAACTTCAAGCACGGATTCACCAATCTTTGTGAGTACAAAATAATCCAAAGCTTTAATTCCACTTTAAGCCTTAAAACTAAGCGAGTTACCCGGGCCATCCGGGGGGGAAGACTTTTTATCCCATTGCCTGCTTCATGAAGGCGTTCTTAATGGGCGCCAGGTTGTGGGTCAACTGCAGGCCCAGGCTGCGCAGCAGCACCACCGGGGTGAAGTCCGTGGAGTAGAGGGTGTGCAGGCCGTGGATGCCCACCAGGATGGGCACATTCCTGGCCAGGCACTGCTGCTCGTATTTGACGAGCATGTTGGGGTCGCCCAGCCGGAAGCCGGCGTAGGCCCCCTCGGCCAGGATGTCCACCAGGCAGCGCACATCGCTGAAGCCCAAATTGAGGCCCTGGCCGGCCAGGGGATGCACACGGTGGGCGGCATCGCCTATCAGAGCAGCCCCACCGCAAACATAGGAAGAGGCATGCAGGACGCCCAAGGGAAAAGTGGCTCGAGATTTCTCTTGGACTCCACAGATCCTGGGCGGATACTGGCGCTGCTGCTGGGCGGAGTTGTGGCCAAAGAAGCTGTTCAAAGCGTTGATGGCCCGATCGGCTATGTCCACCTGCGGAAACTGCTGGCAGAAGGCTCGGTTGAGGGCGTCGACGAACTCCTGCGGCGGCATGGCCTGCAGCTGCTTGGCCTGGGCCACCGATGTGCTCCAGACCACAGAGCTGTGCTTGTCGCTGAGTGGCAGCAGGGCCACCGGTCCGTCCGGCAGAAATCTCTGCCAGGCCACTGAGTTGTCGCCGGCATCCTCGCCGAGCTCCACAGTGGCCACCAGGCCCATTTGCTTGTAGTTCAGCGAGAAAACATCCACGTTCATTCGCTTGCGGACCACGGAGTTCGCTCCATCGGCTCCCACCAGCAAATCGCAAGAGAATTTGCTGCCATTCTGTAGATGCACTTCTGAGCTGACGCCGCCGGTTTCCCTTGGCAAATTCACGCACTGAATGCGGCTGCGGTTCAGGACCTTCACATTGGGCGCCTGCTTGAGCAAAGCGTACATGGAATCCAGTATTAAATTGTTCTCGATAACGCAGGCCACGTCGCTGGCGAAGTTGTCGTGCTGGAACTGGATGAGGGCATCGCTGCTGGCCTCCCAAACTTGCATCTGCTTGACGGGCTTGACGCGGGCGCCTTCGATGTGCGGCCAGGCGCCGATTGATTTGAACAGTTCGATGGAGCTTTTGTTGATGGCCGAGACGCGGTTTTGGAAGGGGGCTTTGGGGTCGAATCCTTTGAATTCCGAAGTCCCTTCCAAGAGCAAAACCTTTTTGTCGGCCAGCGTTTTATTCCTGGACAGGGCGGCTGCCAAAGTTGCGCCCACTGGACCGCCGCCGCCGATGATTATGTCGAAGTGCTCGTCTGCGGGAGGGGATGTCGATGTGCAGAAGGGAGCAAGGCGGCTGGTTATTGAGCGGATTTGGGCCGCTCGCCCGTTTCGCCGTAAAATCAGCATTAGAAAAAGAAACCAATTTTCGTTTATTTCGCAATGCGCTCAGCTGTTCGATTTTCGTTGTCCCAAAAACTATCGGGGAAATCAACGCTAACTGCCGATCGACCACATTTCGATAATTTCCGATTGTTTTTCTATTCAAATTTAGGCGCGCCGACGCTGCACACAAAATGTTTCGAGGTCTTCGACGAAATTGCCAACGAGCACAACGGCGATGTGCAGAAAACCCTTCAGTTAATTTTGCAGCAATCTTACCCGATGCATGCCTACGCCCCCACCAACCGCTCTATCCAAGCGCCCGAGCACATTTCCGAGTGGTTTATCAAGCTAGTTCCGAAGTACCCGGAAATCCTTACCAAAATTCTGCATTTCTACATCAACTGTGTGGTGTCCAACCCGCTGAAATCGGTAAGTAGTTTTCCAAAACTCTTGACATCCTTTCATTGTCTCTTCTCCTTGCAGTGGAGAAGCAACGACGAGCGAGTGGCCATCGGCTATGCCGCCCGCTACGATGCTGTGCTCTTTGCCAAATGCAACAAGTCCTGTACAAATTATGTTTTGGATGCCGTTAGGGCCGACGATGCTGTGGGCATCCAAACCCGCGCTCTCGAACTCATTGATCGAATACTCCAGCAGCAGGCGGAAGTCCAGTGGACGATTTTCCGGCACGAAGTCTCCACGATACCCAGAGAAGTCTCCCTCATCAGGGAGACAATTTTATCCCTCAGCGATCGCAATATCAGCGTGCGGCGCAAGGCGGCCCAAGTGCTCACGTCAGCCCTTAAAAACGGCTCGCCGATGACCGCAAAAATCCTAGACGAAAGCATCCGCTTTGTCAAATTCAACGACGCCAACGTAGACAACCCACCCGAGCCCCAGGCCCAAGAAAACGAGCTGCACTTCGAGAAGCCCGACCAACTGCTCTACGCCTACAGCTTCGAGGGCCACGAACTCTTGGAGGAGGAAATCAAGAAAGTCCCCAGCATCATTTACGAACGCTTCCTCGCCGCCGACAACGGCCTGGTCCGCACCTCGGGCATAGTCCTGCTAGAGAATCTAGTCCTCATCAATCCCCTCATCATTTACAACACCAACTTCGTGCGAGAGACCTCCCTGCTGGCCTTGGATCGGCTGTCTTCTGTGCGCAAAACAGCCTTCGAGAGCATCGAGAGCCTGCTCCAGACTTATTGCAATTGCTTCTCCCTTGTCTGTGTGTACTGCCGGATTTGGGCCTGCCTGCTCAGCGACGAGGACGTGGGCCTGCAGAAGTTGGCCCTGCAGAGCTTCGTGCGCAACGTTTTGAACAACGTGCAGCCGATGGAGCTCTCAAACAAGTCGCAGCATTTCATGCCCTGGCGCATTGTCAACACGCTGCTGACCACCCAGCCGCGGGCCTATTTGCAGGGCCGGATGGAAGTCCTGCTCAATTACGAAAATGTCTACTGGTAAGACAAATTGCCGAGTCAAGTTTTCCTCTAAACCTTTTTTTTTGGGCATTTGCAGCAGTAAAAATTTGGTGCAGACAATCATCTCGCATTTGAACAACTCCACAGCCACAGAGGCCTGGGCCCTGTTGTTGCTAATCTCCAGCAAAATAACCACCAACATGGACTTCCTTATCACCCACTTCAACAGCCTGTCATCGGTGAGTTTTGAAAGGAGCTCAAGTCCTTCAAATTTCTATTGCTTCCTTTTTTCCAGTACAACACAAAACCGAACCAACTGCTGGCCCTGCAGCTCATCACTTGCTGCCTGCCGAACTTTTCAAAGTCCGCCCTGAATAATCTTTTCGATATCTTAATCGGTCACTTGAAATCGGGCGGGATTTGGCTAGGCCTCATCTCGACGGCGGTGAGTCTGCTCAACCAAATGCACCACATGTCGGTGAGCCAGATGCCTACGGAGCGGACAGCCGATGACGACTGGCTGACCGAACTCGTCGACGACGTCTCACAGTCGATTTTGTCCTGCGCCGAGAACTTCCAAGTCGAGCAAATGCGACTGCAGTCCTGGCTGGGAACCTACTCGGAGTTGATTGTGATGCTGCCGCAGACGGCGGATCGGGAGATAGTCAAGATCGTTTTTAAGTATCTCAAGGAATGCACGAAGCTCAGGGAGTGCGACTTCGACACGGAGAACGAGCGCATGGCCAACTGGATGATTGTGGTGGCCAACCGATTGTGCCTGAGGGAGATGAACCTGTCCAACAATTTGGCCAACATTTACCGACTGATTCTGAACAACAACGATCGCCCGCAAATCATCAACACCACGCTGATCGCCCTCAACGATCTGGGCAAGAAACACCCGCAGATTTTGGAGCACAATTTCAAAGCAATTCTGAACAAACTAAGCTCGGGCTTTCCCATGACCCGAGTGCGTACTTTTCGCTGCATAAAGGATGTCATACTGTCGGGCAACATCAAGCTGAAGGGCCCCATTCTCACCTCCCTGCTGGCCTCCCTGGTGGACGAGAGCCTGGAGGTGGCCCGCGAGGCAGACGCCTTTTTCGGCCGCTACAAGCGGCTGCACAACAAGCTCCTCTTCCAGCACTGCCTGCGCGAAAGCCCCTTCGACCTGAACGACGAGCCGTTTCTGAAGGGTGCCAGGATCGACCCGCGCTATAGGTCGCCGCTGGGCGGAGCCACCAACACCCGCAAGCGGCGGCTCCTCTACAACCACATCATGGCCACCATGGAGGACAACACGCTGCTGATGTACTTTGGGCAGCTCAAGCTGCTGGCCGGTAAGCCCGTCGGTCGACCACAAACGCAAGTCACTGATTTTTGATTTTCACAGAAAAAACCAAAGATGCGGGCTTTGGCGAGTCGCCGCGCGCGCTGCTTGTGGTCCACGATCTGCTGTTCATTATGCGCCGCATTTGTTATATAACCAAGCAGAAAAGGTCCCAGTCCTCGCGAGCGGAGGGCGAGGCCAGTGACGGCGAAGAGGAGGCCCAGCCAGCGGCAGTGGCGGCCCCTTCAACAGCCCCCTCCCGTGGCCGGATGAGCAAGGCTGCCCGCCTCAAAGAAGCCATGGAGGAACCGGTGAGCCTAAGCCCCCCAAACTCCCCTCGATTCCTGCTAAGTTCGTTAATTCGTTTTGCAGCTGAAACAACTCGAGCGTTGCCTGCGGTACGTCGAGCAAACCTACCAGAATCTGGACGCCGCGATGACTGCGGATCTGCAGCAGGCCTTCGACAAGCTTTGCCGGGCCTTGGCCATGCGGTTTCCGAACTACATTGAGTACGCCCAGCCGGCTGGGTTTTGGGAGAAGTATCGCCAGAAATTGAATCAGAAATCGAAGCGCAAACGGCGGCGCCCCAACGACCACGGCGAAGCGACGGACGACAACCATTCCTCGGACGAAAGCGACACGGACAACGAGCTGCCTCTGGAGCTACTCCAGTCCCAGACCGAGCCGCGCAGCACACAGCGCAAACCGAGCTGTGATATGATCTTGACTGAAATAATTTTCCAACCCATCGACTGGTAGACCGCCGACTACTGAAAGAATCTTTGTTATCAGACAATCTCCCTGGGCGTGATTCGTGGTTTCCTCTTTACAGAAACTCGAATCCGCTCAGCTGCCATTAAATTTGTTGAAATTGAATCTTACGCGTTGGTAGGTGGGTAGGCCACATGGCAGATGGTGCTTAGGTTGCGTGTGGCCTCGTTGATGATAATCTCGCCCACGGTGCCCTCTTCCAAGCCGACCAGCTCGGCCTCCGAGGCCTGCACCACCAGACATTCGAGGAAGGCCAGATTAAGGGTCTTGTTAAGCGCATTGCCGTTCTTGCGGTCCACTGGGGCCGGCGGCTTGACCGGCTTTATGGCCGCAATCGATTGAGTTGTCCGAACTGGCGGCACCTCCCGAATCGGCATCATCCCGGCGGGCAGCGCTATCGGCGACACTGGAAACTGAGGCATCGGTAGCGGCACCATGTTGCCCGTGTGGGGCAGAGCGGTCATTTGACCGGGCACAAAGCCGAACGGCATTTGAAGGTTGATGAGACCTGGATTCTGGTTCCTGGCAGCCATGACCGGCATTCTCGGGTTCACATTGATGCCCGCCTTGGCCGCCGCAGCTGCCACTTTGGCCGTCAGGGCAGCTGCCCGTTCGCGCTTGGCCGTCGTGGTCTTCACCGGCCCGGAATCGGTCACCTTGCGCATCTCCGTATTGCGGCAGCCTAGCAGAATGAAGATATAGTAAAAGAAAAAGGTAAAATTTACTAACCTATACACTTGCAGAACTTCGTGCAGATGGCCATCGACTGGTAGCAGTCGCAGTAGTTTTTGATGCATTGCGAGCGCTTGCAGCAGCAGCCCTTGAAGGGCGGGGGAGGGGCCTTTGGCTGGCGTTTTTGGTACGGCTTTGGTGGCAATATAATCTGCTCCATAATGTAGAATGACTTTCTAAAATGATAATGTCGAATTGTCATTGTCATGCTGTCAAAACTTTTGCAATTGGCAGCACTGAATTGACCAATGCTGCCAAGCAAAATTCCCACCACGCCATTTTGAATTTGTTGCTTTTTATTCTTTGCGTTATTATTATTTAAAATAAATATAAAATACATAAATTAAAAAAAATACCATAAAACCTCAACCAATTGTTTGGCTAAAATAAATAATAGGAAATGTGAAAGAAGCACAAAAAAATTAATTAGTAATTTTTCCACTCTGTCAGCCCGAAATTGTTTGCTCGGAAATTTCCCCACCGACACCCAGAGAGCGCCTTCGTTTGCTTCTTTTAGTCTTTATTAAAAAACTCCCCAATCATCCTTGAAATGTCGTTAAAGGAAGCTAATAATAGCCTCCCTGACTTCCTTTAAACTGAATTTCAATTAGCCTTGCCCCCGTCGCTGGCTGGCGGAAGCTGTCAGGAACTGCGGTTGGGGGCGGATGAGGAAGCTCATTAATTAAATATTTATTTTTAATATATTTTATATAATTTGATTTCTCTCTCCTCGTACGCACTAAACTATTAAAGCTTAGATAAAGTAATTACAAATTTCGTCATTATTTTCTGGTATTGTACTGGCGATAAAGTTGAAATTGCTTTTTGGTATATTTTTTTTTCGAGTACCTTTCGTTTAACAAGTGTCGCTTGATTCGGATAACATCGGATACAACTACAAAAAGATCGGCATTGACTATATAAATATTTTAAGGTATATATGTTGCTCGTATATATGTAGATAAGTAATGGCATGGGGGATTCTGATATATGAAGATCCCGTTGACTTTTAAAAGCTAATAAAGTTTCGAAATTGCCTCTTTGGAGGGAACCTAGCTATGCTACGTAGATAACTCGACTTTGGATAGTATACACTTCTACTTATTGGATAATATTGCTTGCTCTTTCATACATAAGTATATCATAGATCTATAGAGATGTCTATAGGACGACATTGAGACATTTGTATAGGCGAATTCTGAAGACGTTTTTCTAAGATTAGAGGAAGTAAATTTGTGGCATGCAGATAAAGTAAACTTGCTCTCTCTCTCTCTTTCTCTCCCTCGATCCTAACAGATTGTGTTGTTCAGGAGCTCGTAGCAGTTCAACTGCTGGGCTCCACCCGCGGCCGCCTCTTGACGCGTCTTCAGGAAATTACCCACCCAATGGTTGGTGAGATCGAGATATTTGCTCTTCGAGCCTGGATTGTAGTCGAGGAAACCGGCTCGCGGTATGACCTCCTCGATTTGACTGCCGTCAGGCCAATTGTTGTAGCTGGCAATGTTAATGAAGCCCACATGATTGAGGATGGCAGTGCGCCAGGCCACACCGTAGTAGCGGCCGTTGCTCCGGTGCCGCTGGATGTCCCCGTGGCGCGGGAACTTGTTGCGCTCCGCAAAGCCAGGACCGACGGTCGGCACGAACAGCATCTTGTAGGACAAGGCAAAGGACTTCAGATATGACCAATTCTTCCAGGTGCTGGCGAAGGTGGCTCCATTGCTCGGCAGTTTACTGTAGAACCCATCGAAGCACAGACGCCTCAGCACATCCGCGTGGCTCTTGAGCCTGCCAACAAAACAACCTTCAGTCTCATTAAAAAAAAACCCAAACCCCTCTCACCTTATGTGGCCTATGAAATAGGCATCCAGCACTCTCCTCAGCCCATCCATGTGGCCCTGGCAAAGCAGGCGTCCCAGGCTCTCACTCAGCTTGTAGGCATTGCTGATGTACAGGACTGGCAGGGCGGCCCGCCTGGACTGACTCCACACCTTGTAGAAGCCGGGGAGGTGGGCATAGTTGCTGGCTATGTCCTGGAACTGCTGCCGCACGTACTCCACGCTCTGATTGCCGGCCACGCTCAGTTCGAAGGTGACGCTGAGGTTAAACTGCGGCACCAGGTCGATGATTTGCCGCAGGGTCTCCGTCTCCGTCGGCCTGCCGCTGTGGCTCAAAATGAGCACTCCAATGCCGCAGTTCCGGATGTTTTCGAAGTGCTTCTCCAGCAGCGAGGACGTCGGCTTGTACAGCCCCAGCGCCGGATAGAAGGCTGTGTTGAGGATCTTCACTGGCTTCGGCGTGGTTAGCGGCGTTTCGTTGCCGTGCTCATCGATGACGGAGTCCCTTGGCCCGGCCGGGGCCCCCAGAGCGGGGGATTTCTTCGACTTGTACCAAGGCACGGGGGCTGTGTAGAAGATGTGGACGGCCCGCAGAATGGCCTCGAGGGGGGCATGGGGGTCCTCGGTTTCGGTGTCCCGTTGCTGCTGCTGCTGTCTCAGTTGGTCGAGGCGATTCTGCATGATGCGGGCCTTGATTTTGTGCTCATCGTACTTCTCGGGCACAATGATGCCGTTCTCGCGATGAGGCTGGAGGACCGAGGAGGAAGAATGCTTGGCGTCGGGTTTATCGTCGCCTGGACCGCCAGCCCGGTAGGCCCGGGCTATGAAGCGCTCGTCCAGCAGCCGCTCGATGGCCGCATTTTGGCCTGTCGAGCTGAGGACGATGATTGTGATGACAATCAAGGCGACGATGGTCAGGAGCAGTAGAATCTTCGCCTTACGTCGGTTTTTCACGTATTTTTTGAGCAGCATTTTCAGGGTGATTCGTACATTTTCCTTGCATTTTTTACATTGTTTGGTTTCTTGGTTATACGATTCCGAGGTTTGTCTTCTTCTTTCGAACCAGTCACCCTCGCCAGCCTGCGAATTTCAGCTGGCCGACAGGACAGGCCTCCTCAGCCGTCCACTGCGCATGACCGGGAAAATCAACCCGTTCCCATCGGACGTTATAAAAATATTTATCGAAATGATAAATCAAATTTGATTTCTTCTTAAAATTATTAAGTTTCCTTGGCCTGAAATGGCAGTCCAAGTTATCCCTAAAAACTCTATAAAATGAATGAGAACTTCTGCCCGCAAGAAGAAGCGGACTAAATATTTTTGACTTAAAATAAATATTCCCTAAAAAAATTGGCTATGCGTTTATGTTTATTAGGTGTCAGATAATTTGACTTGGGAATATAAAACTGTGGCTCGCTGCTTGGGCTCAAAACATTCGCGAGGTAGAAACCTAAGGAAATTTTTAAAAATGAAATTCCACTTGAAAACTCTTTTCTAGACTCACCTGTGGATGACTGGGGACAGCAAATTGGCATTGAGGGTCCTCAAGTCTGTGGGCTTTGTGAGGAGGGACACCAAAGTCCCAACCACCAGGACAGTAAGCGCGCCAATCGGACCAACCCAAAGGAAAGACAGGCGAAACAATGGGAACACCTCCTCCTCATTGTGCCATTCGATTTCAGGCAAAGTTACATTGCCAGGGCAACTATCGACACTGACAGGCAGCTTCTGTGAGTTGAGGCGCCCAGCAGCGGCCATTAATTGCGATCCGAAGGATATAAAACTGGTGATAAGGATACTGACTAGTCCGCCGCAAGCTGCGCCCACATTATTTGTCCAAGGCACCAGCATGCCCAATGTAAAGATGCCGAAAAGGGCACTGGCAGAAACCGACACCATAGTCACCATAATGCTTATGATTCCGTTAAGATATTTTAGGGCGGCAACCAAGGAAAGGCCGATGAGGCCAAAGGCAATGGCAGAAGCTTTTATCAGCCAAAAGGAGGCGCGCTCACTCAGCTCCAACTTCAGGCAGCCGCGTACAATGTCCTGGTTCATCACCAGAGACGTGGAGTTCAGCATCGAGGATATCGTGCTGAGGGCAGCGCCCACAAGGCCCGCAAGGAAAAGCCCTGACATTCCATAAAAGTGGCTGAACCGCTGGACCACGTAGAGCGGCATGATCTGGTCTTCTTTCTATAAAGCACAAGATATAGACTTGGACTTTGGTCAGGATAATACCACTCACCTCAATCAACTTGGCACTCATGGGATCGCAGTCCTTGTAGTACTCGAAGAGCACCAGTCCCAGGTAGGAGCACAAAAGCACAAAGGCTGCACAGCCCACCGAAAAGAGTCCTATGGCCAAGCGGGTTTTGCTGAGCGTGGGCAGGACTAGGTAGCGCTGCACCATCGTCTGGTTGACGGCATTGATTGAAATCCAGTAGAAGAAGCCCCCAAACAACACACTCCACGCGCTGTGGCGGACGTAAGGCGACGTACTAAAACTGGAAGAAGGCAAGCAGTTGAAGGATTTCTTCACTTCCTTTAAGAATGGCTCACTTGTCGAAGATCAGTCTGCCGCCTTTATCAGCAGTCTCGAGGACTTGCCCCAGGCCGCCGGCGTAGTAAGTGCCCAGGACAGCGATTACGACCACAGACAGGAACATGATGACGATCTGCCAGGCATCGGTATGGACCACGCCCTTGATGCCGCCCTAGAAAGCCGAAGGGATAAGGATAACTTAGTCATGAAAGGCTCAAGGATTTCTTTCTAACTCACCAACAAAGTGTAGAAAATACAAATGCCCATCATGATGGAGGCTATCAAGTACAAATTCATCCCAGAAGCTTAAAACGTAAAGAAATTTATGAAGCAAGTTTCTAAACCTTTTTGAGTCCCTTTCTTACCCTGACTGAAAGCCAACGCGGGGACATAAATAGCCAGTGGCATGAAGATGATCTAAAAAGATTAAAGAGCCGATTAAAATCTGGTATTGTATATTTATGTTCATTTATGTTCACCTCGCTCAAAAGAAACATGACACTGCCAATGTAACGCACGCAAGGACGAAACCGCATTTCCAGATACTGAAAAAAAAGAATTTTATGAAAACCAAGTAAGGAAGTAAAAGTCGAGCTTTTCCGACAGTATTTTTGGGCTATTTTAAATATTTTTGGATGCCAAAAATTTTTATGAGGATAAATGGAAAACGAAGTCTTATTTCATTTGGAAGGCCTGTTGGATTACCTTTCTTGTACTTGAGGTTAATTTTTGTTGGTTTTTTATTTAATTGGTAAAATTTATATTTTACATTTTTGTAAAGGACACGCTGATTTTTCCTTTAATTGCCCGTGAAAAATCCATTAATAAACTTAACAGAAACTTTAAGATGGTCGGTCGGGCTCTTGCCTTGTTCTATTTTTAGCTCACCGACGATCCGCCGTTGCCGACTTGCGCCGAATTGAATGCTGCGAAGGTCAAGCGGAAAGCGAATCTCGTGTAAGCGGAGGGGGGCGGGGGAATTCAAGCGCTGCTTATAAGCGACCTAACGGAGAGGCAGAGAAATAAATAGGGTGCATCGCTTGGCGCAGGGTGTACAATCGAATAATTTAAGAAATATGATAACATTTTTGAAATAAATTTAACATTGTCAATCGACTAAGACGCACTCGCTCGTCCATCTGAAAGTTTATCGCCTCTTATAAAAATTTAAAAACGTTATTCTAAAACACTGAGAAGAGCCACAGACACGTAATTTGGCCAGAAGATGTATATTATTTGTAGAAATTGTAAGTAAAAACTATTTTTTCGCAATTCCTATCCTGAGGCCCTGGGCAGGATCAAACGGTAAATCTGTGATAAAATTGTCATTTATACAGATATATCATTCAAATTAAGCAAACAACTTTAGATTACATATGTCCATTATCTGCTAAAATATTATATAGATCGCATAAGAAACATGGGAATTATTGTCTAAAATATCAAATTTAATCCCTCTTTTTAAAACTCCCTAACTTCATATACTAATGTGCTAGATTGCTCAAAATTGGTAGGAATATTAGTTTGTCTATGGTTATAATATATCTGTAAAAATATGATCAATTTTTTGAAAGAATCATGCCATTTCATGCCAATAAATAGACCCCTTATATCGCGAAAACTTTACTTCGCCATAACTCTTACGGAAATAAAATTAGAGAAAAAGTTTATATAAGAAAGTTGTTGCTTTTTTAAAACCCTTTCGTTTAATACCAAAATTGTCTATATCCATCCAGAAATAAAGAAAATCGAAAATTTACGATTTTTGCCCAAAAAAATGACTTCAGATTGCAAACAAAACATCAGCGCCTTCAATGAATTCGAGAGTCACGCAGAAGTCAAAGGTTCGATCCCTGGGGCAAACAGTTGCAGATATAGATAATATATCTTTATTTATAGAGATATTTATATTTCATTTTTTAGACACAAACAAAATTTTTTTTTTAATATGTATTTATATTTTAACGCCCACCCTCTAACATTTGTAGTCGATTTGCTCCTATGGACGGATATATACGAAATTGGTATGAAATGAAAGGTATTTAGTTGGGCTTTAGTTAAACTTGATTTTCCGGCGGATATATGTAGTAAGTCTAAATATCAAATTTGGTAGCTCTAGCTCCTATAGTCTCTGAGATCCTTTAGTCCATATGGACAGACTAATATTGCTAGATCCCCCACATTGGGGGTAACTTTGGGGATCTACGACGATTCGTTACTATGTTACGCACAATCTTATTACACCCCTTGCCCTACAGGTACAGGGTATAAATAAAGTCTAGATAAGGAAGAGCGAGCTCACCTCGTAGCAGGATCCAATTTTAAGATTCACATAGACCGGAGCATAAATAAACGAAATCGCTAATCCCTGTAACAAGGCGGCAATACCAATTAAGAAATACTGAGTGCCGTAGTGGTAAATCTCCGAGGGATTTCCGACTATCGTGATACCTGAAATATAACTGATAGGAAAAATTGTATATTTTGGCTCATTGGGTTTTGGTTGACAAATACTCACGTGGCGACGAGACTCATGCTGACGGGAAATACACTTAGTTTTCCCGATCCCAAAAGATATTCGTTAACTTTTTTGGTGCCAAGCA
>JBAMCP010000025.1:0-69031 GCA_037075105.1 Lissocephala sabroskyi
AGCTTAAGGGCTGCCAACTTGGGCCATTATACTTTCGCGCCATTTGGCTTATCGATTATTCTTAAATTCAAATTTCAGTTTAAAAAGCATTACAACAGGAGATTCTGCAAGGCCGTGAGCTCGCGCGGTTTAAAGAAATATAAATATGTGGGTTTTTTGCAAGCTATTGGAATTACCCGCGTGCAACTCTAAAGCAGCCATGCAGAGTTGCATTTCAATGTTAGGTGTAGTGTATTATCGATAAATGTTAAAGGCCGCGCTAATCTACGCAGAGTTGCATGTGATTGCAAACGGCCAGCAGTTTTTGGATAATTTATAATTATTGGAAAATATTTGATTAAGAAAGCTAAATCCGCTAAAGCGGTTTAAACACAGCGAGTATTTGCCCCTTTTACAATTTACAGGGAAGTATCGGCAACTACTGTAAAAAGGCAACAACTCCCATCCCCAATCTCTGTCGCTTTATCGAGATGGAATTAAATTTATTGTAGAGATTTCGCTAAATTAGCATTTTGTTTGCATGCCAGGCAAAAAACACAGCAGAATTTAAGTGAGACTTGAAGTAATTCGTTATTCGGTTCAAACTTAATCGTGGTGCAAGGCCAGCCAGCGCTTAGCATCGACCGTCGACCGCCCATAGGTGCGTCCCACATCGAAGATCTCCCCAGGCACATGGCCGCCATACCGCGGCAGCATGCCAATTATGCGATGATATATCACTCCCTTGGTGTTGGCAAAGGAACGGCCCACGCCACAGTGCTCCAAGGGCACCCACTCGGCGCTGCGGCGGAAATACAAGTCATCCTTTGGGTAGCACCAGCCCTCGTCCGGCAGATGGAAATCGAAGCCAAAACCTTGAAAAACGAAGGCGTTTAAAAAAAACCACAAGCCTCCTCCGCCCCAAACAACTCACGACTGGCATAAGACATGATTAATCTGTTTCTCCTGTTTTTAAAAACGAACTGAACTATTCCAAGTGTAGAAGGCAACTGAGGGAAAACTGGGAGTTCGACAAAACGACCGAAAGATTTGTCATGGCAACCGGGACGACTGGTGGACCGAAAACGCGGCCCATTTCCTCTATAAACTTTTTGTATTAAGTAATTTGCATAGCGATTACATGGAATTTAAGTCATTTACAGTTTTCGCAGGTGTGCGTGTGTGTGTGTGTGTCCGGCCTAATTGGACTTCTTCGACTTCTTTTGCTGCTTGGTCTTGAGCTTCTCCTGCTTCTTGAGCTCCTTCTCCGTCAGCGACTTGTAGAGTTTGTAGCCAAAAAGAACTGCAAGAAAAGGAAACAAAAAACTCCAATTAAAAACAATCTACGCTTGAAAAAACGCTGAGGAGTTTTGGATGAACAACCGAAAATCGCAACGAGACTGAAAATCACGGCCGCCAGAATCGAACTGCTGTAGGTCTGGGCCATGTTCGCGTGCTTGGCGAGGCGCCGCTCGATGCTCTCGATGGCGTTCTGGAACGAGCCCTTCATCTCCTTGATGAACTGGTGCCGGTCCGTGTCCGTCAGCGTGGCCATTTTGTTTTGCACCTCGGCAATGCGGCTGAGCAAATCCTGGGCGAATTTGCTATGCGGCCCCGTCTTGGCCACAATGTTCTCCACCGACAGACGGAGCTTCTCCACGATCGACTCATCGCTTTGGCTGCCCGCGAGCTCCATGCTGCGCTAACGATCCAACGTCGACTGGTCCGAGCTTTTTTGGCGCCTGAATCAATTTTGGTTTGTGTTTTTTGTTGAGAATTTTATGATAGTTTTCCTCTTTATCTAATCGAATTTCGAAAGTCTACAGAACCCAACCCGACAGTCGAACAAATGTTTACGTATGTCGGGTCCGATTCTCCGATCCCAACGCTTGGCCGAGTGGACAGCGAAACTGATAACAGCCAGGTGCGAGAATTGGCGAGGGGAGCAGCGAGAGTTAGCGGCTTACCAAAGACGAGCACGACCAGGGCAATCATCACACAGAATATAATGTACTCGCGGGAGGAGTGGCCGCTGGCCTGGCCAGCAGCGCCGCCGTACTGGCGCATAAAGTCCTCGGGGGAGGGCGGCTTGGGATTGAAGATGCTCTCGCGTAGCTCGGCGCGCTCGGCCTCGGAAATGTCGGTCATTTGCTCGACGAGCTTCCAGATTTCCTCGGGGCTGGGCATCTTGAAGTCGCCGCCGGGGCCTGGGCCGGCGCCGGCGAATCCGTCTGGGCCGCCGGCAGCTGCGGCCGCGGCCACGTCCTCGGCGAAGGCTCGCTGGTTGATGGGATCTTCGGCCATTGTTATCCTTTCGATTCGGCTGGTTTTTCGGATATTTTACTTGCGATTCTTAGTCGGTTTGCAGCTCATTTAGCGCTCTGCGTCTGCATGTGGAAAGTGGAAATTATTGCGGGCAATTCAAGGCAAATTAAACACAAAAATCTCTACTTGGATTCGTGGCAAAAAACAAGAAGCGGGAAAAACGCGCTACGTGGCAAAATCAAAACCGGAGGAGGAACGAGGAATTTGGAATACCGATGGCGTTGCCTGTCCAAGCGAACTGAACGAGCCTTAATCACAGCAGAGAATTCAATACAATCAGTCGCCTTGGTTTGCCATATCGACGGGCGGAATTCTGCTGCGCTTTCGGTTCCGTTGGCCAGCGTCAGCAAAAGTCTTCGGCAGTCTTCGCTGCCTGATAAGACAGTGGGTGGGGGGCGGCTTATCAGCGGCTAAAAACGGCATTACGTGGATCACGTAACCAGGAGCCCAGCAGCTAATTGAATTGGGGCCGAGCTTGTTGGGCGGCCTTATCAGTGGTCCGCTTATCGGCGGAGCGGCTCTCCCAATTTTGACTACGTGGGGGGGACTACGTGGCCTGAGGGACGGATCCAGGGAAATTGGGCAAGAAATCTCCAGGCAAAGACCAAATTAGGAAAACAGTTACACGGCCAACTAAACAATAACGGTGAATAGTGTGCGGGGGGGGGGGATGTGTGAAGGGAAAAAACTCCCCAGAGTTTCCAGGGTTCGTTGGCTTTCTTCAACCGGTGAAAGTTCAATTTGTGACCCAATTCTTAGGCCCTGGTCACTGGCCATAAATCTGTGTATGTGTGTGTGTGTTTTTAGCTGGAAATACTTATAGGCATGCAGCAGCCGCTACTGTGTGTGCGTGTGTGTGTGTGTAGTTTCTCACCTGCCAGTGTGAAAACGCAAACAGCCGGTATGTAGAAGACAAGATTCGGCATGGATTGTTGGAATGGAGAGTTGGCGCCAGTTAGATCGACCATTTTGGTGAAATAGAATGCACAGTTTAATTTAAAAGAACAAAATAAATACAAAAACTCGACAGGCACTAATTTAGACGAGGCTCTCCGCTTCTGCTCTTAGCCGAAATCGACGGGCACCAGGGATGGCAGCTAGTAAAAAAACAAAACTTAACCAGAGTTGCCGCCAACCGCCAAACGAAAAATAAAACAGATATATTTTGCGGTAAATAATTTTAACTTTTTATATCAAATACGCTGTGGGCTGTTAACTAAAAATATATTTAATTTTGCAAACCGCGTTGCCAACTATATATCGATAAATTAGTGTGAACTCTGTCTTACCTGTCAAATTGTGTACACACTTGTCTTACAGCTGTGAAAATCGAGGAGCGACCAGGCTCATTTATTCGACGAGCGAAAATTGTTTCGAAAATCGTAACAAAATGAAGGTTATTTACAATACCCTGTTCAAGCGCACTTCCACCTACGCTGTGGCCATCATTGCCTCGACATTCATGTTCGAGCGAGCCGTCGATGTTGCCTCCAACACCATCTTCGAGACCGTCAACAAAGGCGTAAGTTCCCATCGCTTATGTAAGACTTAAAAATCCTTATTTTCTTTGGGATTGCAGAAACTGTGGAAGGACATCAAGGGCAAATACGAATAAGCCACGAGATAGGCTGGTTTTAAACAATGCTTCGATGTAATTAGCGTAAATTAAACGTTTATTCTAAACGAAACGAAACTATTTGTGTTTTGCTGGCTCCTCGGCCACCTCCCAGGGCTTCTCGGGTCGGTAGGCATCCCAGGGCAGGGCATTGGGCAGGCGCTCGGGCTCTTCAAAGCTCACGCCGTTCTCCTGCACTGTTTTCAGCAGCCTCTCCAGTTTGCTGCCGGGCACTGCGTCCACGTTGCAGGTCATCTCCGTGATGCCCGACTGCAGGCAGCGCTGCGCCAAGACGCGTCCCAGGTTCACAAAAGCGGCCGTGTCATTGGTCTTGAAGAGCTGCTGTTTGATGGCCCACTCCGAGGTGCTGGCGCTCAGGACGGTGCCGTTTTCGAAATGCTTGACATCGGCGCTCACGTAACGTCCGCTTACATTCACCTCCAAAGTGTGCCAGAAGGAACGGCCCGGCTTCTCCAGGTGGTAGCCGCTCGGCTTATAGGCAATCCGCAGTTTCTCCAGGTTCCTGGGATTCCGGTTGTGGGCATAGCAGGCGTTGGGCTGAGGGGTTGTCAGCTCCCGGATCTTGTGCAGCACACGGGCTGAGGTAAGCGGTCTGGCGCTGCGTGACATTTTTATTTCAATTTATTCACTTTAATTCAACTCAATTCTTCGCTTTGGCTGCGACCGCTCTAATGTTTTTGTGGGAGGTTAATTCGCCCCAAATTACAAAAACAACTTTACCAGAGTTGTCAGGCCTTCGATTGGAATGGAAAATAAATAAAAAATTTATATATTCCCTGGGCTATAAATAAATCCACTAATTCAAACACGTTTAAGTTGCATTATTGCTGGGATAATTTAATTAAAAACAACACAGTATTTATTATGAAAAGCCGTCTTTAGCCAGAGTTGCCCACTTCACTCCGACCAGGACTGTCGCCTGATTTTATTATTCGAACAAATATATCGCGCCAATAATTAATCGGCGGGCAGTTTAAAATTTAACAAGCCCAAAAACAGTGCATTGATTTTTATAAAACCTTCAACGCTTTAATAGGATTTTCATAGAATTTGGTATCTGGACTTATTTGTAAATGTATAAAGACGCTTACAACTAATTTCATTTCGGTTTACCTAACCTAAAACGTTGAGTTAACAGTCGCAGTTCGAGTGGCCATGCACCCAGAGTTTTGGAAGCTGGAAAAGACAAAAACCCCTCAACGACTCCCGGCTACCACTCCCCCGACACGGCCTCAATCGGGGGCAAATGATTGCCGCACTTCGGGAAATTCGGCGGCACAGGCGGCACATCCGCCATCGTCCCAATCTGGAACACCAAATTCATGCCAATCACAATATGATACTGAAAATGGCAATGGAAGAGCCAAAAGCCCGGATTGTCGGCCCGAAACCTCAGCACCGCATAGCCATTGTTCGGCACGGCCACAGTGTCCTTCAGCGAGGGCTTCAGGTACTGCCGCTCCAGCTTGCCCCGCTGGTCCAAGTCCAAGGCGTGCTTCAGGTTCATCCGCTTTATGGGGCTCTCGGGCGAGCGGCCCAGCCCCAAAACATAGAAGGAGGTGCCGTGCAGATGGAACGGATGGCTGATGTTGATCTGCTGCACTTCGTCCACCAAAACCACCTCGACGATGGCGTTGAGCGGTATATCAATCTTGTGGGTGCACTGGCAGTTCTCCCCGCACTCGGCCGGCCGGTTGTCCCCGTTGCAGTAGTACTCCTCCGGAATGTCCTGGTACTGCGAGAGCAGCGGCGACGGCGGCGATATGTAGGACACCTCGTCGATAAGCGAGATCAGATGATCCGCATCGGAGGCGACTATAATTAAGGAACGGGGCTGATTAAGTTGGCCTGCACTTGGCTCAGGTTTTCCACTCGTCCTGGTCTCTAGGGTCGAGTTTCGGTTTGTTATTTTATTTCTCTGTCAACACTAACAAGCTACGCATTCCTACAGCTACACACATACATCTACATCTAGGCAATGACCACGTCAGAAGAGATTCCCTCGCCAGCCCCGACCGAGTGGCTGCCGCGGCGCCGCGTCGATCGAGGGTCGGCCGAGAGTTTTAGGCTTAAACTAAGTTAAAGTTTAGCTAAAGCGGTAAAATAAATAGGAGAGTCTGGAGGATCCTGCGGCGATCACCACCACGTCACGGGGGGCACATGATCGCCGCAGCGGGGGAACTTGGGCGGCACCGGCGGCAGGTCGGCTTGTGTGCCGATGTGGAACACCAGATTCATGCCGATGACAATGTGGAAAAGGAAGTGACAGTGGAACAGCCAATAGCCCGGATTGTCGGCCCGAAATCGCATCACCACATAACCGTTGTTGGGCACGGCGATCGTGTCCTTGAGCGGAGGCTTCGAGAAGTCCCGCTCCAGCATGCCCATGCGGTCCAACTCGAGGGCGTGCTTGAGGTTGATCTTCTTGATCGACTTGTCCGGCGATCGCCCCAGGCCAACCACATAAAAAGCCGTGCCATGCAAGTGGAAGGGATGACTGAGATTGGCCTGCTGCACTTCGTCGACCAGGACCACCTCGACAATGGCGCCGAGCGGTATGTCCACCATGTGGGTGCATTCGCAGTTGGGGCCGCAGTTCGGCGGGCGGTTGTCCCCGTTGCAAAAGTACTCCGGCGGTATGTCCTCGATCTGGGAGAGCGGCGGTGCCGGCGGTGAAATGTACGAGATTTCATCGACCAAAGAGATCAGATGATCACCGCTGGGCACAACTGTACAGTCGCATATATTTATATATATATGGATGAGAGGAGGAAAAGCGGCAGAAATAAAAAAAAGCTTACCCAAGAATCGATTGTAGGTGTTGGGAATGAAGAGATTTTTCGGCTCGTAGACGTAGAACCGAAAAGGCAGGAAGATCTTCACATCCGGACGCTCGACCAAAACGCCTTTGTCCACTTTCTTGGCATTCTTGAGGTTGGAAACGCAAATCGCATCGGCCCGCTTGCGGTCGCAAATGGCATCCAGGGGGTTAAGGATCTGGCGAGAGAAAGTTACCAAAAAAAATATCTTAAGGGAAGTTTTGTTGCGGTTGAGGTGGAGGGAATTTTGGGGGACTTACAAGTGCTACCGTTAGGCTCTGTGGAGTGGAAAGTGACAGGGTGAGGCTTTTAAATACGTAATATTTTATTTAAATTTATTTAAACAATTAACATTAAAATTAACGGCAGCAAATTGGCTTTCCTGCCCGGCAAAAATTACTAGTTGGAATTTTGTTTCCATTTTCTTTTCTTTCTTTTCTTTTTTTTTTTGTGGATAGAATGCAAGTTTAAAATTTACAAAAGTTTTCTTTCGGCCCCCGAATGACTGTGGACGAATCGTGGCGCTTTACATACGAGTGCTTTACAAAATATATGAATATTCATTATATAGACAATTGGTTTCATATATACAAAGAGAGAGGGAGCAGGAGAAAGGCGGGCGCCGAACCAAAAGAAACCAAGTCGAAGCCAAGAGAGGCAGGCACACACGATCGAGGCACAAATAGAAACTAAAATACAAGAGACTTGGATCGACGTTCTCAGTGACTTTTTTCGGTCGATTGTCGTGCAGGGGAGCAAGTGGTGGTGGGCGTGGCAAGCTAGATCGGTAGGCGGGGGGTATTTACATTTTACAGATTCGTTTTTCGAATATTAAAGGCAAAAATCTTTGTACAAAAGTTGGGTGGACTTCTTACTGCTCTTGCGGTTGCTGTGTGTGTGTGGTGTGTGTGGTGTGTGTGGGTGTTTAAGGGTCTAGCTTAGTTTATGGGTATGGGCGGTGTGTGGTCACCGCACGTGGGGAAACCTGGCGGCACCGGCGGCAAGTCGGCATTCGTGCCGACCTGCAATATCAGATTCATGCCAATCACAATATGGAACAGGAAGTGGCAATGGAACAGCCAGAAACCTACAAAAATTAACCAGAAATTAAATAAATTTATACAACTTAAGATTCTCTTGAACTCACCAGGATTGTCGGCCCTGAACCGCAGCACCACGTAGCCGTTGTTGGGCACGGCAATGGTGTCCTTGGTGGGCGGCAAGTTGTACTGCCGGTGGAGCAGGCCCCGTCTATCCAGGTCGAGGGCATGCTTCAGGTTGATCTTCTTGACGGTCGAGTCCGGCGACCGGCCAATGCCGATCACATTGAAGCCGTAGCCGTGCAAGTGGAAGGGATGCGACAGATTCGGCTGTTGGACTGCAAATGGACCACACAATCAGTCGACGATCACGCAAAGCGCCCGTTAACCAGGCCAAGACAAATGGTCTGCAATTATTCTACGGCCTCGCTGACCGCAACACTCACCTTCGTCGACCAAAACCACCTCGACGATGGCGTTGAGTGGTATGTCGATTTTGTGGGTGCACATGCAGTTGGGTCCGCAGTCGGCTGGCCGGTTGTCCCCGTTGCAGAACTGCTCCGGGTTGATGTCGTTGTACTGCGAGGTGAGCGGGGCCGGGGCCGACAGGTAGGAGATCTCATCGATCAGCGAGATCACATGGTCGCCGGTGGGGGCCACTGGGGAATGGGAAACCAATGAAATGAAAGGCTTAGTTTATATTTAAGGGACACTTACCCAGGAACCGATTGTAGGTGTTGGGCTGGAAGAGATCCTCGGCGCGGTAGACGAAGAAGCGGAAGGGCAGGAAGATCTTCACGTCGGGCTTCTCGGCCAAAATGCCGCGATCGATTTCGAGGGCGTTCTTCAGTTGGCTAACGCAAATGGCATCGTTCCGCTGACGATTGCACTGGGCGTCCAGGGGGTTCATGACCTTTTCAAGGGTTTTTCAAGATGGGGAGATCGGGGGAGGTTTCGATATATACAAAGTGCATCCGATTCGGGGGAATTTTGTATTATACAAATTTCAAGTGAGTTGATTATTTTTTTTGTGCGTGAAAGAAAGAGAAAATTGTTTCATTTATAAAAGTTCTTTCACTTCCCTAAGATTTTTACATATTTACAATTTACAAAAACGGTCTTCGGTGTGGAAAACAAAGACTTACCGCCGGGCAGATCTTTTCCTAACTTTTCGTATAGCAATTGTCACTGAGTACTCACCACGCCTTGGGGAATGCCCACATCGTAGGTGGGTGGCGGGGAAGCCGGCTGGTAGGGTCCGCGGGCGTAGCGCAGAATGCCCAACTGCTGGGCCCGCCGAATGCCGCACTCGCCGAGGCCGCGCAACTGAATCCAATAGGCCCCCACGGGCTGATCCGCCGTGATAACAAAGTCGTAGCGCTCGCCTACAAAACGGAAAGAGAGGGAAACATTAAAGCCATCAGCTAAATGCCCGGCAGCTGGCCCTGAATCCAAAGTGTCTGCTGCGATTAGCGAAATCGCTTGACGGTCATTACGACTCTTGGCGGGCTGTCTGGCGATAATTGCACTTGACCCAGCGAGCAGCCCCACGTGGGCCGGCGGAATGCAGAACGATTCTGGGGCGGCCGCAAAGTGAAAGGCTGCTGCCTTGGCCAACGGATTCTGTTTTCCGAAGACGGTTGGGTGGATCGTGACCTACCTGAGAACGAAATGATCGTGTTGACATTAACCGGATGCACGGGCTCGCCGTCAGTGGCTATGACAGTCATGCCATGGCCCTCGATGGTCACCTGGGCCGGGCACACCGAGGCGAAGGCATTGATCATGCGGAAGCGATACCGCCGGCCCGGCGTGATCGTGAAAATCTCCAGCGGTGTGTTGGTCATGAAGCCCGTGTTCGGGTCACGGAACTGGCCCTTGCCGTTGATCAACATCGACTCGGGATCCTGGCCCGTGTTGACGGCCAAACGGCCGGGATACCGCTCCGCAGCATCCTCGTGCAGCCAGTCGCTCAGCAGCATGATGTGGGTGGTCAGGTCATAGTCGTAGAGATGGGAGTTGGGGTCGCGGGAGGGCGGCTGGCGGACCACAATGCTGCCGTAGAGACCGTCCAGCTTCTGGAGGCCGGTGTGGGCGTGCCAGAAGTGGGTGCCTGCATTGCCGGTCCATTGGTAGCGGAAGGTGTTGCCCTGCTGGATGGGGCATTGGGTGACGAAGGGGACGCCGTCGTAGTATTGGGAGCCGCGCTGCCAGATGCCGTGCCAGTGGATGGTGACCTCCATGCCCTCCATGTGGTTCTCGACGTCGATGACGACCTTGTCGTTCTCGCAGACTTGGATGCTGGGGCCGGGGATCATGCGGTTGGCGGTGAGAATGCCGCGCTCGACGCCGTCGGCCAAGACGCATTGGCAGTGGCTCCAGACGGTGTTGGTGGCGTTCGGGGTGCACACCTGGCAGGCCCTGGTGGGGAGAAAGGGGTGGAAATTGAAAATTAAAAGCCGTTCGCCAGCCAATCGTTCGGCCTTTCACGGCAACTCAGCGCACACGTGGCGTATACGCAATGGGCCATTAAATCGCCCCTCATAATTTAGCGGGCATAATTTTTTCCACCTTGCCCGGTTAGCCGGCCCGGCCGCTGGGCCCATTGATTATCGTGTTTTGTGGCGGCTCGAATTGCAGCAGCTGCGCTGCAGTCGCTGCAGGAAGTGCACAGCAATAATTCGCGGATGTAAATTATATTAAACAAATTATGCGAAATTGCAACAAAAGCGGCAAAAGCAACCACATTGCTATTTGCTTCATTGCTGGCCATTTCCCTCGTGGGCTTTCCGCGCCAAAAAAAAAAAGAAACGTGGCCAATAAAATTTAATCGGGCCTAGTCGCGGCGAGGAAATAAAAGCCTAACAAGTCGACAATCTTGACTCATTAAAATTGAAAATTTAATTGGCCAACCAAAATCCGCATTTGATTTCGGTTTCAGGGTCTCCCCGCCTGCCTGCCTGCCGCTTGCTCCTTTTGATGGTGATAATTTGTATTTGTTTTTCGGACCATTAAACATTCGAAATCAACGGCAACGGCAACCGTCGCGCTTGTGTGCCACTCCGCGGGCCGAGGTTGTCGAACTGCGTTACTCACACCCACACACACCGCCAGGCACACCAACATGCCCATGCCCCTGCCCAGGCTACACCCTGACAGCTGTGGGCATTCGCGTGCACCGGGCAAATCGATGCGGTGCCACCTTTTCGCTGCTTACCCTATAACAGTGGCCCACATCGGCGCAACAACAACAACAACAACACTATCGGCCCAGACTACAAGTTGTTGGCTTTGTTTTACTCGAGTCGGCGACGGCGACTAATGGCGTGGGAATGAAATCTGTGAACTTAACACTCTCCTTGATCGGGCGGGGGCGGGTCACGGGGGTCGGGCCGACTTTTTCCTGGTGTTTAGCTTGCTTTTCATATTTCAACGCTATTAATTCCCCCATTCAATGAGCCGCAACTCTTTGACTGATTGACGGAATGGTGCTGGTTATGTCACAGCGCCAGCCAACCATTTCCGCAAATCAAAGCTCCCCGAAACTTACGCTCCCAGGACGGTGTAGTACTCCAGGGTGAAGTGGTAGTAGCAGATTCTGGGCGGCTCGCCTTCGCGGCAGGCACGCGCACACTCATCGGGGGCGGAGAGGGCCGGGTTGCGGCGCAGCTCGGCCGTGGCGCTGGTGGAGAAGTCCAGATGGCGGAATGGGGACTTCGGATTGGGATCGACGACAGTGCCGGTGGCCTTGTTGGCGGGATAGCGGGCCGAGGTGGGCAGGCTGCCGCGGGAATTCAGGTAGCCACTGCCGGCGGTGAGGGAGGCCTTGCTGGCGGCTCCTGCGCCACCTGAGGGCAGGCCAGCGCCCAGGCTGTTGCTATTGAGAGGCACGGGGCGTGGTATGCTGGCTCCAAGGGACGGGTGCGTCTGGACGAGGCCGTGCGTGGCCGAGTAGAAGGGCGAGTCGAAGGGTGTGGAGCTGCTGGGCGTGACCACGTGCTGTTGCCAGTAGCTGCCCGCTGGCGTCTGGTCGGCTTTGTTGTCTGCAAGGAGAGCAAAATTGAAACGCTTTTAATTCTGTGGTGGAAGGGCGGCTACATTTTCAATTACGTTGGGAGCTGGGCAAGCTCTACGTGTTAAATTGGCTGGCTGTTGGCCGGGCCTGTGGTGCAATCGATGACGTAACTTTGGAGCGCGGCTCGCCCAGCAAATTGAGTGAAAAAAGCGGTTAATCTCGCTGTGTTTGCTTTGACAGCAGCCGTTTAAAACAATCAAATGGCCGCTGTGGATCTCGATCGAAAGTGGGCGGGACAGATCTCATATTAAAAAGCGATCAATTTGGCCCATAAATGGGCGGCTCACGACCAGCGGGAGGCCGGGAATTCCCTGGCCATTTCGTTTGAAAGGCGGTCCGTTTTCGCGCCCAGTACGTGGCTAGAATTCCGAGCTGTCCGCCACCTGCAGCTGCAACAAAAGACTTAGGCAACGAACTTGGCCACCGAAATGACTCAGAGAGGAATTCCAAAAAAATGCATAAAATTAGCATTTCATTGGGACATTCTAGAAAATACACACATTCGTTTTGACCAGCAGAAAATTTGAAATTGACAATCCGACAAATCGAACAGGCGACGCAAATCAATCAAGAAACCAACCCACCCGCCAGTGCCTGGCCAGTGGCAGGCCAGCGGCTGGCCAACGTCTGACCCCGCCCGGGGGCTCTGCGCCGGTTTTTCGTATACGGCAGGAGACCAATTAGCGTCTGTGCGCCGGTTGGATGGAGAGAAACAAAAATGTAAATCCCCCAATTAAACTGCCGCCAGATTTATTCTGGCTTTGGGCCGTTTGACCATATTTGTCCGCTGGCCAAAAATGCTGGGAATTCCGTGTCGGGCGGTGTGAAAATTGTCTAATAGAATTCTATGTGCCTTCTGGTTATGGACATTCCCATAGAGACATTTAAACAAAAGCCCCGACAAGTGTTTCGTACACAACAAACGACCTTTCCGACCGACCGCCCCACGAAAATTGGTGGCCCGTTAGTCGTCGTTGGTTTTGTCGGTTGTCTTTGGTGGCCCAGTGGTGTGTGTGGGTGTAACAATTGTTGTGTTGGTGGACCACAAAATGCAACTTCTTGCGGTGGCGGCAGCTGCGGTTTTCCATAACGCAAGAGCTTGAAAATTCCTGAGGCTAAACTGGCCGAGGTTCGGTTTGGTCTATAATAAAATTTATAACAATCGAGTGTAATAACCACAATTACCAGCGCATTAGTCTAATCGTGTGCCACATTCATCAGATCGAGAGACGTAATCTTCTGACAGACCTTGGCAATTTGCTGTTGCCGTTGACATGGGCGGGTCTTTGGCTTAAAGGGCCCCTCATCCATCATCCGGTCGATCTAATGAAAGACTTTGGCCCGGAGCCCACTTGTCTGCCGGCGGCGGGCAGCGCTGGTTCATTTATCATCCGATCGTGTCCGCCATCAAATAAGTTTCGATATCTTTAATGAAGTTGTGCCTTCGTTCTCGCCTGCCTATCTCTGCGCTTTATGGTGTGGATATTTGGGTTGGGTTCTTTTTTGTTGGCTCAGCGGATTTCGGGTTACCCAATCGATCGAGTGACCCTGGAAATTACAACACCGCCCAGCTCGGCTCGAATCGGAGCCGCACAATTGCATTCGTTAGGTACTGTTATGTGAATTGACCTTTACCGCCATCGCGATCGCTGGCTCGATCGCCATCGGAATGGTGTTAAGCAAATTAATTTCGAGAAACTAGAATGGTCAGGGGTACCGTTGTGGTTTCATTTTATAGCCGGAAATCTACGAAACTTTGATTGACTTTGATTTGCGAATTCTACTTGAACCGCTGCCGAGTCTTTGGTTCTTTAGGTGTGATCAGGGGCTGGGAATTGACCGGGCTAATTACAGAGATTGAGATCGTGGCTTCTGAATTGAGTTCTTTCAGTGACTCAACCAGAAACTGGGAGGAGCTCCTTTAGACAGAAATTGTGAGCTTTTGTTGCTATTACTTTCCTTAAACTGTTTAAAGCGGTTCCGCTGGTCTAAATTTGCAGCGGCCATGCAAATCAGCCAAGAAAACAAAAACCACGAACAATCGAAAACAGTTCACTTGGCTGTGATTCGACCGACCGACCGACCGACTGCTTTGGGTGTTTGGGTGTAAAAACAAAAGCCAGAAATTAAATTGCAATATTCACTCGTGCGAATAAATATAATTGATACTTCTGACACACACACAACGGACAGCGACAGCAACACTAACAAGCCGCTGAGCTTATGGGTAACGAGAATGTTGAAATATCACAACCAGCGGCCCACAAATTAACCGATGGCGAGTTTAAGGTTACAAGGCGGCGCTGCTGGCTGGCCGTGGGTGGCGGCTGGCCACACGGATATGCTAATGAATGCAGCAACGGCTTTCGAGTCAAGTTCGTTGCACGTCCCCGTAGAAGAAGAGGAAAACAATTGTCGGCATCCCCCAAGAAACGAACGGAAAGCAAATCTCTTCGGGCTGTCGAACTTATCGCGGCCTCACCTACTTTTCCGGGCCAACTGTTAACTGCTCTAGATTATATAGCCGGTGCCAGCCGCCGGTGGTCTTTGCATATTCGACAAACTCAAATTGGAAAGGCTGCCTGGGCGTGAAGAAAACTTGGCCAGAATTCGGGCCTGCATGGGCTTTTAGGTGGCAATCGATTAGCCGCTCGCCCCTTGCAGAGTTAATGGCACATTAGTAAATATTTGGGCACTCGACACGGTGGCCGGGCAGTTTTAGGACTCGGCCAATGGGTCGTGGTTTTCGTGCTTTACTTTCACAATGAAAACGAAACTGAAAAACGAAAAATCGAACTGCTGCCACCGCTGTCGGGGCTGCTGGCTAATTAGCGACAATAAGCGGCAAGTGAGGCAGGCAATGGGGCAATAAATTAATTAGCAAAAGCAACAACACCAACAGCCGGCCAGCTTTTTCTCTCCGGGTGGAAATGGCAAGCGGAGTGACTAAATTCGCCAAGGAAAATCCAATTCGCTCGAGCGACGAGTACGTGGCCCGTCCGACGGTTTATTACTGAAATTAATTAGGTGCTTTTAGATGAAACGTGTTGGCTGCCCGGCTGCCAGGCTTTTGTTTGCTGTTGCAGGTCTCGATGTTGTTGTTGCTTTGCTGCAACATCAGACGTCATAAATGCCATGTCAATAGCCATAAACATGCAAGTTTCGCACTCGGACTCTCGCACTCGTCGCCGCCGTTGTTGCCGCAAAACTCGTCGAATTGAGAGCTCGATTGCCAATTACCTGTTTGCACTCGCACTCGCAGTCGCACTCGCATTGTTGTTGGGTAAGCTCAGGTGGACAGCATTGGGTGGGGGGAGTGGAGTCCAGGAATTCGGGGGTAGGCATTGTGGAAATTTCGAGTGTCGTTTTTGGTAGTTTTTTTTGACAGCGCGGCGGTATTTCTATCTTGGCTGCAAATCTTTCGTTATTATCTTTATTTTTCCATTGGCAAAACCAAGGAAAAAATGTGGAGAATTTGAAAACTCTCATTTCGAAAGGTGAAAGAGGTCGTGGTCGTGATTTTTGGGAGGAAGTATTTGAAGAAAAGAAGAGAATGTAGAATGCCTAAGAGACGGACGAATAGCCGGGCATATGGACAGCTGGGCAGACTGATATTTCTTTTGGGTCTTTACTTCCCCAGTTTTCTGTCCAACTCTCTTCTCTTTTATCCACTGAGGCTCACTTTGTTTCTCTGTTTCCAGTTAAAGTTTTTCTTCTTGTAAGAGGAAAGTGAGTCTTCTGGATCTTCAGCAAGTTCCCTACTTCTATTTCCCTCTCGTCTTCTATCTTCTCTTAAAATTATTTGCCTAATTCTCTTCCCACTCTCGAGTGTTTTTGTCAATCGTCTTTCATTTAATTCATTTCCCACTTCCCATGGAATTTTTCTCTTTCCACTTTTCATTTTTCGCCGACAGCATTTCTTTTTTTATGATCATCTCAGTCTGATGTTTTTTTAAGTTTCGCTCTAATTTTGTCACATTAAATTAATTACACTTGGACCATACGAAATTTTATATTACGCATTGTTTGAAGTACCTCACTCCCTGCCCCGCACACCTGCTCGCCCCCTCGGCCGTTGCGTCTTTTTGAAAGTACAAGCGACTGTGTTGCGTGTGGCATTTCACTTTTCTCGCCTTCCATTTTCGAGCTGTCGGACAAGGGAAAATTTATAATTTCGCCTCAGAGATTTGGCACCGTCACAAGTCCCGATTCTCAGTGCAGTGGACTGTGTGAGGGCAGCTGAGGTTCGCCGCTTGTTCGCCTGCTGGTTTCACTTGTTTTGCGTAGATTGGGCGGCGATTAGGTTCGGCTTTTAATTTATAACCTTTTAGCTGGTTCATAAATCTCAATAGATTTGTAAACTGGCGCAGTGAAAGTGAATCGGGCAATCAATCAGCCATTTCTCCCAGCCTCTCCGTCTTCCGCTCCTTCTCCGAACTTTTTTGCGCAAATTGCCCGTCAGGTGGGGCTAAGTATTCATTAGTTTTGCTTTTGTTTGGAAAAGAAGCGGAGAAGACAAAAGACCCAGCACATTAAATGCTCTCTAAAAATCACCGTCTCCGTCTTTATAGGAAAGAGTATTTCCCGGAACGGAAATGATTGGAAGTGGCTTCCCGCGTCGATCAGCTGGAAACGAATTGAATTGGATTCGCGCTGGTCACTTAGCAGGCTCGAGTGCTCCACCCCCTTCGATGGGGGCTTGGGAAAAGCGCTCACGTTCCAGTGAGGCGGCAACCGGGCCGCCTGCAACTTAATTGTCTGCCCCAAAATGTTGCACAACGCGGCCCGTTGCTTGTTATTAAATTGCTGATGCTTTTATAACGGCTAACAAGGTCACATCTGCCCCCAGCCCAGGCCACCGTCGTCCCAATCACTGCGCTGCGTCTCTTCCTGGCTTTTGTTTCGACTTTCACTTGATCGGGCGGCGCACATGTTTGAAAATGTAACACATTTCTGAAGCCAGATCCCATTCACGATTCCATTTTGGTAAACAGTTCGTGGGCTGTGCCTGGAAACCCAGAAAAATACGTAAACCCAACACGCCCTCCCCCATTGAACAAAAGCCAAAATGTCTGGCAAATCTCCGGACATAAATCATAAGGCGGACATGTCGTTTAATTTCATGTTACGGCCAATTTACATGCCCCAGCGAACCCTGCCACTTCATGTTCGATTGTCCGGCCCCGAGACTCGTTAATGTCGATGGTTTTTGAAGGGCCCTTCGGGGATTTTTGGGAATTTAGACACTCAAACTTTTCTCCCACTCAACACGGCAGACTCCGGCGATTGAAGTTCAATTGACAGATCAGTTTCAACGAAATTGGCCCACTTTGTGGCCGGCCGATCGACTTATGTCACCCGGAGAATTCGAGTAGCGGCCTCTGGCGTGGGCGAAAGTGTGGCCAACGAGTGTGGCGGGGACTTTCGCAAAGCCAAAGCAACTTTACGAGTCGACCGAACCAAAAGTATGAAATTCATGGCAATTTTTTGCATTCGCCGCGGCTGCTTGGCCTCCGCCACCCACCGCCAGCAACTCGGCTGTGATCAATTAAAATACTTTATGACCGGGTCGGTTGGTCGGTCATAGCTCTCTTATATCATCTGGCCGGCCACCTGAGACTACTACACCGAATTATCGTTATTTTTCTGAGTGGCCCCAACTTAATAACTCAATTATCGTGGCGACGCTGGGGAACTGGCGGTCGAGGCGCGACCGTGACAAATTCCAGTGGCCAAATGAGTTTCCTTAACCCGACGGAGAGCAAATTATGATTATGCGGGTTGTTAGCTGATTAGGCCCAACCAGAAATCGATTGTGCTCCAAAAGATTGGACAGTTTCCCGAGGCTGACGCAATCCGCTGCGATCGGCATCGAACGACCTTCGAGCCTCGGCGACGGGCTGGGTTAATCGATCCCGAGGGTCAGTTACAATCGCACAGAACATTGAAAAGGCCCAATTCAATTATTTGTGAGCTCCCCTTCAGAGTTGTTGTTTTTAGGGCTACCTAACCTTGCCCGGGGGCGGGGCCGCTTTCGATTTCAAGTGCGGTAATTTTAATAACGGCAAATCGCAGGCCGATCGGCCTCTCCGCCTCCAATGAAAGTGAATTTCTGTGTGCGCGAGGCTTACGCTTCAATTGCGCTGAGATGTTTGGCATCGTCGACTTTGTGTCTCGATTCGTTTGGTTTTTTTGTGTTTTATCTGTTTTTGCTGATTCATGATGGATTGGCCTCATAATCGTTGGCTAAGCTGGAATGTTTTTTCGACTCTGTATTCGCTTGGCGGTGGTTGGAGTTTTGTTTGCTGGGGCGGCTGTTTTGAAATGCTGATTTCTTTAGAAATCCCATTAAAAGCCGACACGTAATCTCTCTTGCCGGGCCCCTGAAAGATTTTTGATTGCCTTCGGAAAATTCATATTGAAATCGGTGGAAAATCGACAAACGGCGTCGCCATGCCGCCAAAATCGATGAATCCAAATTGTTCCGAATCATTGGAATTGGGCAAGCGGCTGTCATCACAAAGGCCCGCGCGTTGGGCCCGCAGGGTGAAAGGAGCATCCGCAAAGCCCTCGAAGTATCATAGAAATTATGTAAAAAATTAGACAGCGGACTAAATTCTTTTGTACCTTCACACACGCCGCAGACGAGTGAACAAAATAAAAAGACTTAGGCAACGAACTGGCGGCCAGCATTTGCATAAAGCGCTGTAAGCCTCATTAATCAATTTGTTTGGCCGGCTTATGATTCATTTCGGTGACGATCCCCCAGCAGCTGTCGTTTCTCCTCATTGTTGTCACTGGGCCGTCCGACGAGCCCCTCAAAGCTCATTGAACTTGTCAATGGGATTTACATATGGCAATTTACATAAAACGGTTAACAGCTTGTCGCTCGACGTAGGCAGAAGGCGGG
Organism: Lissocephala sabroskyi; assembly: GCA_037075105.1. NCBI lineage: Eukaryota > Metazoa > Arthropoda > Insecta > Diptera > Drosophilidae > Lissocephala > Lissocephala sabroskyi. Next base: position 18,785 of record JBAMCP010000025.1, read on the forward strand.
AGGGGGGAAGCGTCTGGTAGGCTCGTCTGTTTGTTTTATTGATGCTCCGCATTTTGGTCATTCAAGTTCAGGGGCATTTTGTGTGCGATCGCTTCGATTTAAATTCGAATTCGAATTTGCATGGCGTCTTTATTTTTGGCCCAGTTAGTAAGCTTATAGGCCGAGTCATCTGGGGATTGTGCCTTTCACTTTGACGTAGGCTTCTGGCCAGGCCATCAAAACGCCATTTGCTAGACTTTTCCGCATTGCCAGCGAGTTGGGAAATCGTCCAGCTGCCCGTGTTGGCCACAGGCCCGGCGGACAAAGGCAAACGCACAGCCGGGCAATTAGTGCCGAATTGGCAGGCGAAAAGTGACAGTTACCGCGGCCAGCAAAAATATAGCGTGGGCTGAATTTAATTATAGCCGTTTCCCCTGGGAGAAACGCGGATTTTTAGCACAGATTGCCAATTTCGGGGGTTTCTTTGTTGCCCGCCAGATGCTAATTAGCCTGGCTAAGCGAATCAAAACTAATTGCAGTTTTGGGCTTTTGGGGTTAAGTTCGCCGTCCGTCTGACATTTGAGGCGGCCAACAAAAAGAAGACTCGGTCACAGCCACTGGCCAGCCAGCAGACACCTGCTAAATGCCACAATTGCCGGCTTCAGGTTTCGTTTCGCTTCCTCAGAACCCACTGCGCGGGGAGGGCCAGCGGAGGCGGCGAAGTCGGCGATGCCGACGTGATCACGTCGGTGGCAACGTCTGCCCAGTCAAGTCAGTCGGTCGATGGATGGCTGTTGATGCCGCTGTCGGCGATTCACGAGGAAAATCGTTACGGTCTCATTGCTACTCGTATTTTTTTTGCTTTTCGTATTTTTATTTTTTTACGAGCATTTAATTTTTATTTTCATGTTGTTCAGATTTCACAATTTAAGACTCGTGCATTTCGCTTTTTTTCTCTGTGTATTTCGTGGTCCGACTTAATTGGCTCTGCAGGGCGGGGGGAATTTCTACCGGACCGCCTGGCCAGGAAGATCAAGAAGATTACCCGAAGATCCCCACACCACCGTCACAGAATTGTCTCTGGGGAAAGCAGTTGCAGTTTCAGCTTCCCGGCCTAAAATTAGAGCCATTTGACTGGAATTCGGGGCTGCCGTGATTCCCCGAAATTGCATTCGATTTGGCTGCCAATTGCCTCGCATTTTTATACACATTTTCTGCCTGGGGCTTCATTATGTTTGCTCTTCTCAGCCGGGCTTATGGCGGCTGCCGTGGCTGTTTTTGGCGGCACGCGTTGCTGCATTATTTTCTTTAATTTTCAAAGTTTCGCTTTTACTCCTCGGCGCCACTGACACCACCGCCACCGTCATCGCCGTCGTCGTCATCGTCTTTGTTGCTGTTGCTTGCAGTTTTGCTGCTGTGATGGGAAAATTATATGGCAGCCGAAAATGAAAACAGTTGCAAGCTGTCGTAATTTCTCGGCAATTTCAAAATGTTTACAGCGCTTTTCGAAGAAATGTGGCCACTTCGCCGTCCGCAAAATAAACGAAAGAAAAGATGGCAAAATTTGCCGGCAAACAAACAAACGAATCGCCAGCCCGGCCGCCACCCTTCTGGCCAAGCTGGACAGCCAGCAATGAGTCGATTAAAAAGTCGTCGGGCTAATTGCCGTTCAATTAGCCGTCAGACTGCCAGCTTCAATTAGTGAGAAAGGCTGGCGCAAGAACAAACAAGCCAACTGGGGGGACACAGAGTGCTAATGAGCTATTTGAAAATCCCCCTTGAGTACGGCAAAGGAATGCGGCCGGAGTTGCCGTGCAGTTGGTTTCCCTTTCCGTTGCAAGGCTGCAAGCCACTGACCTTTGCCAAAGCGACAATTGGCGCTTGCTTATTTCTCAATCAGAGCCAATTGAATCGCCTTCGATTACATCGTTTGGGGGCTGTGATTTGTGGTGTGCGGAGTCAGGTGACATAATTTGAATACTGGTCCAATCTCACCCGCCGCAGTTGAGCGTTGGGAAAGAGAAATTTCTAGCCCATTAGCCGATTGTATTGACCCACATGAAATGTCAAGCGAACAGCAGTTGCCAAGCCGCTTTTCAGAGCTGTTCTCGGCCAGCTACCGGTCTGTCTAAATGAAATCAAGCGATCAACAGATCTCACGTCCAACCGAAGTGCCTGGAAAACCGGCGGGGCAGGCGATCGGCTGAGTGATGAGTCCGAAAACCAGTTGACCAGCAGCAGAAGATCTCAATGCTTGGCGGAAATCTAAGTCAGGGGGGCTCTGGCGGGCGGGCGGGCCTCTTCGATTTCTTGCTGGCCCAGTTGCCCGCTCGCCTGATTCGTTTCACTTTCAGGTGCCGGCAGCTCGAACTCATCTAATTGGGCTACCGCGCTCTGGCAGCTGACAGTTTGTTGCCTGCACTTTCGTTAACTGTTTATTGGAGTTGCAGCAACAGATTTGCACTTGCGTACATGCGGCACGCAAGTTCGCTGTCTTTTGGAGCATAGAATTGTCAACTGGCGCATTGGCGCAATGTCGTTGCCGGCAGTCTGTTGGTGTTAATTGGTAAATATTTCTGCTTGACGCTTCGTACCCTTCGTCTGGCTGCGCAATTTAGTTGGTTTAATTAATGAAATCAAACAAAGCCTGCCGAGTGGCCGCGCGACAAGTTGCACGTTACGTATCCGCACCGGTGCCTGTGCCAGGCGGACTTGCAAAATTCACGCCATTTGCCTTTTGTTGGGCCGGCGGACTAACTAGCTTACCAAATGCTCGCGCAGTTGGTGAGATAACCGGACATTTGGTGGGCCAAATTTGGACGTTCAATGTATCAAGTTCGATTTACCTGTAAAGAAAAAATGGAAACGGTTGGTTAGAATTTGGTTTTCCGCTTATGATTCTTAGCCGGCCGTAGACATTGATTAATTAATCATTGGCTGATTGACGTGGTAATGCGGTGGTGCGTATACGTGATATTTGAACAAATCAGCCCGAAGGTCGAAAGCTTTCAATTCACATTCCAATTCGCCTGGGCGGGGTCAAAAGTCGCTTATGCTTTATTATTTGGTGTGATTTAGACAAATCGTTCGATTGGTGGAATGGTCAAAGTTGAACTGAGAGTCATTAAAATTTCAAGCCCCCAACCTGAATTTTGGCAAGACAAGTTGGCCAGAAATTTCCTGCATTCTTGATGGCGGCGACCTGTTGGCAATCAAATTAGCAGCCAAATGAATTTCCTGCTCAATTCGACTGCCATCAGAGTTTATTTTTATGTCTTTTCTCACCGACAAAGCTGCCAACTGCAGGTGGACAGATGGGACAGCCAGCCAGCCGGACAGAATTCGAGTGCACAATCAAATTTGCATTGCCATTGTTGGTTTTCTCAGTTGATCTCTTGGCCGAGACAAAAGAAAAGACAGCCCGGCTTGTCCACATGCCGACATCCGACGACCGACAACCGACGACGGTTTTCTATCTGTTGCTCCAAATCTGAAGACCGAGAGACTCCGAGATCGTGTGGCCTGTGAGAATGGCCCGTGCAGGCCCCACATCTGCCACCAGCAATCAAATTGACACGATTTTTATTCCTATAAAACGTGCGGCCATTTGAGATACTTTTTTTGAATCGGTTTGTGTTCACTTTTCTCTCCGAGGAGCGGCGCTGAATGCAGTCGGCAATTTACATATTTCTAAATCGAGATGATTTAACGGTTATTTATTGAGATGATTCCACCGCCTTGGATGTGCAGTTGATTGGAATTAATCGCAAATTAGTGGCCAGAATTCCTTATAATTTATGCTGCCCACAATAGAACGTGTCGGTCGATTTGATTTCGATTCGATTTCGATTTGGTTTCGGCTGCTATCATTTAATTCTTTATATTTGAAATTAATTTTGCTTTTCATAAACAAAAAGAGAACAAAAATAACAAAGCCAACAACAAACGCAAATACAAATTTAGATTGTATATTCTAGTCTAATAAACTTTCAAGGTTATTGCAGGCCGTCTTGCGTCCGTCGTCCCTCGTCTGAGGCTGTCGGTTCGGTTGTGCTATTGTTGCTCACACCGCGCAGCCCAGTGAAAACATAAATTTGAAAATAATATTGAGTTCTTGTTCATGGCTTTTAATTATAAATTATATTTTGCTTTATATTTTTTCGCTTGTGCATACCAATTAAACCACCAAAATGTCAGGTTCAGGCCGCGTACTCGACACACCCTGAAAACATCATTAGGTGCTGAATAATGCGAACAGAAACGATGCATAAACCAGGCGGACAGACCTGACGGACCTTTCGAAAAAGGGGTGGGCTGCCAACCATTAAACGTTTAGGAAATCTGCCAAAATCCAGCTCAGTGGGCGGCTTGGATAAACTTTATGGCGGAGCTGGGAGGGGCTTTCTTCTGCCACCAACTCTCAAATTCTAAACATAATTATAGTGCCGGAATAAGTGGAGCTTAAGAGTGCTTCAAATATAAAATGTTCTTTTAGTTTAAGATTTGAAGCAGCAGTTTTTCGTGTTATTGTCTCCGCATCAAATAAACTTTGTCTGGTGATTTTGGGCTTCAACTGCTTGGGTATTTTGAAACAGTTTCTATTTCTACACATTCGGAAGGCTTCATTGCATACAAAAGAAGTTGCGATTTTCACACAATTTGACTGATTTGCCGATTGTATTCTTTGAGCGGAGCATTTGGAACCAGTTCGCCTGCGCAATGGCAGCGCACGCATTTGTCTAAATATTTTTGTGGAGGGCCAGGCCCTGGGAATGGGTTGCGGTTGTGTGGGCAATTAGCAGAGGGTAAACAAAGAGCCGAGATTGTTTGTTTTGTTTAAATTATTGGCTGCGCTTTTAATTTCTTTCGATTATGTGCGACTGCCAAACGAAGTTCGTTGCCTGAGTCTTTCGCTTTTGGAATTCTAGGCAGCCGCTGTCGCCCACACTCGGTCGTCCTTATGTAAAGAAACAATAGACTGCCCCAGACACACACACAAACACACACAGACCAATAGCCGTTGCCACAATTCGTGACCTAAGCAAACAACAATCGGAAAAGCCAGGCCACCGGCGGACTGGCCGTCTTGGCGGCTACGATGCCAACGGGTTTTCTAATTTTGATGGCAAATTTGCTATTGAAAAGAGTATTTCGCTGGGTAATTTAGTCTGCCACTTCCTGGTCGCTGCTCGACCGTCGACCGGGTGGCATTTCAGCCCAAAGGCCCTCGTAGGCGTCGCAGTGTCTAATTAAATCATTTTGGGGCACATGTAAAGCTCCCCGGACTCGCGGCGGCAATTTCCAGGCAAATTGCCAGCCACACCGCAAAGTAGTCGGAGTCGTACGAAATCAATAGGTTTGTTGGCTGGCAGTCTGTTTGTTTTGCACCCACACACCCACCGCTGCCGACAATGATGACGATGAAGCGGCATAAATGCAGGCCGAGTTTTCCAAATCGCGGGGATTTGGAATGCCGAGCGGCGACCACAAAAACTGAAATATTGCGTGCTGGAAATATTCGGAGCGCCCTCTGCCAACAGCATCCCCAGCCATCACCACCAGCTTCGCTCTCGTTATATAAGTCGATGGAGAGGCAATCAAATCTGTGCTAAATTCATGTGGCAGGAGCCTCCGTCCACCGGTTATATCACATTTCTCTTCTAGTCTTTTTTGCCGCAAATATTCCAGGCCAGGAGGCTGGCCACGAAACAAACACCAACAAATCGCAGTCGTTGTCACATTTTCCGTGGAGCCCGCGAAACGTGAATGTTCCAGCAGACGACATGGACGACATGACGGGGCCAATTCTTCAAACCGCTGCCGGTGCAGCTACCGGGCCAGCAGCGAGGCTTGCGGCAGGTTTCGCTTGGCGGGCTTTGTCTTGTCATAGGCCCGGCAGCTCGTTAAGTGGCCACAATGGATGGTTTTTGCCTACTTGAATTTTAAAGAGATTTCTCATGTCGCTTTCTTTCACCGGCTGGCGGAGTTGGCCGCCTCAACGCCTTCTTCTAATTGCACAATTTATATTTGCTGGGCCCCGGCCCCGAATCGCTTGAATGTTAATTGATGCGCAGCTTGACATTCAGATTTCTCAGGTTTCGTTTCAAGTTGATCTCAGGTTTCTACTTTTTTTTGTTAATATTTCGAGATAACACGGCGCGTGTCAGCGAGCGCCGCTGGCTGTGGATGACATTTCGTGAGAGAGCGAATTCCAGAGACCAAAGAGGCAGCTGGCGGGGTCAAGGAGCCGCTAGCCTTTGTTTCCGTCTCTCCAGTCTCTTTGCCAATCGACAGGCTTACAAATTCTATTCCCTTTCGGTTTCCTTTTGACCGCCGGAGTGCGCGACAAACAATCGCAATTGGCCCGCCAAATGATATAATACAAATTTGAGAATTATGCAACTAATCCTTTTTAGAAAGATATCATTGGGGGGTTTCTTTATTTACGTACTTTGGTTGTTTTGGGTTATTTATTGCATGTGAAAGGGGAAATGGAAAGCCAGTGAAGCAAACACGGCCTCCCAAGTGGCACGACGTAGACCCAGCGACCAGCGACCGACCAACTGGCTAGGGTGACGGTAGCGCGGGGACTACAACCCAAAGACCATAACAAATGCCAAGTATTTTGCAAGCAAAATGAGCACTTTCAATTTCGGTTTATTGTCTGGTTATTAAAACGTTTAAACGGCTTATGTTTGTGGGTTTTTAGCGGTGGTGTCATTGTTGCTGCTGTGAAAACATTCAAATTCGTGGCTCTTTCTTCTTCACTCTCATTCAATAAAACTGAAAGTGACATCGAAATGAGCCATTCGCGTTTTATTGATTAATCTTTACTTCCTCGAAGATTTCGTCACGGTGACCGAACCACAAAATCCCTCTCACCACGAACTTGTGGGCGTTGCTCCGCCCACTCCACTCCCCCAACCCGCCAACGAGAACAAGCCGCAGCGCGACAAACATTCAGACTTGTGGGCGATGTGGCAATCGATAAAAAATTTATGGTACTTCCAAATGCCACATGTGTCTGGGCAGAAAGACTTTAGATTGTCAGGGTGATTCAAGAATAATTTATTTCTTAATTAGATCCAGATAATACAAATAAGACTTTTAAAGTCGATAAGTGGAACTGATAGACGATTTTCCTTATGCGAACTTTTATTAGTTTAGAAGGGAGAATTTTCTGGGTTCCCAGGCAGTGAATAGAATAATTTACAGAAATTAAAAATGGAAGAACCAAAAAAGAATCTACTTCTCCAGCCAATTCTTTCGGGATCGAAGGGATTTTTTGACCTTTTTTCTTTCTACGTTCTTTCCCTGGGTCACCTTAACAAAAGTGGAAATGTATAATTGTTACCGTTAGCGTTTTATTGAGTGCCAATTGCCAGTGTGGCCGGGATTTTTGGGTCCCCCACCGATCGAATCGGCAGCGTCATCGCCAGCGACTGGGCAGCGGCTGTGGTGGCGGCGGCAAGCGGTCTAAATGTTTATTAACTTGGCTTAGGGTAGGCGATCTCGATTGCTGGCTTTTGTTTTGGTTTCTCGGCCGCGCTTGCCACAAACTTTTCGGCCAACATTATTTGGATTTGGTCCGCCATCCGCCGCCTGCCGTCAGCTCATTGGAGTTTTTGCCGCGGCGAGTTTTTCTCCGCCATTTCGTTGTTTTGGCCCAGTCAGCATCGTCGTGGTTGCTCCGCTAGTCGACTAGTTTGTTTGACTGCCCTGTCTTGTTTTGTGTCTCTGTTGGCTGCCCGGCTGCCCGGGCGTCTGGCCGGCCGGCTGGCCGGGCGTTCGGTTGTTGCTCCGCTTGTTTCTGCATTCGAGTTGACCCAAATTATTTGTGTTGTGCCGAGAGAATTAAGTGCAGTTTGACACACAAAGCTGTCACTTAAAATGTACAGTTTTGGTGCGCGGACAAATTAGGTAAAGTGGAGTGGCCAACATCGTTAAATTGGCCGGCCGACCCGAGAGTCGTCTCCTTGTCACCAGACAGGTGAAATTTCATGGCTCTATAACAATTGGACCGTCTTGCTGGTTATATCCATCGCCATTGCCACCCAAGAGTCACTAGACATTTTGTAATATCCGTGCGGTCATAACTCCGATTTAGGGAAGGGGCCCGCAGTGACAAACCGAAATGGCCATAAACGGCTGACCGTTTATCATCGTTTGGACAGATCCCAAGGTTGCTGGTGGCACTACAACTGCCACCAAACTACTACTACTGTTGTTTCGCAATGTTCATTGGTCCGGCGTGTCGGTTTTTTATTTCTGTTTGTCGCAATTTATTAGCAGCATTCGGGCCACAAGGGTGGCGGCTTCAGAAATGCCTTTGATTTTATTTCTATTTTTTGCACAGATTTGCAAACTGTTTTCAATGTTAATTTAAAACTTGACCAACCTAGCGCGATAAGCAGTCCATTAGGTGATATAATTTTGTTTCTCTTTTATTTATTTCTTGGTCAGTGTGGTTGGCCAAAATTTGCAAACGCTTTGACCCAGTTCCATGGCCGCGAAAGATCTGCATAAAAATTAATTAAAAATTCGCAAATCTGTGCAAAGTTGTTTATGGGCTTGATTTTAGATCAGAAATTCATATGATTTCATTTTCGATGACCCACGCATACGTTCCAATTTTCACTTTTCAAATTCGCCAACTGCCAGTCGCCGGCGCCCCTTGCCAATCGCCAACTGTCAGTCTGGCAATCGTCAGTCGGCAATCGCCATTTGGCTTTGGTCTTTAATGCGCGTGATTTCCATAATCCGATGCATTTAGCACATCGGCCGTGGCTGTGGCTCATTGAAGGCATTCCATTGACGGAGTTGAAAGGAAAACCAAACCTCGTCGCTTTCCAAATTCCCCGAGAAAACTTGGCAGGCGACAGCCAATTAAACTGATCGGGTGATCCAAATTCGTTGATGAGCTTTCGTTGAAATTTCTTTCCACAACATTTATATAATTCCATCCGGTTCCTAACTGTAAACCACAAATACGTCGAATCTCTGCCTTCGTCTCAGTTATTTCGCCAAATTTATGGATCAATTGTACCCACACACACACACCCCCTTTTCGCACACAGCGCATCCCGTCGAGAGCCGGCGTCAGTCGGACGACGAATTTTTGAAACGAGTTTAGAACTAGTTTATTTAGTGGGCTACTGAGAGTGCGCAAAAAACTCCCGAGAAGATGGTGAAAAAAGCGAAATAAGGCAAATTTATCACCGGCCGAGAGCGGGCTCGGTTGTTTGCCAATGATTGTCAGAATAATAACAGTAAAAAAAACCCAGATGAGACAATTCCCAGATAGAAATTTCAATGGCAACGGGTTCAACAAGTTTGCCATCAGAGCCACATGGGACTTATTTTTTCGGCCCCCAAATCAGTGCACGTCTTTCGGGCAGGCCAGCCCCCAGCGAGGATTGGATTATTCCCTTTGTCCATTAATTTCTTTCTAAGTGTAATAAAAAGTTTGGACGCATTGTCCGCCTGGCGGGTATGCGTGCAGCTGGCATTACGTATACGCAGCTTATTCTGGAGCCGAAGAGTGCAACGAAATTTCCCTAGTTTTTATTTTAAGCCAACCGCCGTGCGTGTGTGCACTTCCTACTTTACGCTTTTTGTCGGCCGCATACAGGAAATCCGAACAAATTGCCAACCAACCGACCAAGCAACCGGCCAACCGCACTGACGTTTACATCTCTCAATTGCAATTGTGCGATAATAATTATGCCCACACGGTATTTAGCTGGGCCGTCCGGAACCCGTACCAGTGGCAGAGCCAAATCGGTCGATGCTGCTGGCCGTTGCAGGCGATGTTGATATTTTTTGGGGTGTGGCCCCTTTCAATCAAGATGGAGGGAGCTGGCGAGTGGCCGTGCTACAAATTCCATTTAGCCCATTAAGAAAAATGAGTTGTAGCTGGAAATTTGCGTTGTGGGAGACGCGGAGAGCGCGGATAATCTTAAAACGGACAACTGGGCAAACTGGGCATCCAGTGCTCAACCCCGGTCGATTATCGGCCACAAAACAAATAAGGCGGTTCGGGTTTTGCTAGCCAGCGAACGATACTTGCCGCCACCTGCCGCGAGTGGCCTGCCGCAGGCCGCAAGTGCGTGTGGGCTGCAGGGGGGCCTAATTTTCATTTTCTTTGATTGATTTTCATTACGCATGCGTACATTCGCCCGGCCAGCCTGGCAATTGGCGAATAAATCTGGAGGAAACATAAAAATCAAGTAAAGCAATTTCGATTTTCCAAACAAAAAATTCAGGCAATGCAAAACCGCGGCCCATAAATTGCACCGATCCAGCGGATGCGAAATTGCGTCAAAGCGGCACTTTGTGTTTTACCGGTTCTATTAGAGGCTGCCCATTTCAGAATTTAATATTCATGAGCCCCACACATGCGGACGGAAAGCCGACCGGTGGCGGCACAGCGGGCCGACATAATTGCCCCCTCCCTTGGCGGTTGCGAAAGAGCGGCCAGAGCAGTCGACGGTTTTTATGATGACGGAAGGTATTTTTCCACCTCCCTCGAGTGGCGGTGGGCCCAGCGTTCCCACCGTGGGATTAACATTTAATGCTTTTCCAATCATAAAGTGATTTGTGGACCAGTTGAATCGATTTCCTGGCTCTGGAAAGTACAGTCCCGCATCGAATCACAGCTGGTGGTTATTTTTTGAACGGTTCTCCCGCTGGATGGTCGGTCGACTTCTGAACGGCCTTTCAATGTCAGTGGGAAATGCATTTCCTTTTGCCGCGCTGCTCAATTTCACTTGCTGGCTTTGCGATTTAATTACGTTTAATTTCAAGGAAAATGGCGGAGGGGACAAGGCCGTCCCGTGGACAGTCTTGCGTGCAGATTTCCTGTCAGTGTTTCCAGTTTGTTAAACTGGAAATGCCAATAGCCTCGGCGCACCCCCATCTCGTCTTTGGGTTTTCTGTTTTTCTCTCTGTCAACCGATGGAAAGCAACGGTAACAACTGTCAACTGTGCGTGCGGCTAGTTACCGTTACTCTCCTCGTTTCAAGTTCAAGCCAACTAGCCAAGCATCTTCGTCTTTGCCCCCAACCAGCTGCCGTCTCGTTGGCTTCGTGTCAATGGCAGCAGCGCCGGTGTTGTTGTTGATGTCGCCGCTGCCGTCGTCGTTTGTTGTTATTAATTTCATAGTTTGTTTTATGTTTTGTTTGTCTTTTGAGCCTGCAACAAATCCCCTCTTTCGATTGTGAGCTGTCGCGGCGACATTGTGTCCAGTTGAGTTAAAGTGCCATAAAATATAATTACCCTCATGGGACTTTCAAATACTCTGTTCGTTTCGCCAAACCCCAACGGAAGGAAAGTTTAAAGACCGCCTTAAACCAAGGCTTTGTTTTCAGATCGCAAAGGTTATCTGAATATAAACTGCGGCACTTTGCGTTCTCTCGTTGTTAATCCTGGAGAATCCGATACTTTGATCCCCTGTCAGCCGGATAAACAGCCGAGCTGCCATGGCGGATACTCTCACTTTTCATTTGAGGCGTTTTGAATGTTTGCTTTGCGTTTTCAAGTTGACCGTGTCCGGTTGCCGTTTGACGTCTTGATTTTTAATTTCGCCTGACGGCTTGGCGGGCTTGAGGTCCGCCAGCGGTCGCTTTTTACTTGCCGCTGAACTTTGCCACAATGCCACCGGGCAAGGGGACACACAGGAGATCGGGGATTTTAATTTGACGATAGCATGGCTCTTGGCTTATTGAGTTGTCGGTGCTGTTGTTGCTGGAAAGTGGCCGCTGGCAAATGAAAAGCCAACATGCAACATGTGGCGAGTTATTGACACTGCCAGTCCGCCTGCCGTTATTGCAGGCTGTTCGTGGGGCGGTGGAGCGGCGAGCTGCTAATTACCAGCTGCGATCGTGGGTAGTCCAATTTTGAGTTCAGCTTTTTGCATACATTGCGTATACGCCACGGCGACGGTGGGAAAAACAAAAATGAAAGTGCCACGCACAAGGCCAAGGCAGGCCAAGAGCCGTGCCGCGCCAGACGTCAACACGCCCATCGCTTGGCTAACTTTAATTAAATTTCCAATTGGATTGCTGTCCTGCCTCACGCACGCACGCGTGCACGACTGTCAGCACTTGGGTGGTCTTCAGCTTAAAATTGAGTTATGCCTGCCGATTTATCAACTCCCCGCCAGCAGCTGCGGGCCAAATGAAGCCATCAGATTGAATAACCAGATGGAGATGGGAGTCGTTGACTTTAAGCAGACAAATAAACACTCTTCCACCGAGAAGCGAAAAATCGCAAAAGAGGGAAGAGGAGTGTGGGAGGTGGCAAGGAAAATATTAAAGAAGGCTTTAGATTTTGACGGATGGACTCAAATTATTCAAACCTTTCCCACAAAGTCAACCAGCCAGCGTTAAAAATTAGGGTAGTTTGTGGTTGGCGCTTATTTTTTTGTATGGTTGCCCCTTTTGAAATCCGCACAAAGGCAGCAAATAAAAGAAATCCGCACAAACAAACAGCCACCTCACAATTGCCACTAAGCGGTTTCCATTTCAATCAATTCGCCTCGCCATTTTTACTTAATTTATTAATATTCACTCATCGGCTACGACGCCGAGGGGCGCTGGCTGGTAATGGGCAGGGAGGGGCCGGAGTGTCAACAGTTTTATGACGAGCGCAGAAGCGCCACTGCGATTCAATCAGCCAACGATTGGCCAGGCAATCAATCAATCAAGCGAACACAGCCGCCCAACGATTGAACGGAATCGTTGGCGCAGAAGTTGCTGCCGTCGATTGTTGCTGCGGCGGCTGTTGTTGCTGCTGGCGGTGGTGACACCTGCATTGCGGCACGGTCTTTGCACTGATTATGCACAAATGTAATAGGCGAGTCCGGGTTGGCCGATTTAGATCCGGATTGTCACATTCACGACATTGGGAAAGCCGCTTGGGCTTGGCGGCAGTTAAAGTTCGGGACACTAATGAGATTCAGACGAGTCCTTTTCACTGGGGTTATTACCTTTTGGTCGCAGCGGCTTGGGCTGCTGGCTGCCAATGCGCACTGCTTGGATGGCTGGTAGTTCCGAAATGATAGCCACCAAGGCCAGCAAACCGAGCAGACGGCTTAATCCTTTTGTCCATTTGACTGCCATTTTCAAGAGATTTTTGTGTTTGGATTGAACTAATTTAAATTCTTCGCGATTTTACGGTGAGGGCAGCGCCTCGTCCTCGACTAGGATGAGCGCGAAATTTCCACCCAAAAAAATGTTTCTTTCTCGCTTTTTTCTAAATTTTTCTTTGCCACGGACCCGCACACTCGATCGATGGATGAATTGGTAACGCTACCACACGGACCGATAGACAACTGCTGCAGAGCGTTTAAGGACACACGCGCCCCGCGTTTAAACTCCAAACTGAATTGCCAACCGCCGACGACCGACTATATAAAACCTTTCCAACGCACTGCAAGCGGGCGAGGTTGAAAAGCAGCGGCCCCGCGAGTGTGCGCGCGTCTATGCGTGTGTGTATTGGTGAGGGGAACGGCTGAATGAATCACACGGCCAAAGAGCACCGCCGACGCCAAGAAATTGAAGTTGCACCCGCCCGAAGAGCGGCCAGCTGCAAGCTCAGCCAAAGCTCAGTTGCCGAAGAGCGGGAGAGCGTCAAGCCACTCGGCACTCGGCAAGTTCGTGGCCTAAGTCTTTTGTTAACAGACCGTGGCTTGGGGCCGCTCACGCTCTCGCCCGCTGTTAAGCGGCGGGCTGGCGAATGTCGTTTACGATATCGGGCGTCTCGTTTACCGTTACACGCTTACAATTACACGAGGCGTCCGCTTTTCATTCATAACTGCGGCGCTGTTAGCCGCCAACTGGCCGCGGCCTCTGTTAGTCAACAGACTGTTGAGCGAGCGGTTCTCCGTGAGATTGGGGAGCGGTGGGCGTGTGATTTACTGCGATGTCTTCGTTCGGTCTTCCGTCTTTTGAGTTGCCAATTTTTTTGTTTCTTCCTCGTCGGCCACTGTCGGCGGCCACAATGACAAAATCTATTAAAGTTTAATTTAAATTAGGTGTCTCTGGGGGTGGCTAGAAAGGCTTCCCATTGTCTTAATTATACGGTACGTGAGTATAATCGGGTGTGAGACTTTGACTTTCAGCTACAAGCCACTGACACGCGCTAGCTCCCCAGCGGCCCCGCCTGGCATTGGCAAGAAAGTAAAAGCCAACGATCCACATCGTCCGCCTGGCTAGCCCCACTCGCCGGTGGATGCAAATGGAGAAGGCGCCTTGGATTTGGCACTTGGCGGTTTCTCTCTATCTACCAGCAACCGACCACTTAATCGGTAGTTCACCCCCAAAGATCTTTGATCGCTGGCCCCGGCTACCGCCAGGTTTCCAGCTTGTTTGCCTGTCAGTCACATGTGAAATGTGGTCTTGAAATTGCATCTCTTGTTCGCCAGCCTGGCAATGGTCTGTTGGCCATAAACCACACCACACACACACAATCAATCGTTCACATAAACACAGTTTATTTGTTGATAATCGGGGTGTGAGGATTTACAAAACCCATCGTTTGCACTCGCTGCGTTTGATGCACGGCCCGGTCTCAGATTTCTGTCTTATAAAGCCAGCCAAGCAGGAGCAGCCGGGAGTGCATTTTGTCCGTGGACGGCAGCGCCGAGAAAAGAATTGCGACACACAAATTCTGGGGCAACTGGGCAGGCATTTGACCTTCTCCTGGTGATTAATGCACCCTGGGGATTCACAAGCAAACTTCATTTAGTGTCCCTATTAGAAATCAACTTCGCTTACTCACAGTTCAGCAGAGTGTGCACATGACCGGCAGTCGGTCTGGCGAGGCCAACCAATGCGACTACAGCTGCCCACAATGGAAATTGAACCGCCAACATTCGGGTCTTCTTAAGGGAACCACCAACTGCTGGATTTGGTTCCGAGATCGGAATCGCTGTGGGACGCATTTGCATTCGTTGTGTAAGCCGCACGGATCGATTCGTCACCCCCGCAATCGGATGAAAGAGAGCAAATTGAACTGCCATTGTGGGGGCCGCGATTTCGCAACTGATTGCCTGCCGGCCAGTTAGTTTTCTTCATCCCAAGTAGTCGGGGCAGAGGCCTCTGCTTATCAAGATTGATTAGCAGACAAACAGGGCGGTTCCTCTAACAATCGTTGAAATCTTCAGCTGATCTGTGGTGAATGGAAAGACCACTGATTGCTGATGGTCTCTTCGCGTTTGAAATCTTTTTGATTCCTTCCTCCTTTCAGCTCCTTGCTGGGCTTAGCGGAGTCGTTAATTTGAATCGCCACTTTCTTTGCAGAAAAAACACAGAAACAAACAATATAAAATACAAATCGACTTTATTGGGCGTGTCGACATTGCTTATCGCTTTGTTCGACAGCTAAATTTGCGGAATTTTTATTACAATTCGCTTTTAATTTTCGGCCAACCTGTTCCGTCCGCTGGAGTATCCGTACAAAGAGCAGCCCCAAAATTAATGAAATCCAAAAAAAACCTTCACTTTCGGTTTCATTGCGCTCCAAATTCAAAAGATCTCAATCGAACACACACACACACGCAAATAGACAATAGAAAGAGAGCGAACTGTGAACGAGAACTTGTTCATTTGGCCAACACCTCCGCCCAAAAATCGGCATAGGCAACACAAGAAAAAAGCCACAAAAGACGCTTTGACTAAGCAAATTTATTGGCTTTGTTTATTGGCAGCAAATGGGTTGTTGTTGTTGCTGCTGCTGTGGCTTGTGGAAGTAGTCGAGCTATTTTTTTTGGGGTTTTTTTCGTTGGCCATAAAAATGAATCACGAACTTATGCAAAATTCAATGCACTTCCACGACTTCGATCCGAGCTACGATCGCTGTGTGGCCATAGCCCGTTTTTTATTTTTTGGCCAAATTAGCAACATTTAGTCTGACTTTAGTTTGATTTTCATTGCGGCAAATTATGATAGTTTTTTATTCTTATTTTTTACCCAGCCGCTCCATGGTCGACTGCCCTCGATAGTCCGAGGGACCCACACAGCGACCCGTGCAGCAGAAGCGCCGCCGGCGAGCACGAGTTCACTGTCATGAGGTTTTCGGGGCTGCCCTACCGCCCAGCGCGGCGCCGCTTCGTCGCGGCCGACCGCACAGAAGTTGGCCAAGTTGTCAGTTTCAATTGCACTCGAAAATTGCATAATTTTCTGGTCTTATGGGAAGCGGCAACGCTGGCCCCCACCGGCTCAATTGAGCGGTATTAGTCGATATCTTAATTATTTTGCAGACTGACATTTAACCCGGTGCGCGGTGGTGGTGCCCTCGTCCCTCCTCCGGCGAGCAGACAAATAACCGAACTAATTAAATTGCTCTCAAAAGTGCGGCGATTTCATTAATTTAAAAATCTTTTCATTAACCCGCTGCAGCCGCTGGCCCCACCCGAGGCCCCCAGGGCCACCAAAAGCCGCACACTTTTTTCTTTTGCCATATGGACTTCATCAAGGTCGCACACTTTGTTGCAGCTGTCGGGGGCAGAGCGAAAAAGCGATTGTGCTGGCAGTACAGTTGCGTCCACCGTGGGCAAATTGATTTTTAATTACCATTAGCCAGGCTATGCCGGCGAGGCGGCGGTCCAATTTAGAGGAAATCAAAAAAATCTAGATTACACAAGGTGGAAGCTTACCGTTGGGCAACTTAATTGACTGGTGGCGATAGGAAACAGGAAGATCGGAATCAGAACAGTCGATAGAACAATTATCGAATTGCATGCAAATTTGATTGTCTCGCTTTTTTCGGTTTCGGGGCTAATTAAATTGATTTGCTTGTTTCCTTTCGCAAATTCCGATGGCGGCCGATCGGTTGACAGTCTCAGAAATCCATGGCTGAGAGGTCTCCACTATTCTTTGCCCCATCTGAGCTCAGATTTTCCCAGGCCTGATTGTTTGTTTTCTCCGCCAACGGTTGTTGTTAGTTCCGCTTTATTATACGCTTTGTTAGAGGCGGCAAATACCAGCGGGTAGTTGGGCGAGGGGCTGGGATTTGACTTCAATTGGAATTGAATTATCGATATGCATGACCAGAAATTTGCTCCGTCTGTTGCCGTTTTTCTCTTTAATGACTTTATACGCCCCGGCTTTGATTTATGGCGCTGCTAATTGACATCTTGTGGATGTCAGTTACATTCAGTATGTTACGCGCCGCCACGACACGACTGATTACAACGGCAGCAGCGGCTATCGACTGCTGTGCGCAGGCGCCTTGCGGGGGGCCACGGACAATATGAAAATGTTGGCCGCTTTTTGGGGAATCTGGAAAATTTCGATGCAAATTAAATGACACTTTTTACTGCCTTCAGTAGCCGCCAGCCAGGCTGGCAGTTTGCCATCCATCCGTCCGCAATTTCGCCAATCACTTTTGGCCGCCGCTTGGCCAAAATGAGGGGCGCAAAAATTACTATCACTTTTGCATTGTTGGGTGCCACCTGCCAAACGGTAAATGGACTAACCCAAGCCCTAAACTTCGAAACTAAATCGCGCGCGTGAATGTGAATTTTGTGGCCGAACTTTCGGCAACAAAATCAATCATCGCGGCCTAGCATGTGTGTGTGTGTGTGTGGTTGTGGCACCTTTTTTATTGTAATTCCCAGTTGTCGAATTTTTAATGTATGTATATCCGCATTATAAGCTGGCCAAGCCAAAACTTGGCAACGGAGCGCGCGCACCTGTTGCGCCGTTGGAGGCCTTTTGGCAACCTTGCTCTTCAGCAGGGGGACGCCCTGGCTGCCTGTCACGTGGGGGGCTCGGTGGGCAGGCATTTGATTTACACCCTGCGAAACGAGTGCATTTAAGGCGGGTTTACGTGCTGGAAATAAAATCAGGAGACATTTAGATAAATTTCAATGGCGTGGGTACGACGCGGGACCAACAAGTTAAGTGGATGGAAGGCTGGCCATTCCAGTTGGTGGTCGGCCCAGCGGTCCATTGCGTGGACGATCACCTTCACCGCAAGTTTGTTGCCACCGCTGCATTTATAATTGGCGGGCGAAGAAAGTGCAGCCAGCCGGCCTTCCTGGGCACCTGGGCGGCCCAACGAGTTGCGGCTTTTTATGTCATAATCGGTGGCTAGGAAAATCGCAGCCAACGCATTTGAAGGAGCCAGGGAAATGGAAATGCAAATTGAAAAGCGCCGGCCTCTTTGCCTTCGTGTTGCATCAATCAACACTTGCCGCACATTTCGACTTGACGACTCCAAGGCAAAGGCGAGGCTGCCCCTCAACGCCTCCAAAATGGCGGATACTCTTTGCACCTCCCGCAGGTCTGCACTGCCAAAGAGTATTTCGTGTTGCTGCAGATTTTCCGGAAGGCTTGTGGCTGCACCGCAAAAGGAGCGATTTCTCATGGCTCCTCGGTCTTTGGGCCCATAAAAATTTCCGTTTATGTCTACGTCGTAAAAAGATGCCAAATGATCGAGCAGTTTGAGTAATTTACGTTGCCGATTTCGTAGAGGAAAAGACCTGCTGCCTTTAGAATTCAGGCCTTTGAAATTACACCCTAGGGATAATAGGGATTTCGTAATAAAAAGCAATTTGCGATTTGTCTTTTTGGTTTCTTCACTCCATATGCTATCGATAATGTTAAGGAATTTGACTGAAATATTGATCTCTGTGCGTCTTGGAAGAGTTTGCCGGCGCCAAGCGAATGGCCACTGGTTATGGCAATTTTATCTCGTCATCGATTCGGCTGATAGTTAATCTTGTTGGCTGTTTGGGCAGATGCAGATTAGACAATCACCAAAGTTACGTATTGTGACATTCGACTGTCGTTTAGCCTTAAATTATTGCATAAACGGCCATTCAATTCAATTTGTCGTGGGCGGGCAATTCGAGATTCATAAATAACTGGCAATTATGTTGAGGAGTTTGAGAAGATAAAAATAAACAAACTTTGCGAAACTTTCTTCACCAGCCGGAGGCAGGCCATAATTCGTGTGGGCCCACATCCAGAGCAACCCTGGCAGCTCAACCTGTTACCGTTAGTGTAGTCACCCCTAAAATTTCATTTTAATTGCTGCGCCGTCGCTGCTGTTGCTGCTTTTTCATACGATTTTTATTTAGATTATGCTAACAACTTTTTGCACTCAGCCAACGCCAGGGGAGAGTAGACGTGGACGCGGACGTGGACGGGTACGGGGACTCTGAGGTGCCCCATGTCTTTGGCAGGCTGTACCTTTCACAAAAGTCCAAGCGGCCGACTGGGCAGGGGTACAGTCAATCAAAACGGTCGTGCCTCTGTCAAATTTTCGCCATGGAGTGCACTCGACGCAGAGTCGGAATACAACAAATCGAATCGATGTTTTTGGGAATGGAATCCTGCTCTGTTTACAGCCGCAAACGGATCAGCGGACAGCTCAATTTCGGAACGGGGAAATAGACGATGCCAATAGACTGCGTATATTTAAGAGGTGGGGCTCAATTCGATTCCGGTTAGCAATCTAATTTTTCAAACAATTCAAATCGACGGTGAGCGCGATCAACTTTTGACCCCAAAGCTCTGCCAAGCCAGCGGATTGACGTCAAGCGCTTAGTCGTCCAGTTGGCTGGTGAGTCATGATTTATGAGTGGGAGACTGACCAGCCACCAGGACATGAATCACTTTCCATTCGACGTCTCCCCGGCTCACTCCAAATAGAGCAATTATGATGATTTTATTCAGGTGCGCACGCGCAGCTTCCCAATTTGCCTACATCCGCCGAGTTCGTGGGTCAGCAGGTGTGGTAACTTGAGGTGAAATTCCCCGCTTTAATTATATGCATAATGCCATAAGCAAATTGGAAGTAAGCGGTTGGTAAAAGCCCCGAGACGACGGCCCAAGTGCAAAAAAAAAAAAATAACGGACGAGAGGAAACACACACTCCACACACCAACGCTTGGCGTCGGTTCTCTGTTTGTATTACCATAGGAATGGGCATGGCTGGACATGGAAAGATTTCTACGAGCTTAATTGTTTTCTCAACGGAATTAGTTTCGTTTTCGTTTGGAAACAAGATCGCCGGACCGGTCATCGATTCACTTTGCGGCAATAAATTCGAAAAGAGACCAAATTGTGAACACCTTTCACCTCAGCGTGAGTTATGGACGCATACCATCGGCCACAGCCGTTTGGGTTATGTGAATGCCGCGTCGGCTGAATGTCAGACTTAAAGCTGACAGTCCGGACTTAGGATTTGCCTCGATAGATGGGCGTGTATGTGTCTGCAATTGGGCGGTGATTAATCGCCGTAACGGCCGCTATCGATTATCGCTTTCCCACTTTTCGATCTGAGCGCGGCCGATGTCGCTGTCGCCGATAGAATCGCTGGGGTTTTTGGATCACTTCATTAAGTCAGCTTGAATGGCTTCAATTGCGGTTTGTCGAACGCATTGATTGGCCGGCCAGCAAAAGTGTTACACTTTGCGAAACCTAATTTAGGCCTGGCTAACTCAAAATGCGTCGACCAGATGATTGACAACCACTGGCTGGCTGGCGACAGACGCCGCGAGTCTTGGCTGCTGCCGTGGAGCCTTGCGTGGCTGTGGGGCAATCGATGCAGCTCAAAAACTGCGGCCAATCGAACAAGACAACTAATTAAAAGCCGCAAATAATTAGGAATGTGTGTCGTGAATGGACGATATGAATTTCTAATCGTGGAGAACCGACAAAGGAAACCAGAAAAACGAGCCTCGCGACTGCTTGCTGGCCAGAAGGATACACCGTTTGTAGAATTCCGTGGCTGAAATTCGGAATAATTGCTGCTTGATTTTCTTTATTTTTTCTTCATGGCATTTACGTTGGCTTCTTTGGCTGCTTTTTCCGCGTGCTTTTTCCGCATGGTTTTCCGTTTTTTGCCGCGGCGCTTTTTCATCTTCTTCTTCCTTTTCTTTTTCTTCTTTTTCTTTGGCGGCTGTTTGGGTCGTTTCGTCGCTAGCTTCTCCTTGGGTTTTTCTTTTACTTCGTCTACCTGTCCTTGGGGTTTTTGGAGCTCTTGTGTTTCCTTCTCAGCTCGCTTCATCTGCTTGGAATACTTTCGCTTCTTTTTCTTCGTTGTGGCAGTATTGTTGCCCGCATTTCCGTCGCTGGGGTTCTCTTTCTTTGGCTGGTCGACGGAGAGTTCCTTTAACTGATTAACCGGACTCTTCGTGGTCACTGCCATCTTGGCCGGATTCTTTTGTGGTTTCTTCAGTTTCTTTAGTTTCTTTTTCTTTTTTCGTTTGCCCTTTTCGTTTGAGTCATAGTAAATTGTATCATCCACTGTAAACTCCAAGTCGTCGTATTTTGCGATGTACGTTTCGTTGGCGTAAAGGATTTCCGGTTTCACTGAGATCCGCTCCATGAGTGTAGGCATCTTTGTGGACTTTCCCACGATCTTCATCTTTAAGCTGTCGGTGAGAGCCCACTGCTGGGTGCTGGATAAATGATTGCACGGCATTAGCACCGGGAAGCGTTCCTTGTTCACCTCGAACTGGTCCAGGCAGAGCGTCACGTTCTGGATCTGCATGCTGATAAAGGTCTTATGGACTGTCCAGGTCTTCGAGTACTTGGGATCGATGTCGATGCAGGGCACCAACTCAACCAAATGTGGCGAGGGTCCAAGCGGGTTGACCACAAGGCAATGGAACTCGGTGCGGAGTCTGTGCTTCCTGGTGAAGAAAAACATCTGGGCGGGGTTGTTTGCCTTATCGCAATGCAGGATCTGAACGCTGTTGGTGCCGCTGGGCTTTCTGGCCAACTGGTCACTGAGGCAGCTGTGGCCAAAATTGGATTTGATGCGCCCAAATTGCTTGGTCATTTGCAGCGGCACCAGCTTTTCCGGGTAGACGTGCTTAAGAAACCAGTCGATGGTCTTGCAGTTGAGGAAATACTTAACGGAGTCTCGCTTCTTCTTGGCCGAGGCAAACATATACGGCTTCAAGTGAGGGTAGTACAAGAAGAAGAGCCCTTTCCGCTTGCCCCACCAGCCGATGGCCACTTTTCCTCGATTCAAGGAACGCACTTTCGGCTGGTTTTTGAAACTAAAGAGGGTAAAATACTTAAGAAAAAGATAGTTAATGTTGTAAGCTGCCAGGCTACCTTTCATCGAGGGAAATGCGACCGACACGGGCGCAGGGAATTATTTCAATCTTCCCGCTGCACATCCAAACCCCGAAGGACATGTCCAAGGAATCGCCTCCCGATGTAACCAGCTGATAAGGCCAAAGACTGGATTAAAATGTAAAATTAAGAAGCTGCCTACTCACCGTCTCATCGAAGTAGGTCATGTCGTCGAATTGCGTCCTTCTAATCGCGTAGACGCTGTTGGGCGGGATTGTGGGCGAGCTGATCGGACAGGTGGGCAAAGGCTGCTTGCAGTTCTTCTCTGTTCTCCTCATACGCCGCTTGGATACTGCATGCGGCTGGTAGAAGCCGGCCCAACTGAAGCCTCCGATGGTCACCGGACGCTCTTTGTAAACGAAGAAGTTCGCGTCGATCTCGTCCTGCACGGGAATCACCACACTAGTTGGCGACTTCTTGATCCTCATGAGCAGCGGCTCCAGCCAGCCCTCGTTCGGCTCACAATAGGCGTCCATAAAGATCAGAACCTCGCCCACGGCAAACCGGGCCCCCACCAGGCGGGACTGGGCCACCCCAAGCCTAAGATGGGAACAGGAAACCATGAGAAACTCATTCCCCGTGGCTACCTGAAACTTACCGCTCTGAGTTGCGGTCCAGCTTGATGTCGATGGTAAATCGAGTGCGCACATAGTACTCCAGTTTGTCCCTGAGCTCAAGCAAAGTGCTGCCGTCGTCGATCAGGACAACATCACGTAAGAGGGCCGCTTCGCTGCGCTTGACGACGCTGTGGAGCATGCGCAGCAGCACGGACAACGGGGCGTTGTGGAAAACCACAACCACACTGGCCGTGGGCAGCTTGCTAATGTTGTAGGTCAGCTTCTTGCAGGAATCATGCCGCACGTCCGGTAGTTTGCGAATGTAGGAGAGCATCTTGCTGAGCTCCAAGTTGAAGCCGTGCTCCTTGAGGTCCCTGGCATTGGGGCCCAGCGTATAGGCCACGTCGGCCTTATTGAGTCGCACCCGCTGCTTGTTGAGATCGGACCGCACGCTCTGCTCCAGCCAGGATCCCAACCGCACGGGTATCTTGGGCTCAAAGTCGTCCCTGCCAGGCTCATAGTCCCCCCGGTGGCTGCGCGGCTGCAGCTCCAGGTGGTAGAAAACGACAATCAGACAGACGAAAATTAACAGCTGCAGGAGAATGTCACGGTACAATCGTTTCATGTTGCATACTCGAAGCAACTGGCTGGCTGGCTGGAAGGAGGGTCGCCGCGCCGGTCAACGGCCATGCCAGGCCGCATTGGCCACGCTGTGGGCCAAATTTGCATCGTTAATTAAGCATGGAAAGAGACTGCCCCCGCAGCAGCTGGCGCCGGCAGCGCAGGATTGGCCCACTCTCGAGTCACGTGTAGGCCGTCTGTCCGTCCAACTCTTTGGCTGGGCTGGCTGCTCATTGAGCAAGACCTTGTGGCACAAGACAGGCCCTCCCTCTCTCGGCTACGCCCACTTTGGAAGTTTGTTTATTTGCCCCGGGGCCCCGGCAGAAATGCCCACGACCCTCTCTTTCGGCCCCGTGGCCACTTTACATTAGCCGCTGTCCAGCGGCCTGACATGTCGTTCAGCTCGTTAATGTTATTGTTGCAATTCGTTACAAATTTTGTATGTTTGCTTCGGTCTGGGTGGATTTTTGTTTTGTTTTCATACCGCCGGTGGATTTGGGTCTCTGCTTTGGCTATGGTCGGCTATGGTCTGGCTTGATTGATTGAATGTGATATTGAACTAAAAGCCAACAAGCCAGCCAGGCAGGCAGTTGGTGAGTCGGTTGGCCAGCCGCAGACACTTCATAATTTTTTGATTTCATTCGTTTCTCGGTTCTCGGCTGCAATTTGTCGGCTTTTGTGGTAAAATGCAAAAGCAAAACTACAAAGCCGGTTGGCGTTGGGCGTTTTGTTTACCTGCCCACACGTACAGCCCCGCTAGCTGGCTTTCGAAAGGATCACTCGGCGCTCGATTTGACCTTAAACTGAATACCTCGAATACCGAATTCGCTGCGACTCGACTGCCCCTGCATTTGGGTATTATTGAATGGCAGTTTGTCATTCGCAACGGTGTCGGGTTTTTTTTTTGGGGGGCCCATTTGATTACAATTCTGGCAACGACGGCTCTTCAATCGCCTAATTGAGTGTCATTAAGTTTGGCTGTCCGATTGAAACATCAACTGGAAAAATTCTAACTCACTCCGGCCACTTCGAGAATTGGTAGCCCCAAGGCCGCTGAATTTCTGTCTTTAGCTTTTCGAGTTGCATATTCATAAGCCAACGGCCAATGGGACAGTTTAACGGACCCCATAACTATTGATTGGTTTGCAAATAACCAGCCTGTCAGGCCGGGCGTTGCATTCTGTCGAGGTGTTGGTCTTAAATCGATCTCAAATATTCATAAATTAACCGATCTATGAAGACATATTGCCCGCTCGTAGCATAAGCCCAGTTGCGTTGGCTGGACAAGTCGCTGGCACTAAAGTGAAAGTTATGGCGGGCGACGGCAATGCAAATACTCGTACTGAGCTTTTGGTATTTTTATTACCCATAAAACCAAAGTGAATATTGTTGACCCAGGGGTTGACAATATGGATTGATTATGGGTCTGAGATCTCGTTGCAGGCAGGGTGGCCAGCCGGCCCCTTCAATCAGGTTAATCAAGTCTGGGCGTTATAACAACCTTAAATTGACAGCAAAGTTTGCCTTTAAAGTTAATTCTCAATTAAGAAACTCGATTAGGAGGCCAATCAGCTGATCCAGTCTCCACTCACGAGGCGCAAAAGAAGAACCTGTCGCGCAGTTCTGCCTGCTTTAGATTAATGATGGGGGAAGTTTTCAATGGGATCATTAATTTTCCTAGCAGCTTAATCAAATTTAAGCACATTTCCTGTTCATAACTCTTTTTCGCACTGTCTGGAAATCAATTGGGCGGCCACACATGCAGACTGACTGACTGACTGGCTGACTGATTGACCGATCGAAAGGAGAATGCAAATCAGTCGGCCAGCCAACCATCTGGGTTAATCAATTAAACAAAACAAAACGTTTTGCTCGACTTAACTCCGCTGCCTGGAGTTTCCGACAGGGGCGACCAAAGCGGCCAACATCGGCCAGCGACCAGAGACCAGCGAGCGATATAATCGAATCGATCGCAACGTTATGTGCGCTGTAAATTTTACTGCTAATTTGTGCACTGAAAGGTTTCAGCTGCTGGGCAGTGCCAGCCCCAAAAGCAACATAAAACTAATCAAAAAGCAGCCACAACAACAACACTGGCATTTTAAATACACAGTGGGCATTATCGGTCGCCTCCCAGCCCGCCAACCGCTGCCTGATCCACGGCTCGCACACGCGATTCAAATTTGTGTACAGTCGCGGGACAAACCCAAAAAGAGCTCTGGCCATTTATCACCGACTGACTCTCGAGAAAGGGGCAGCAGCAGCTGAATGGCCCAAACTATGTAGTTCATGGATAGTTGGCCCAAACGCATTGATAATGCCGGCCATCCATCAGCAAGAGCAGCCAGCAGCTGGAGCTCCGATCGCTGCTTGACGTTGACACTCCAGGCTGTACCATCTGGCGGCACGTTTGGCAAATCAATTGCAAACGGTCATTGGTTTGTGTGTGTGGCCGTCTGTCGATTTGCAAGTTTTTCCCATGAGATTCGCAAATTCGCGCGCGCAGTCCACACAAAACGCGCATCGCATTACAACACAGCGGAGGGTTGGAGTCGCAGAGTCGGTGGAAAGGGGACGCTGGCCAACGACAAGTGCGGCCAAATCATAAAAGGAATTTCAATTCACAAAACCAAAACAACAACAACCCTCCTCCAACCCCCCTTTCGACAGTCTTGTGTACCACGAATTTATCCTCTCAGCTCGCTGCGCTTGCGTGTTCGAACGTGGAACCGCGAACCCCGCGCAGTTCCAGTTCCAGTTTACGGACCCCCACCACATTCATAGGCTAATGGAGCTGCACATATTTCGCAATGTTGTTATCTTTTGAACCAGTTTTGCATATTTCCAAATTTATTTTTGTGTGGAAAAGCGCGCAAGTCTGTGGGCAGCCAGGCAGCCGGGCAGCCAACTGCCTGCCCCGCCGAGAGCTGCTGCATTGATGCCATCGCCGTGTGGGTCATGTGGACTCTCCGCCGACTGGATCACTGGGTAAGTGTTGCCTCGGTCATTGCTGCCTCAACCCCCACCCGCCGCACTTTGCCCACTGGTCGGTCGACCTGAGCAAACACAAAAAGGTGCGATGTTTGTGATCGGCATGAAATTTGCATCGTTAAGTTGGCTAATTCAGCGCACGGTTGGACAAAAAATTTGGGATAATTTATGGGCATATCCACACACCAGTCGCCGGAGTCAGCGGGCCAGACAACCCCGCCGATCCGGGTTACTAGCCGTCTAAAATTGTCTCCATGCTGGTTGGCTGGTATGTAAATTAAACTAGAATATTGGCGGGGGCTTTAGTGCGAATTTCGCTGCCGCATTCCTGGCTGACGTACCGAAAAATTAAATCTTCGATTGAGGCAATTTATTGCTAACTAAGTTGTCCCATTAAAAGGCGAGCAAATGGGCAACAAAATCCATCAATTTGACGAGCTCATTAAACCCAAAGCGATACATCTGCCGATCGGACCTGGGCTGGCTTGGCCACAAATGATTGATGGCCGCCTCCCAGTCTCCGGGGCGATTGAATTGATTCGACGGCGAAACGTCGCCACTTCCTGGCCAGTCCATTTCTGGGGGTGGCCTTTGAAAAGTGCGTAAATTCGCCTTTCCATTTACTCGAATCCAAAAATGAAAAGTATCTCTGGTTATTCATCTATATCCGTAACGGATCTCGTATCAAGGGCACCTGTCCGCCTTTGTCCACACATCACAAAAAAATCATTTAGGCAATCGACAATCACGATAATGAAAAAAAAAACAATTTCATTTCGCTTCTGTATGAACAATAAGCGCCGCCCGAACAAAAGAACCCCAGATCGGGAGCGGAGCCAACTGGCGGCCTTTGGCTAGTCAGTCGCCCGATTTGTACTTCCCAGAGATTTGATGCAAAAGCTGATCGGCTTTGTCGGCTGCTGGCATCTCGCCGGACCCGCCTCAAAATCCCCACTCCCCCGAACTCCCAGGCGGCGTGTAAATGATCGCCGATCTCCGCATATCATTCATATGTGAGCAGAGTGGACGCCGCACCCACCCGCCCCAGTTGATTGCCGTTGAACTTGAACTACTAAATGCGGCGGGGCTGCGGCGAGGCAGCGACGATTTCTCACCCCAGAAAGTTGACCAAAAAAGCGGTTGAATGGCAAGCGGCGTTGTGGGAGCGGTGGCAGCAGCGTCGATGTGTTTTTTTAATCGAATTCAAAGTGGCCGCCTTGCATTCAGGCTGCTGGCTGGTGGGGGGCGGTGGATCAGCCATCGGGCGGTGATTTATAGGCGGCTGATTGAACCGAACAATCGGCGGTGGCGCCTGCTTTTGGGCATTGGGCATTGAGCGGCCAGGTGAGCGTCGGGTCGAGTTTGGGGACTCCGGCAATCAATGCAAATTTCTCTCGTCCATCAAAACATCAATCAGGCAACGCACACGCCAGTCAATCGAAGGCTTTCCAACCGGGCCAATTAGACGCAGTTTAAAGCAGCTGCATTGCCTGTCTCTCTGTCGCTGTCAATTAGGCCCACTGTCGTTCAGTTGCCTATCAGTCGTCAGTTGGGCACTCGTCAGTCATCCAGTCGACTGGAGAGGGTGTAGGCTTTGTTGACATTTGGGCGCGACCGCCTTATGCAAATTGGGCCCCGGCTAATTGAATTGCTGGGGAACGCACAGAATCACGCATACGCACCGTTGCCCGAAAAACAGAATAAACACGTCAATGGGCGTTTAATTTGGCTCTAAAGGCATAATGGGCGAGTCGGCTATGCCCACATAGTCAAATTATCTGCACCGATGAATTCATTTAAGGCAATTTTACTAAACTCTATGGCCAATCGAATGGCAATCATGTGGCAATTAAAATGAATCTTTATCGACATGCAGATTCAGATATATCGACCGACTGACCCAATTTTAGATTTTTACCGCCATCAGGTGGACAAATCGAACAGGCTCCGCTTTTGGTGGCACCATTAGGAAAACCACCCGATGTTTCCTTAACCGCCGCCGATTGATTGGTGCGTTTCTTAATTGCCACGCCGGCCACTTAGCCGAGTCTCTGTCCCGGCGGCTCCCTTGCTCTGACTCAATGATCGCTTGTTGGTTATTTCAAATCAATCGAAAGGCATATAAATAAGCTTGTAATTCTCGTTATATTAACATCATTACTGCCCCTGCTGTCGCCTGATTTATGTGCGAACCACTGACATCACTTTGGGTATTTAAAAGGTTTTCAAAAATATATTTTAATGTCACAACTTCTGCTTGCTCAAAGGCCTTAGTAATAATTTCAAAGAGAAAGAACTGAACTAGGGATTAAAGATTTCTTGCAAAGTTGAGCTCATTTAGGAGAGGGAGATTTAAATTTTATTTAATTCCGGAATCTACTCGCTTTTAATTTCTTTCTTTTGAAAAGAGCATTGATCAATTTGGCTACGGCTCCTGACTAATTGGTATTTCGCTGGCACGGCCTACACATGTTTTCTTGGCTTCATGGAATTGGAATGAATTTATGACCACCGCCACCGAAGTCTTTTCATAATAAGCGAGTTGGGGTAATAAATTTTCTTATTGAGCGGCGCTCTGCTTGGTAGCCGGGAGGGTTTGGCATTGCCAAATTCATTTTGTGGGGCTACTGATTTTTTCCAAGGCCTCGCAGCGGACGGACACGCTGGGGGAGCTGAAACCGCAGTCACTTCAGGCCTAAAAGGGTCACAAGGTCCCTTGGCAAATGCAAAAGTCTCGCCCAAATGACTTTATCTTCGTTTGTGGGCCAAATTGGCTTGTCGAGATAAATGCCACGCCCAGCTGGCCCGCGCTGTGGGTGGCAATTAAATTATTTTCCAGCATTTTGCCTAATGCAAAATATAACACAAACCAAATAGAAACACAGAAATATTGGCATTCACTTTGCGGCTCAAACGGCACGACCGGTAAACGTGAAGTTCGCCAGCCAAGAAGTGAGAGATCAGGCTAAATGGCCAACTCAAATCATTGATTTAGAGGGGCAGCAGGGAACCAGCCCCACCAACTGACTCACTCTCAAGGGAGCACCCAAAATCAGCTCCTCTAGGCGGATGGTGAATGATGTGGGGCTGCTTGTCCAGCCGTGGGCACTTGAATCCTGATAAATGTGCATTTCTGGGGCCGACATATGTACGTTTTATATTACGATTTCGTGTGGTCGGTGGGTTGTAATTTGATATGTTTAAGGTCCCAGAAATCCGAGCGGGCAGCTGCCAAAAAAGCCCCAAGCCAGGCCATGACAGAGCCTTGGGGCGCGCTTAGAAATGGCCAACGAATTTGTCATTTGAGGCCGTCGAACGGCTTTTAATTGCCAGCGCCTGGCACAGATTCGCAGCGTGCAACATGTAAAACACCTGAGCACGATAAGATCGACGTGGCCGCCATCAACTCATTAGGAGCAGGCCTAGGCAGGCAGTTGCCGGGGAAATGATTTCACAATTTGGCCACCGGTCTTGGCCGGCCAAGTTATGCGCTGATATTAAGCAAATGTAACAACATTTTCCGGCCACTGTTTTTTCTTCTTTCCTGGCCAGGCGAGAGTGACAAGGGAGACGCATAGAAAAAGCAACGAGTCAACGTTAGAAAGCTTAAAGTGTAGCAACTTGTCGTCGTTGTGGGTAAAAGGAAAGCCAAGTTGTAATTACTTACGTGCGGACCCGCCCCAAAAAAAAATTCCAACGATTTTTGCCAATTTATGGCCAAATCAAAAGTCACAGAAAATGGCTTTTGGGCGAACCAACAGGCAGCGACAGAGCGATCGTCGATCGTCGATCAGCGCGATCCGATCGATCAAGCATTTTGGGCCCACAGCTCGTGCCTGGCAGCCCGGCAATCTGGCCGGCCAAATCGAAATCGACGGCGTGCGACGGGGCGCCCAGGCGGCCGACAGATATTGTAAATATATAAATATAATTTCGCACCTTTAAATGCCAACAAAATGGCCAAGACGACAACAACAACGGCAACAATTCGCGGCAGCCGAAACAAAAGGGCAATTGGCTGTGTCAAAATCGAAAGCGTGTAAAATTTAAGTTTATTTTGATCGAGCAGCAAAAGAAATGGCATACAATTTCGCTATAAGGCCGAGAGGTGTGGTGGGTTGGTATCTATTAAAGATTTTGATTACATTGCCCTAAGGAATTGGCAATGAATTAAATAGTTAAAGGGAACAAATAAAAATGGCTGCAAAAATTATGTCGAAGTTAAGAAAACATATTAAATTTCTTCCGGCAATTAGTACAAATAAATTACTGACTTTGCGGCTGCTTAACGTCAAAGTATGACAGGTTTCATGGAGCAGAAAAGCAAACACACGTCCAGGGGTAGTTCAGGTGTTCGAGTTTTTGAAGCAATATTTTCCGGACACGCGATCGTCCCTCTGTGGCGCTGCAAGCATCGCAGGAAGCAATTTCCCAATCACTTGGAGTGCTCGCGTCATAAAATAATAAACTATCATGAACATGAACACCTTTTTGGCAGGTCCAATAAAATTCCAAAAACTGGACCAAAAATCCGCAGTTTCCAGCCCGCTGTGACGACATTTAGTCACATCGACGGCCGGCAACGCCCCTGCAAAGTCCGCCAAGCCGTTTGGCTGTTGCGCAGGCGCATTCACTTTTCAAGCAAATTAACATTGAGGCAGCGGAGAGCCACCCGGGCGGACTCGAGGGGAGGCGTGCACGTGAAAATTATGGACCCGAGTGCAGGCATTTTAAGAATTAATAAGCGATTTGTCAAGCATCCACCAAGCTAACCGTTACACTCTTGGCCTGACCGATTTGCATACAAATGCGCACGAAGCTAATCAGACGCTTAATTAATACGATGGCGACGACGGCAACGCCGGCGGTGACTGTACTCCGGCTGGCCGCAACTGTACCCGAATCGGAGCCATTTTGAGGCACGCGTCGACACGCATGCGCTGCTCATAGCTGTAGATTTTGATTTCCAAATCAGAATCAAATGTGTCGATAAAAAAAAATGCTTTGAAATGTTTACATCGTGGAAGCAGAACGGCCGCTAATGTTGTTGTCACATTTGCCAAAAAATACCCATTGAGTTATGTACTAGACCTTGTTAGCTTAATGTCTCAACTTGTGCGAGCGGTGCGAGTCTTAATTGCCATGTCGATGGGGAGACTGTAATGGAAATCGGAGCGATTTCAGGCCAGAATGCGCGTGTTTGCGACAGAATAAATTTTTCGGGGGCATAACAACTTGAGTTGGCTGCTTATGCAACGACGTTATGATAAATTTCGGCTTAGCCAGCGTGTCTTTTGGCAGAGGGCGAAAGCAAGCGTCGATGGCTATCGGGCCAAAGTAGTTCGATTGGCAGAGCGAAGGTCGGCGACTCGCGCGTTGTCAACGGCCAGGTGTGAATTGGCCAAGTTAGCACCGTTTTAATTAGTTTGGCTAATTCGCTTGCCGTGGAATTCAAGTGAAACGGATAGTCGAACACACGGCTTTGAGCAGCGACCATAAACCGCCTGCGGATCGCCTGCTGGCCTGCCATTGCCACGTTTGAAGTGCTGCCGCCGCCGTCGCCGCCCGTCAATTGTATCCGTCGCTAGGTGACGCATGCGCAATGACCGCCTCCATGTGTGTGTGCGTGTGTGTGGGCTGAAGTGCATGCTGGCCAAAACGCAATGGAGGGTTTGTTGTTGTTTATGGTATAATTAATCTAATGCTGTGCTAACCACTTCCGCCCCGCCGTTTAGATTGGAATCTGGCGCAGTCGCTTCGGATTGAGTAAACAAATCAGCGTCATTGATTTGCCCCTGCGTCGTTTGCCCAACTTCAATCTGCCCAAACTAATTTGGTTGAGCAGCCGTTTGCCAATGACGAAACTAATAAAATTCGCAAAAATTTCGTTCCAAGTTGGGTGCCCGAGTTGTCAATGCGGTCGGGGAACCAGAAGAGCTTAATTTCTAGATTTCCCACGCCGGCCGCCGACGGCGGACCGACTGGAAATTCCAATCACAAGTTTAATGATCCGACCAAAACGGCTCCAACCGCACGGTCCCATGTAATTGGAAAATTATTAAAAATTTTATGATTTTTTCATTTTTATTTTTTTTTGTATTAAGTTTACTTTGTTAGGTATGCTGATGTGGGTGGGGGCTCCAATGAAGAGTAGATTTTATGGATTAGGTATTTGTATTTCAAGTAAACACAAAAAGAGCGCCGGTTGCTGGCTGGGAGGTTAGCGGTGGTCGGGCCGCCCAGGGACCCCAAATTTGTACTACGGAATTCTCACTGAAAATCTTAACCTACAAAATACACAAAAAATGCACGTCATTCGGGTGAATCAAGTGCAAAAACAAACAGAACACAAAACGGTGGAGGGTGGAAAGTTAAGGCACTCAATAACGGTTGATCATATAGCGGCCACGACGCCGGAAAGGATTCTGGATCTTCTCCCGGTAGAGGGTGAGTATGGGAACCCATTTGGGAAATCGGGGCTGGTAGACGCGGGGACGGGCACAGTAGGGACTCAAGCTGGACTGGGAGTGGGTGATGGCCAACCGAGCCGGGGACCAGCCGAGGAACCCGTCGAAAGTCTGCCACATTTGGTGGAACAGTCGCTCGAAGTGCCACTCGAGGCGGCGATGCAGCCGGTAGCGGGGAGCAGGACACAAGCAGGGCTCGAACACAAAACGCCGATGCACAGACACATCATAGAAGCTGTTACCTGTCATCACTTGCATGAATTCTGAAAGGACAAGGAGCAGAAGAAAGTGCAAGTGAGGAACTGGAAGGTGGACAGGAGAAGTCATTTACACACCATCAAAGTCCACTGTACCGGAGCCGTCAGCGTCGATTTCCTCGATAATCATGTCCAGGTCCTGGTTGGAAAGCTTGTCGTCAAGTTCGTGGAGAATGCCGCGCAGGGTGGCCACGGTGAGGTAGCCCTTGCCCTCCTTGTCGTAGACACGAAACGCCTCCTTCAGCTCGTTCTGCAGGGCGCCGACGTCCTCCTCCACCTCGATGAAGCGGGCGGCCAGCTTGCAGAACTGGCTGAAGTCCAGTTTACCCGAGGTGCCCTTGTCGACCTCCTTGATCAACGCCTTCACCGCCGGCGGCTCCAGTTTCTGACCCAGAATCTCCAAGATGCTCGACACATCGGCGTGCTCGATGACCCCGGCGCCATCGTGATCGAAGGCTTTGAAGGCGTTCCTGAGAACTAAAGAGCCGCCCAGGACAAGGCCGAATGAATGAATTTTCCCCACACCTCTTGGGCTTTACTTACTTCTCAGCTGCTCCTTGTCGTACTCGGCCTCGGACTGTAAGAAAATCACAATTTCATGGGCCAATTAGAAGCGGTAGAAATGCTAGGGCGGTAGGGTGGGCAGGAGGCAGGCACTATTTCGGGCCGGTGTGGGCCAGATGCACATTTGTCATCGGCTGCACGGTCCGTGTGCAGCAACCGCACTCTGAATGAGGGATTGTCTGCGGGTTTTTGTAATTAGGCAATAATTCGCTGCAGTTGACCCACATTTGCGAGAGCGGTGCGGCTGAGGGGGGACCCTCATTTTGGACAAGTGGCTAAGCCATCGTCCCCCAGAAAGACACCGCCATCGATTTCGCATCATTAGAACAGACAAAGCGAATGATTTATTGCCCTCTCTGGGCTACTAAAATTATCACTCCACCGATTTATGTAACTGCCTGGGTCGATTTGAGGGATCGGGGCCATTGCAACGGATTGGATTTTGGACTCCCCGTTCTTACCATTTTGGGGTGGAGATTTTATTAAATCCGAAAAAAGCAAGTCTAAGATAATCCTTGGGTCCTTGGAGGGCGACTACCGACCGATTTTTCTGCTCTATTTGCGAATCGATGCGATCGATTTCGCTCCGTAGACGTGCGCACGCTACCGAACTTCGATAATCACTCAAGAGCGTTGATTTGCATCAATTAAAAAATTACCTTTCGATCAGATCGAATTAGCGCAAGCGTCTAAACGTTTTCGATGTGTTGCCGCGGCGCCACAACCCCCAATGCGGCAGTGGCGGCGGCGGCAGCAGCGGCAGCCGCTGCGTCGCTGTCGCTGGGCTCGGCCAGAGGAATTCAAATTCGATGAAACTCTGCGCGACGGCCGACCGACCAAAATGTCGCCGTCGACGCATCTCAATCGATGGCGGGCGTACTCACAGTTGGGAGAGGTACACGTAAATGGTGGGCAGTACCGCCCATTGGGTGGCTACACTTCAAAAGAGGTGGGGGACTTGAAACGGGCGTCATCACAGTGGCACAGTGGAAAATACCTCACGGGGTCACCCACAAGCTTCTCTAATTCGATTTATATTTCAATAAATCAGGCGGAAAGTAAGCTAAAAAAAGGAAAAATTGGGATGCTCTTGAATAAGCAGATCAATTGTCAGTTTGCTGTCCTTAACTTAAATTTAATCTTCGGATGGGTTCCTTTTTGTGAATTCGTATTGGCTTGACTGTTGCTTTCCTTTGGTCCTTAAAGCTATCCACTCTTTTATAAGTTACGTGTTATCTTTTCATAAATAATCTCTAAGAGATAAAGAACAAAAATTGTAACAATTATGGCATTTACCTAAATTGATTATTATTTATTGATATTTCCAATTCCCTGTTAAGTCCCTAACACTTTGTTTTGGGCTTTGTAGCCCACTGTGATCTCGGCAAAGCTGCGGCAGGTACAACATAATAATTTTTTTGTTCAGGTTTTTGGCCAAATGCGACGACGACAAAATTGGAATGCGGGGCGTTGGCCAAATTGGGCGGAGGGAAAGAGACAGACCGAGCGCGAGGGAGATTCACGGTGACTGCGGTCACCAGACAGCCAAACCGTCGACTGGGATGATAAATTGTTGATGTTTTTAGCTTTGCCGGGGGTGGGAGGAGAGGGTTTTGTTGTTGCATGAAGTCGGCCTATGTGCCCAATTCGGTGCTGATTAAAAGCGAGATTTATTGATGTATTGATTAAATTAATTGGGAATTTCATGCAATTAATTTGCCAACTGAACGCTTCACTGCCTGCCAACTGCGCCCCTTTCGGCTGTCGATTCGATTTCGCCGGCAGTCGCTCGACCGCCCAGCCAGCCGCTCGGTCGATCTATTGCCCATTGTGGTTTCCCTTTTGTGCTGTTTATTTCGGGTTCCATTTCAATTGATTTTCATTGAGTGCATAACTGAAATAAACACACATCATCGTGCCCACGATTCCTTTGGCAATTAGTTGTGTGTTTTTACTCATGTCAATCAAAGCGCTCGGCCCGGCCCGCCCCCAGCCTCGGGCACCACAGCGGATTTTTCAACGGCAACTAAAATATGAAAATACTGCGTTCGGTGGCCCTCCCTCAAGCCACTTGGCAAGGTGCATCATGACGATGTGGATAAGCTGGCCGTTGGCCACAAATTCGTGGCTGCACATTGACTCGTTCAGCGGCAATTTGTCATTTCGGTTAGGATGACCGAAAATAAATATGCATAATGATATTTTCGGTTGTGTTTGCCAGGCGTCCGTTATTCGTTTCTTCCTCATCTGCGTATGGGCGGCGAGACAGGCCCCGAGGACGCAGCATTCAGCACGCAGCGGCTGGGCGGGGAGGGCGGTTGGTTGGCCACAAACGACATGCATTTTGATAGATGGCTAATAAAGCATTGAAGTAAATTTGGAGGAAAATTCATAACATTTCGAGCAGGTGTGGCGAGATCAAAGTGCACAAACAACTGATAGCAGGGAAAACAAATCGAGCCAGGGAAATCGCTGGGTAAATATCTGAGGCAGAAAAATGTTGCCAATTAAAGTTTTTAAAAATTCCCATTAAATTAAATATGTAAATCGAGAGTCTCGAGAGAGATTCACAATCGGATCTCCAGCACTACAAAAAAATGCCACATAGTTAAGGAAGACTTAATGAGAAAGTCTAGGGAGAGAATTAAGAACTTATTTCCAAAATAAACCACAACTAAGAATTCATAGAATGGAATTCAGAGCATTAAACAATAAACCAAAAAATGATATATCAAGTAATTTCAGATATAAAAGTGCCAAGATGAACCTGAAAATAACAAACCTTTATAAATATGATAGATCCGTGCTTCTTTATGTTGCCTGAAAGTGAGAAATAAAAGGTCGGGCAATTTCTTCAATTCGTGCCTCTCTCTCTTCTTTTCTTTCTCGCCCGTTCTTTATTCAGCTTTGCAGTAAACAGAGTTACAAGATTTTGGCCAAGTGGCTTGGCTTGCGAAATACAGTTTTTGGATTGAGTAAAAAATAAGTACATAGACTAGAGTAGTAAGTTAGAGTATGTTGACTTGTGTCAGTAGATTGGGAGAATGCGAATACCTTACGCCGGGGAGCGCGTCCCCTGGTAACCTTTTGGTTCGGTTGCGGCGTTAATTTAATTGCTGTAACTTATGATTCTTCTTCTTTTTTTGGTATTTTTTCTCAATGCACAAACATTTCAACGATTAAAACGAAAACAAGTAAATTGTAAGTAGTTTTCCCAGTTGGAAAAACACAGTTTTCCATATATCATATCCATTGACCCGGTAGATCGCGTTTATGTCACTCAAAGACTTTGGATCTCCTCAGCCTACGCGTGTAAGGTTTGAAGTCGAGGTTATGTCGATGCCGAAGGGTTGTGAGATGGACAAAATTTCGGTCGGACGTGTTTCCATGTAGAGTTTTATTAGAAAATATGTTTTACAGAGAATCAGAAGTGGCATGTCTAAAGTAAATTGGGGGCTTGCATAGTTAGGGAATCGAATGCTCTATGGAATATGATTTAGAGGGGACTTTGTTTAGGGGAAGGATGGTGGACTGCTGGAGACATTTCTAATCTGTGTGTTGACAACTGTTGCCAGAGGGGAAAGACTGTATCCCCCAAAAGGTGAACCGGTAGATTTGAAGTCCTTTAATCATCACCGCCAGTCATGACCTCCATGAATTCTGTAAGTAAATCGGGCCGTTTTAGGCCACAACTTGATTACGAGATTGGGGATGGGCATACCATCGAAGTCCACGGTGCCTGAGCCATCGGAATCGATTTCCTCAATCATCATGTCCAGGTCATCGTTGGTCAGCTTGTCGTCCAGTTCGCGCAGAATTTCACGCAACACTCCAGTGGTAATGTAGCCGTTGCCTTCCTTGTCGTACAGACGGAAGGCTTCCTGAGAATTTCAAGGGACCTAAGTCGGTTTGCGTGGCAAGGAGAATAAACTGTGGTCACCTTCAGTTCGGCCATCATGGCCTCGGCATCTTCCTCAACGAGGAAGCGCGCGGCCAGCGTTGTGAACTCCTCGAATTCAATTTGTCCCGAGCCGTCTTCATCGACCTCGGCAATAATGTCGGCGAGTGTGGCATCGTCCAGCTGATGGCCCAACATGCTGAGGATCGTGCCAACCATGGCCGTGTTGATATAGCCATTTTTCTCGGGATCGAAGGCATTGAAGGCGTTGCGCAGCACTGAACATAAAACCAAAAACATTCAACACAAATCAACACAATCCGTGGGGTGGCTGAACTTACGCGCAATCTGCTCCTTGGTGAGTTCATCCTGCAACGAGACGAAGAGAGAAAGACGAGTCAGTTAGACAACCCGAAAGACCTGAGTCTATTTCAGTATTGGCGTGGGCCTTTAAAAATAGCCAGTGGCGCCCATGGACGGCCAGAAATAACTTTTCTTTTCACTCAGAACTGCAGGTGCATAAAAATACCCAGCTGTTGGCTGTTGGCTGTTGGCTGTTGACCGCCCAGCCACAGTTCACTGGGCCCGAGTGGAAGCACTTTAGCGTGAGATTATGTAATGGCCAGGACACTTACACTCATATTGGCAGTTTGGGCTCAAGACACACACAAAACACGAACAACACAAACGAGGAAAGGATGCACAGGATGCCAGGTGGCTGTTACCGAGCTATGGGTCGAGAGTCGGTCGAGTGGCGAATGAGCGACCGCTGAATGACAGTCCAATGGGTGAGCTCTGGGTTTCGTTTCACCCTGGAGACCCTTGTTGGTGGAAGACGTCGTGCTGCCACTGACACTGATAGCACAACAACCTCCTACTGTTCCGATAGAAGGCGAAGGAATAAAAGCGACAAATTATGTGCGCTGACTTTGTAGCCGCTAATGCGAGGCCCACAACTGCAATTGCAGTTGCAGCAGCAGCGGCTGCAGCAGCCACCGTCGGCAGTGCTGGGCCTGCTCGGTCGACGCATTCATATCCACATTTACCAACCCGAACTACACACAGAGACAGAGACAAAGCAAAAGTCGCCAGAAAAATGTATCTTATTTTGACGACGTTGCAGATTTGCACTTGCTAGGAATTTCTCAGCGAAGGTGCAACGGCCCCGTCTTTCCGCGGGCGCCTGCCGGCGCGGAGGCCATGTAAATTTTACAAATTTTAGCCACTCACGGGTTGGACGGCTTCTGTATGTGCGAAATATTTGCACTCTCAGTGCCTGAGACGCCCACCGTTCATTTTTGGGGTTTTATTGAATATTTGCTGCGGTTCATTGTTGGCGGGTTATTTATGGATTCGTAGAGGCCGATGGGATCCCCCGGTACAGGTAAATTGGTCATGCCTCTTGGGATCCCATGGCACTGAAGCGTGGAATAAAATCGCTGGGCTCGTTTCCGCCCGCCCGCCGTCTGTTCGGATTTAATGTCCCATATCCCCGCCGCTTATAGAAAATCCTGTGCAGTTGCTGTTCCTCTGGCTTGCCAGATTTATTATCGTATAATTGCTTGATGCAAATCGACAGCACCAGAGTGCTTAGTGTAATATCCGCGGCACTTTATAGTCGCTTATGAATGCACAAATCCGAGGGCAGGCCGGGCCACCTCTTTGTGCATCTGTAAATTGAGTTTATTTTGGGAACGCTTTCATAACTGGGCACTAAAATAAGACCCCGCCAGCCGAGTAC
Organism: Lissocephala sabroskyi; assembly: GCA_037075105.1. Lineage (NCBI taxonomy): Eukaryota > Metazoa > Arthropoda > Insecta > Diptera > Drosophilidae > Lissocephala > Lissocephala sabroskyi. The sequence continues at coordinate 57,960 of JBAMCP010000025.1, forward strand.
ACAATACAGCCCCCGAAATTTATTGCCGTTTGCCCAAAAACCACTCACAATGGCGTCTACAAATAGCAATTTCTCTTTGACGTACGACTTTTATTTCAAATGATGTCTGCGGCTCTTCTACCTGGCGGCGGGGTATGTAAAAATTGAAATGGATGGCGGCCAACAGGTAGCCGACAGGTGGACATTACAGCCCATTAAAAGGAGGCCCGAGTTGGGGGCACTAATTTTGCTTTCAATTTGGAATTTGAGAATTTCACTTTTCTTTCATTTCACACCGAACTGAATTTCTTGGCTAGGAATTCCACAAGGTCGCCATCCAGTTAAATAAGTTCTAAGCATTTGTGTTTGTTCTACAAAGGAATTTAAAATCGTATTTAAAAATTGATGGACGTCTCTTAATTAAACTGTATGTAAACAGATCGTTAGAAAATAAAGGACGAATAATCCGCCTAACATTCTTCCCCCAGAAATATTAACTGCAGTTCAATAAAAGTAAGAATTTTAAACGAATCAGTTTGGGCTCATTTATAGGTCATGAAGAAAATGCAGAGAACTCATTCAAAGTTGGTAGTCTATGTACTTAAGAATGATCTTATCTGTCTATCGATTAAAAGAAGCAGGCGAGTATTCGGCGTACGAAATTCAGGAATCGATTAAGTAATTCCAAATGCAACTCCTAAAAGTCGACAACAAAAATCTACCACAATTTCCATGCATTTATTGCTAGAAATTCCAAAGGTGCGTACATTTTTAATAGTTCTAGTTACCAAAACTTAATGGGCTTTATAATGTGCTGTTTCTTTGTGGATTAACGAGGAATTTAAAACCTGTTTATTGATGTTGAATTCATTTCCGGACAACTCCATTCGACAATGGACCGATTCATTTGTTTTGAGTTGAAGTGGAGCAATTAGCGTAGGTCGATTGCAGACTTATACTAACCATAGTCGAGTTGCCCATGATTGATGGATGTTATTCTTTATTAAATGGAAAATATTAATTGAACTTTTGATTGATTAATTAGCACGGCGCTCTCGACTGGCGACTGTCGGTGTGGATTATTTGAAATTCTGCGAAGTGACACGAGGAACGCGGAGCATTTGCCGCTTCAACTAAGTGACAGAAACGAACTAACTGGACGAAGCCAACAGCGCTGATGGAGGCGGCCAGCGTCCATTGCGTTCGCCATACAAACAAGTACCCATACCCATACTTATACCCGCACTCATATTCATATTCATAGTCATACTCATACCCGCACAGGCGGCCGAATCGATTTGGTCGTGCTGAAATGGCGAGGAAGCGCTGCGTGACGTCGCCAGCCGTTTGAGTCCGTTTTTTTCTTTGGAAATCCACTATAAAGCGGCCCGGACGAGGCCGCGAGGCGCTGACTCTATAAGTCGGCACAAGAACTGAAAGACTAGACGGCCGGCCAACAACAACTGTGTCCCACCCACCAACACACGACGAGTAATTGTCGTGCGAAAGGGACGGCTGTTCTGGTGGCATCACGCTTGATTATTTGGTCAAAACGTAATTTGGTCAAAGCGAAAAAATAAATAGCATCCAATAGAGCAGCAAATATTGCCCCCATCAAACGCCGGCCAACCACCTTCGCCCCCTCCCAGCAGATCGAAATTGCGGTGATCATGGGCGGCTGCATTTGGCTCTGGGAGCGGACGGGCAGGTGGGGAGGTACTTTCGGAAAATGGCACAGCCTTCAGTCAAATTTGCCCCGGCTAAATGAAAAAGAAAATAAATAAAAAGAATTTCTACAAATCGTTCAAAGAGTCGCGACGTAATCGCTCAAACCAACGGCGCAATGAACTACAAACTACAAAAAAAAAAAAACCCCGCTGCTCAAATGCAAATGAGGAGAGGCGGAAACTATTATAAAAAGTCTACAGCCAGGGCATGCAGTGGGAGCCGAGGAAAGGGTGTTGTTGGGAAGAGGGGATGGGGGCGACGAAACTGCTGGTGGAAGTCGTCAACATTTTTGACAGCCATCCGAAGCGACGGTGACATTTCACAGGCACGTTTCGCGTCGGTCAAAGACAAAACGCCAGGAGGAAATGTTGCCAATGAATTAATTAGAAGCAGCCGAGAAGCCCTTGCTGAGTGAATCTCAACGACGAGAGAATACTTTTTTCCAATACTAAGACATTTTTCTGGCAGTTCTGAATCTGCGCAAATAATTTTAGGGATTGCAATGCTTAGTGCCTTTTACCAAAGAGATTTGATTGTTGTTTGTATGAAATCTATTATAATTAAGTAAGCAGCCAAGAATGTTTAGCTAAGTGAGTTCCATTAATTTGCCAGACAAAAGCGAGGCGACGAAAACACAACAAACAAAACGGCAACTGCAAATTGCCCAGAGAGGGAATAAAAATAAACAAAAAGATTCGGTGGTTCTCGATGACTGGGTCTTTGGGTTAGTGCACTCAAAAGCAGCTGTAAAATGCGAAATGCAAAATGCAAAATATTTTCAAAAGAGCCGCCCGGGACATTCGGTCAGGAGCAACAGTCAATTGCCAAGACATTTCAAATTTTGCACGATTTTTGCCGAGAATTCTTTCGGCTCTACAACAAGACTGGCAATTGTTTGATCCGCAAGCGGTTATAACCAAAAACAAACTGACATTGAAAAATCGACGCCACTATAAACGCACCCCAAACGACAATGCCAAGATAAATTGGCATCATACGTCTGCGGGGGGATTCCGAGGCGACATTTCTGGCTCATTGATGTTTAAATGCTTCGCGTGGAGGGTGAGGGGCGCCGGCGAAAGGGGCTGCGGTGTGCTGACAATCCAATTTGTTGTCAACTTTGCCCATTAATAATGTCAACCGAGGATCCAGGCACTTTGTAGGAACCATTTATCAACGCTGAAGAGCGCTTGAGAACATTGAGGGAAAGCATAGAATTTCCCTGGCCAGGGAGTTGGCCGGGCTGTCAAAATGGTTTGACTTGTTGGTCGAATTCAAATCATTCACAAAATTCTAAATTGGGCAACACAAGTTCACACCCAACGAACACCGAGGATCCTTGAATATCCACCGGACCGGCCTCCGCCATAGGGAATAGTGAGTACCCCCAAATTCCCACCTCCAAAACACCTACACGCCTAGGATTCTCTGCAGCGATTGAAACCATGGACAGCAACCGCAGCGGCCACGGATCCTATCCTCACTACAGCCAGGGCTCAAGCTCCAAGAAGTACTACCAAAAGCACAAGGACGCCGACAGCGGAGGCAGCCGCCATGCCACTGGCTCCACGGGGTACGATTATGAGCGCCACATGCGGAATGTGGGCGGCGAGCGAGATCGGTACGGCAATGGTCCAGGCCCCAGCAGTCCCAGGCGAGAGCGGGACCAGCACAGCCACAGCTCTCAAGAGCCTAGAGCCAGGGAGAAACACTACCCCCAGCAGTACACTGAGTTCTGCCCCGGCGGCTTTTGCCCCGGCGGCGTTTGTACTGGCGGCATTTGCCCGGGCGGTGTTTGCCCTGCCGGAGTCTGTCCTGGTGGCATCTGTGTTCCCGCCCCTGATATGGGTGGCGGCGGCTACCCATATGCCATGGCCCAGCCGGTCCAGGCACCGTCTCCACAGTCTTACAGTTCGGAGAGATATCGGTCTCCGCGGGAGCCGAGTGGCAGCTATGGGCCACCACCAGGCGGATTCTCATTGACCAGCCCTTCGCCTTATGCAGCCTGCCCCGCTGGCTACTGCCCGGGTGGCTACTGCCTCAACTACATTGGCAACGACAGTGTAAGCTCCGCGCAGTATGAGAACTTCATGCCCGTCGGGGGCGGAGGTGGCGGGGGCAGCAGAGACAGAGACCGCGAGCGTGACCGTGACCGTGAGCGCGGCCGTGAACGTGAGCGTCCTCGTGACCGCGATCGTGAACATGATCGTGAGCGCGAGCGCGAACGGGATCACGACCGTCATAGGGCCGGCCAATATCCCGGGGGAAGTCGTCGGAAGCCCAGCAAAAAGAGCTATGAGTACGAATGACCCCTGAAATTGGTGGGCCACTCGTAGTTCGGTATAGTTCCATGCCACCCTCACCCTCACCCTCTCCATAGACCTTCAGAGATTCCCAACCACGCCCACAGCCGCCTTTGTATTCAGAGCAGACGTCGAAATAAATTACAATCGGCCGATGCCAAATTTAAATCTCTTGCCAGCCCCCAGCACGCGACGCCAGCTCACGCGATCCGCAATAATCTAGCTGGTTTCGCCGTGACGTTGCCATATAAATAGACCCGCACAGAATTTAAATAGCTATAGCCCATTGACCGACCAAGGCGTCCCCTCCCCCCAGACCGCCTCGGCCCCAGGGCCCCTGTAAGTGGGACTGCGCTCGTCACCAGCGCCGCTCTTATCGTCGATCGGAGGGTCGGCTGATAGGGGGCTTCGTTTATTGGCGATACGGTTTTTATATAGCAGTGGGCGATTGTGGTGGGCAATTATTTGGCCTCCTTGCTGCCGTGATTGACACTGAGCGAGATGTTTGAGTTGCGCTTGGGCAGCGGGGGCGGGGACCCCGGGCTGCTGGCGTATTTGTTTTGCTCGCACCTCACGAGGTAGTTGAACGGCTTGGGCATTTCGTACTCATCGTCCTGGAACGAAGTGTTCACGAAAGATTCCTCGAAGTAGGTCGACGAAGACCTGATGCTTTCCAGCCGGGCAAGGTCCTTGGCGCTGGCACTGATCGAGCCCTCCGAGGCCTCAGGGATTGGTCTGGAAAAAAGGGGCTTAGGGAATTAATTCCCAAATTAAACTCAACAAAGCTTACTTCATTTTGTTGGACTTGAAGGAGGTGCCGTAGAGGCCTGGGCTTTTGATGGATGTGCTCACGTATTCCGATTCTGTGATGGTCGAAACATAGCAGGTCTTCTCGGACTCCTTGACTACGAGGACGTTCTTGGAGCCTTCCAGCAAATCCGGATAAGTTTTGATCCCCAAATAGGCAATCACAGCCCCGAAGAACGTGGACATGGCAAAGATCAGACACAGCATAGAAATTGTGAACTGCTTGTCGCTGTCCACCGAAATGATCTCCTCCTTTTCCTCCCTCACCAACGGAATATGCAGAGGCTGGCAGTTGAGTGGCGAAATAACCACCTTCGTCTTCGGCATCATGCACACCGTGTACGTGGAGTTGGCCTGCAAAGGACCAATTATCAAATAAGGATCCTGATAAGTCATGCAGTTGTAGTCTAGCTGGGCGGAGTCCCTCGAGTGGATCTCAGTCTCAAAGGTCTCGGTGAACCAAATGATGTTCAGATTGTCGTCCGCATGGTAGTCCTCAATCGAGGCCCGCACACTGTGATTGGGAAAGGTTTTCAGGATCAGGTCATAGGTCGGTGGCTCGAACACAAAAGAACCCGAGGCCCTTGGGGTGTGGACCTCTTCGTCTACGTCTCTCTTGGTTTTCTCGGAGTCGCTGCACAAATGGGCGCTCTGGCCCACTCCAATGGCATGCGAGCAGCTGAAGTGCACCTTGGGTCCATTCTTAGGGGGCTCCGTCGAGGAGATCACTTGCACGGAGGTGGTGCTGTCAGTGGTCGACAAGCCCCGAGAGATCCGAGTGGTTTCCTTCGGCGTTGACTGGGACCCTGTGGCTGGCAGCGATTCCGTCTTGATCATCCCTGGAGTTGTGGTTGAAAGATTGTAGAAGCCCGCCTTGCAGCCCAGCTGTTCCAGATCGATCTTATCGAAGGTCTCGCCGAACAAGCTGTAGGGCAGGCGGCAGTAGAGGACGCTCATGAACTGACTGCTGAACTGGGGATAGTAATGAATCAAGGGGCCGAGGGGGCAATCGCAGTGCCAGTTGTTGGGCTCCAGCTCGAAGAAGGTTTGGCTGCCCAGTTCCGTAAAGGGAATGAGCACCTCGGGGCTGAGCGTGGTAAGCAAATTGTAGGCCAAGTCGAGAACCACCAGCTTCTCGGCCAGGTCGGAAAATGCATCATCTTCAATGGCAGTTAAACGACAGAACCTCAACTTCAGCAGGGTGATGCTGGGTGTGCCAACGAACATTCGCCGGCTGAGAGGTCCCTTGAAGATGTTGTTGCTCAAATCCAAATGCTGCAGCTTCTCGAAGTTGATCTTCTCGAATAGACTGGAGTTGCTATAGAAAGTAACGCCGGCGTTCAGCCTCAGATGGGTGAGGGTCATCTGCACGGGCTGAAGAAAGGCCATGCTCAATCCAGGCAGCTTGGCGTCGATCTCAAGCTTCCGCAGGCTGTACAAGCCCAACAAGGCCCCGTTGTCCAGCTCGTCGAGCTGCACATCAACAAGGACCATGTGGAAGGTCCTGCTAAAAATGGGAGAGTTGAACACACCGCTCCGGAGATTTCCCAAACGGCTGGTGGTGACCACAACTTTCAGCACATTGACATTCAGATTGATCCACTTATCTTCCAGGCAGTGGGCGTGCAGGTTCGATAGCAAAAGGGAAGTGGCCACTTCACAGTTGCTGGCATTCATGGCGGCAGCTGTGTCCAAATAGACGTCCACGTTGTCCGAGCAGAAAATCCGGCAATATTCCTCCATGCAGCCGGGCTGGCTGGGAACCACAATATCCTGGGGGTCCAAGAGTCGCCTGGAAAACTGAAATTCTGTACTTGCCCTGAGGAAACTTCTATGGATCTCACGATCGGTACGAGAAATTCAAATTGCCGTCCATTTTTCCATTCAAATCCGCCGCATCAACTTTCCCATCATCAATGACATTGCGGCCGAGGTCCTGATCGCCGTGTTGCCGCAGTGCCAGATAGAAAACCGTGACTATGATGCATAAGCCCACGGTGAGCAGTACCCAGGCTAAGATGGTGATGCAGGAATCGTTAGGCCAGCGGCAGGAGTTTCTCTCATCACTGAAATTGAGCGTTGGAGTTTCTTGAAGGACTCACATGACCGGCCTGTCCTTACCTCGCCTGGGTCTTCTGATCCTTCCCTTTGCTCTGTTTGACTGTCATTTCCGAAAGCAGACCAACTCTGAACTGACATTCGGGTGATTCGCTTATGCGTTTTATCGCCGCTTTTGGTTTATCAGCGAAAAGATACTCGACTGCCGATAAGCAATGAAAGCTTTTAATCGATTCTGTTATTTATTGTTTATTAAAAGGATTCGCTATCTCTGGCTAATACAGCTCCTCGTACAGCTCCAGGCTCTCGTAGATGTTCGACTGAACGCCTCCCTTCAGCGACTGACTGCTGGCCGACGAGGGTATCGAAGGGGCATGTTCCCTGGGCGGCTTGCTGTATTTATTGGCGCTCGTCTCGTAGAGCCGCGCCTGCTGTAGATGCCGGAAGTAGGCAATGTAGTCGGCATTGTTGCCCACCGAATTCGGGGTTCTATGAAACAGAATTTGTGGTTAAAGGACCTCGGAATCAAGCGTCTGACTCACCTGATGCCATACTCCTCCTCTGCATTGGCCTTGGGCAGGAGCAGAACTTTGTGGGAGGATCGTGTGGGTCGGACTAAGCGTTTGCTGCCCCACAGCCAACCGGGTCTCTGCCATAAAATGCAAAATATGAGCAGCATGCCAGCCACCACAAATATGAGAATTCCCGCAGTGCCCAGGCCAATCACCAGCACGGCATTGGACTCGAACCAACTCAAGCCACGCAAGCCGCAGGCTGTGGTGAGGTGGGATCGGCAGTTGAAAGGCGAAATGGCGCCTCCTTCAACCGCCACACAGAAGACGTACGGCGTGGAGCAGTTCAGAAGAGAAATCCATAGGATAGTCGAGTTCCCACTTCGAGTTTCGTGGCCCTTGGAGAAATTCTGTGAATAGACGAGCTGCCAGTCGAGTTCGCTATCAATATGGGAGACAGTGAGAATAACCGAATCCTCCGAGTCGTCCTCGAACTGGATTATTCCATTGTAAGCGACGGATGTTTGATTTACTTGGGAGTCCAAGCCCAAGCATGTGAGGTTCGCCTGCAGCGCTGGTGCTCCACTGTCCTCCTCTGTGGTTTCCGTTGTTGAAGGCGTCGTTGGCGTGGAAACTGGCGAGCTGCCCACCGGAGTGCTGACCGGAGTAGTGACCGCCGGAGTGCTGGCCGGGGTAGTGACCGTCGAGTCATCGCTATCCTCGCCGGAGCATGGAAGAGTCAGTGAGGAGAGAGACTGACCCGCCAATTCTGTGGGCGTGGCGCACTGCGGCTCTGCTTCGAAGTTGTGCGAGTTCTCTCGCGCGTATTTGATCAGCTTTGAGTTTGTGCAACTGCACTCCCAAAAATTGCCAGAGAGTTCCAGGGAAAGGCCATGCGAGGTCGCATGCTCCATGAAGCTGTCACTCAATGCTATCAGTTTGTTCCCGCTCAGATTGATGGAACGCAGAGAGTCCAGGATCTCGCGGAAAGTGTCCAACTCTACGTTCATTAGCTGGCAGTTGGAGAGATCAATGTGCTCGATTTTTGGCATATTTCTGAAGTAGCCGCTCTCCAACTGCTGTCCCAAGTAGTTCCCCCTGAGGTTGAGGGTCTCCAAATTGGAGTAGGTGGCCGGACCCATCCAGGCACTTGAATTGTCACTAGTTGCTTCCTTTTCTGTCCATTGCTTTATGCTTATCACACTGACAGAGCCTGCCATGGGAACTAGCAAACCATCTGCCCTCAAGGTATTTGCTCTGTTGTCTAAACTGAAATTCTTCACTTGGTTCAGCCCCTCAAAGGTGCGGGCGGTAAGCAGCGTAAAACTTGTGTCGCTGAGCTTGAGATCCACCAAAGATTTCATGGGGGCGGTGTTGAAAGCCCCATCCACAATTTCTACCAGGTAACTGTTGTCGATTATCAGCCCCTTCAATATGAACAGTCCCATAATCAGATCCTTGGTGTACTTGCCCCTGGGAAACTCGCAGTTCGTCAACCTCAAGACTATGTCGCTTTTGCATTTGCTCTTCATATACTCCAACTCTTCGCTCACTGTATCCACGGAATGCTGGCAGGTAAGCGTGCAGTTGTCGGCATCACACCAGGAGGACAGCCTTGGTTTGAAATTTATCCTGGATTCAACAGCGGGCGGCTCATACGAGAAGTCCACATTGCAGAGTATCAGCATCAGCACGAAGCCCACCAGGGCAGGGATGACGATGAACTTCAGCCAGCGTATGCGGCGCGGCTGGTAGAGTCGCTCGGGCGGCTTCTCCTTCTCCTCCTGGACGAGGTCAAAGGACTTCGAATTGAACATGAACAAGCGTTCAGGCGTTTCGGCCGTCAAGACAACGAGATGGCATCCGAGGTACTAATTGCCAACTGCCGATTCGCCTGTCTGCCGTAATTGAATAAATTAGATTATTGCGTTATCGTCGATGGCCCGGAATTCGATTACGCTGATTAGATTATTTAATATTACAGAACTCGGATGCAGAGCTTTCCCGGATAAACTGTTACACATCAAACTAAAGTCTTTTAGCGAAACAATTGAAGCTTTTAATGGGCTGCAGGAGAACCTAATCAGACCGTTTTGTTGCTGCTGGGCTCGAATTCATGGTCGGCCGGAATGTCGGGCAGCGGGTCGCTCGAGATGCGCTGGGTGCGGGGCGGTATCTGGGCGTACTGGACACTGATGTCGTCCTGCGATGACCCATAGATCTCCGAAAGTGGATGCGGAGGTGGGGGCGCCACGGGCACCTCGTCTAGGTTGAGGTAAGCCGGAATTACCTCGTACAAATTGGCATTCATGTAGCTGTCGGTGCTGTCCAGGCTCTCCCGGGAACTGTGGCGCGACAGCCCATGAAATGAGCTGCAAAAAGACTCGATTAATAAGGAGTCGGATAAGGACTCTGAGCTTGCCCACCTCTGCAATCGATTAAGCGAGAGTATGGCCTCGCGGTATTTCAGCTTCTCGGCCGTATGGGAGCGAGGCAGGACTACAATCTCCCCAGAACTGCCCTTGGGCTTCACCACCCGCCGGCTGCCAATCAGCCAGAGTGGCTTCTTTTTGAGCACAAGAAATACAACGAGGATCCCCAGGAATATAAAGAGCACTACACCCAACACAACCAGGGAAATACCCCGAGCCCGTTGGTTCTTGGGCCGCCACACATTGTACAAGATGTCAACGTTGCCGCCCACGTGGATGGACTTGCAGCTGAAGGGCGACACACTGGAGTTCAGGACATGAATGAGGCAGAAGGTGTAGGCCACATCGGGCACCAGATCGCTCACAATGCTCTCCAGCGGCACGGTGAAGTAGCAGCCGATCCCGAACTCATCCGGCAGAAGCTCCACCAAGACGTACTCCTTGGTGGTCTTCGAGAACCAAATAAGCCCGAAGGCCTCGGACTCGGGCTCCACGGTGATTCTGATGCTGAGGGCTTCATGGGCTGTCGGGTAGAACTCAATTGTCGGCCAGCTGATCAATTGGTGGGTCTTCGTGCCCAGCGTCTGGCACTCCAAGTCAACCACCTCAGGGGGCGCAATGGGAGGAGCGGCTGTCGTTGGCCGGCGAGTCGTCGTCGAGTAAATCCAATTGGAGGTTGTGGTTATTGGCTTGCTGGTTGTGCTGGTGGTGATTACAGCAGGTGGTGCTGTAGGCACGGGTTTCAAAGCGGTTGTCATGGTAGTGGATTCGCGGTCGTTGTTTATGCTTGACGTGGGGCTCTCGGGTATTGCAGGACTCACCGTTTGGATTTCGTTGTAAGTGAAGTCGCAGATCCTGTCGTCCAGCACGGACCAGTTCTGAAGGGCATCGGGTGTGGCGCAAAATAGTTGACACGGTCGATGAGCGAAAATCTCCATCATTTGTTTCTGCAGGTCGCAGCTGCAATTCCAGGGATTTGAGTCCGCAACAACCCGCAGATCCGCCGAAATAGGCCGATAGCCGAAGATGTTCTTGTGCAAGGTGATCAGTTGATTGTAGGAAACGTCCAAGACCTCCAGGTATTCCATGCCCTGGAAGATGTAGCTCGGCAGGTATTGAATTTGCGAATGGGACAAGTACATCTTCTCCACCATGGACAGTTTGTTGAAGGTGTCGAATCTCAGTTGGTTCGTGAAGTTGTTGTAGCTGAAATCCACTTGGCTAAGGGCGCTCAGGACGGGGTCGGTGGCGGT
>JBAMCP010000025.1:69131-81221 GCA_037075105.1 Lissocephala sabroskyi
TCCTCTTGGCAGTTCGTCAACGGGAGCGAACTCCAAATCCAAATGCAAATGATGAAAACTCTGGTCGATCTTTGGGACAGAACCTCCCGCATGGCAAATCCGATTAACGCAAAAACTCGACGACGAAAAGCGAATCGAACTTTTTCTTAAGCTCACGAAAATATCCACTGGCAATCAAAGGTGACGAATGTTCCATTTGTGATAGATTTCGGGGACTGACTGTGTGCTTTTTCCCACAATGATCCTGAAAATGTATCCAAACCGAAGTCGCCTTTATCGTTGGCCCGAACGAGCGCCAATTGCCAACTGCTCCTAAGCCCATCGAATGCCAAATCCCTAACCCAAACGCAGTGGGTTGATCTAATCTACCCAGCGATAAAATCTCGCGACCACAGCTCGTGTCACCACCAAGGTTTCCGAAAATACACAAACGACTGTGTGCCGCCCCGAAATTGTTACACTGGCGGACAAGTTTTGGAATCAGAAGGAACGATCCTTCCTGAAATGGCTGAGAACGGAACAAATGGAGATGTGCGAATTGAAAACTTAGGATTTTAAAAAATATTAAAGTTTATTATTTGTAGCTTTTAGAATATATAGAATTGCTGATGTGCTGAAATTATTCCATTCTAAATACCCGATTTTTAAATATTTATGGCACTTAATTAATTTCTCAGAATTTGTTTGTTAGTGTTGCTGAAATCAGAACTTTTGGCAAATGAGTTTTATATTGGAACTTCTGGAATATCATGGGTGTTTGTCTCTCTTCAATCTCTCATCGAGAACGAAAGCTAATTTGGATAGAACAACTGCTGATATGACAGGCAGATAAGCAGAACTGACACACACCATTCGAGGTATTCGGGGAAATTTAGCGAATTGGTTGTCCCAAGCGATTCCCAACCGATACCAATATCTATGTGCGGCTGGTCTGATCTGATAATGATATTATTATGCGCTTTAACAATCCCCAGCCACCGTTGTCTATCGTTTATTGATATCCCGGAGAAATGATTTGGATTCGAGCTATGTGTGTTGCGGTGTTCGGATCCGATAAGATTTATATAGGAATACATGTTTTTCGGAGACTATCAAACAATTACAAGCTAAAGCAATAGCACTCTACCTATATATAGATTAATGGACTTTAAACTTGCCCAAAATCAAAGCAGACTTCGGACCGCTTCTTCTTCCTGGCTCTTCTGTGGAAATTGAATCTACATTTCGCTGGAAGAGACCAACTTTATCGCGGGACTCCTGCAATTTCTTTTTAATTAATTTCAATTGAGAAGAAATCATCGGTCTTCTTGGAACCCCTTTAATCCATACTTAAAGTCGCTTTGCTTATCAACGCAAGGCAGCTTCTGAAGAGTATAAAACCCTCTGGCGGGATCAACGAAAGTCAGTGAAGTTCTCACAGCTGAACAATGACTTTCAAGTTGCTTCTTATCACCGCCTTTCTAGGCATGAGTATGGGTAAGTTTCCCTAGCTCAAAACCGGAGAGCAGTTATTATTTATTTATTTTCAGCTCATCTTCCTCATGTATCGAGGACAGATCTGTACGCCGATGGCCAATCAGTGATTCTATCACAAAATAATGGTAACAATATTTTAACCGTGCCAGGATCTTACGTAATCGAACCTCAGCCCTCGCATCATATCATTATTAAGGACGGAAGAGTTTATCTCCAGCGATCTGTGCCCATTGTACCAGGTAGGCATTTCGACAGTTCCTTGATTCTCTAAAGAACTTCTCCTCGTTGACTAGTTTTCCGCCAAAATTATCCCGACTACCAGGAAGGAAGCTTTGCCCCTATTGGGACCTTTCCGCAAGCTCCAAGTATTCCAAGGGAACCAGCTCCAGGAATCTTTTCGAGTGGATCCTTTGACCCGCGTTCAGGAAATCCAAGGGAACCAGTTCCAGCAACCTTTCCCAGTGGACCCTTTGACCCGCGTTCGGGAAATCCGCCAGCTCCTGCGGTTCCAGAGATGCCCGGAAACTTTGCCAAGCCGGTTTATGATGTGACCCCTGAGCCGCCGCGGACTTTCGTGACTTATGGCGATATTGCGGCTGAATAAGCTCGATTGTGAGATGGGATTGATAATATGATTAAATAAAGTCCGCTACATATACAATTTCTCTTTATTGAATTCTTCATTAACGTTTGCTGGTTCGCTCTGTTCCCAAAATCTGGCTCGGCCCCGGCGAGAACTCTCGGGTCGGAGAGATTATATTACGCACACACCTAGTTTTTAAAACACTAAGAACTACCGGCTAAGATATTCGTAGGTACGTAAAACTACTCTAGGTGCTAAGATTCCTCGAACTGGCATCCAATGGGTTCGATCCGCGTTCGATCCATCGGCATAGGCATCGGCTGGGGTGTTGGTGTCGGTGTCGGCCACTTAGTTCTACTTAACGTTAAGCCTACGAACTAAAACTGAACGAGTATTGGTTATATGATCTAAAAAGGACTACAAACTAGGTTCCTTTAAGCTTACTCCAAATAACGACGCGGCTCATAGAAGCCCCAGGCTTGGGCCTGGGCGTCTCGGCTTAAAACTTAACTATACACTTGCGCTCGGGTTGGTTTCGTTTAATTTACAATTGAAATTGCTAAATTGTCGGCCCTCCCTCCCTCACGATATCCAGGACAGAGGCCATCCTTTTTACAGACTGATTTCGGTTTGTGGTGAGAGACTCTAATCCTCAAAATGCTGGGCTCCGATTCCTATAGCCTAAACTATCAGCTAAGATGCCATAGCCAGCGAACAATGGTCGCAACTTATGGTCTATGGGATGGTTTATCAACTAGATGAAAGCTTCCATTTCGCAACTTAAGAGTCAAGGGTGGTCTTCAATAAATACAGTAAAATACGTTCATGTAAGTAGGTAATTGCAATATTCGCTATGCTCCTGCATCCTCATAATTGGTGAGCTGGCTGTCTTATTTACAGGTGTGCTCCTCCAGGATCTTCGTGCAGACATCGCATTTGACTTGGCAGCACCAATGGAATTTGCAATTGCATCTTTCGCGCACTACGATGTTCTTGGTGTTGTAGCCTCGTCCGCAGCAAAGGATGCCGCAGCCGTCCAAGCCCGAGGAGCTTTTGTTGCAAATGCGGCCGTGGGTGCCTATAGGAAATGTTCTTTGTGAGAAAAGTTGCAAGTTATTGAATTAAATTGCTTACCTGGCCATTGCAGTTGGCGGTTGCTGCGGCACCAATCGGGACTCTCGTCCAAGTAGATTAAATCGTGTGCTGTGGGCACTTTGAATTGGGAATCCTTGACCTGGAAACGTCCACGCTTGTTGAGTTTCACTTCAGTGGCCTCTTCATACTTTTCCCGCAGGTAATCACCTACAAAATACCGACAAGAATTCCATTCGTTAGGAAATAGCAGAAAAATTAGGAAATCTACTACTAAATTCACTAGCGCCATCTAGCGGCAAAAAACTAAAACAGCATTTATAAGCAGCTAAGCTTCCAACTATTGCCGGCAGGTGGCGCTGCCAGCGCTGCAGTAGGATTTACTTAGTCTTATTATTATAATTATAAAATAAGTTTTAACAACAACAGCAAGGGAACAATTTAACTTAAAGCTTAGCTAATCTTTCAGGAGGCTTACCAATTTCCCGGATGGATGACAATTGCTGCCAACAGGTGATGAGACTGCACGAGCCCGAGACTCCATGGCATTTGCAGGTGATCCGCGTTTTCTTTATGACCGCCTGCAATCAGAAAAAAACATAAATTTTACTTATAGAATAATTGCCAGCCAATACTTTCAATTAGCCAACACATTTATAAAACTGCTCTATTAGTTGTCAGATTTAAGCCTTAAATATCGCTTGTTGCTGTCACCACACCCTTCGTCGCTTGAATCACAATTCAAATCATTTGGCAGTTTGGGAACGACAGTTCTGGCGGTTGGCATTGCTTTGTGGCAGCAACATTGCTGGCGGTCGTGATCTGGTAAAAATCTTTAAAAATGCATTTTCCACCGCAAATGCACAGACAGACAGGCGGATAGAGGGACAGATGGACAGTTGGACAGCTGGACAGACAGGCAGTCACGTGGAATCATAACAACAAATAATTCCGCAATCAGTGAGAGACAACAGAACGACGGCGAGGCCGCTTCAGACAGGCCAAAGGTTTGCCAAAAACAAAAATCATACAAAATTGCAGCAAATACTTTCGGGTCGCTGGGCTGGGGCGGGTGCGGGGGCGCCGCCAGGCAGGCAGACCAGACTCCCCAGTTGGCCATTGTCTTGTGCGGCGCGGCAGACCAGGAACATTTAACGCGACTTTTTGGCCACAAAAAGCTGACCGAACAATTTATTATTAAGGCAGACGAGGACCTCGCCGAGGACTGCATGCCAGCCAGCCAGCAGGAAGAGCAGGCAGTGGCACAACTAATGGTCTCACTTTTTGGCAGCCGCAATGTTTTGTCAAGAGTTCAAAGGGCGTCGTTTCGCTGTCTGTGGCAATATGTCGACTGACGCCGCTGTTGCCGTCGCCATCGCCCCATCACTGCTGGCTATCGGCAAAGCCATCGCCAGGGTCCTGGCGGCTTCGAGGCATCGCCAGCCAAACTGGAAATGAAGTCCGTTTTGCTTTTCTAAGCGAACACACTTTGCGCTCGCATTGCTCATACGTCGCGTTGGCCGGGCTCCTCTCAAAATTGCATATTTTTGTGTCGCAGTCGCCGTCGCCGTCGTCGGGTCGCCTCCTTTTGGTATTTGCTTTTCGGTTTGCTGGATGTGTCGCATTTGGGTTGGCGCTTTATTTGACATTTGATATGCCACACAATTGCCGCATGTTGCATCAATTTGTTTGCCATGCTCCCTGCCACGTCCTTGCACTGATCCCCCCCCTAAGCTGGCTGCTGCTGGCGACGGAATTTAATGGCTGCACGTTTTGTATTTGAGTTGAGCTTTCGTCTGCTAGCCACGCCAGCAATCCGGTTTAACCTTGTGGCAAGGACAAGGAATCTCCCTGCCATCCGTTTCTTTTGGTCAATGCCCGTTCGGTTGTGTAATAAATTTATTAAATTCATTCTTCTTACCCCGCCAAGATTTTCAATTGCGTCACAAAAGAAAGAATCCCCCACACCCGGCGACCACAATCCCTGCTAAGCGGCTTAAGGGCCACGCAACAATTGCCGGCGACAATCACCGCGAACTATTCGTGCAGCCAACCCTCTCTCCCTGGGCTGTCCTCCTGTGTGGCAGCAGCGGCATCTTCGCCGAGCGACAGCGGAAAATCCGAGCGATTTGTCACGCTTTGTTTTATGCTCTCGGCCCGCAAGGCAATCAAAGTTGTCAACCGCTGTAATGATGGCCGGAGTGCCCATGGCTGCTGCCTCCTGCCGCTTAAATTTATTACGCTTTCAGCGTCTCCGGCCGACGTGTGTGTGTTTGGTTAGCTTGTTTGGGGCGCGCCTGATTTTCCGCCCCGAGGCACGCAAATGCACCAAAATGCGCAGTCGAATTGGCAGCTCAAATCCCCGGCATACACGACTTGGCATTGCCTTTTTCCTCTTTTTATTTTGAGTGCATGTCATAAATTTTGCAAGGATTTCACAACCGTTGACATTCCCCTTACCACCACCCAAACGCCAGTCACATTCACAATTGAGTTTGATTTTCTTCGACGAAAACGAAGGGCGGACGGCGGACGGAGGATATCCTGGTTTCAGTTTCAGCGACCGGCACGACTTTTGCCACTGACACTTTGACAGGCCAAAGACTTTAGAGAGAAAATATAAAACACCACAGATGCCCCACTTGTTGCCGGGCGACTTACCCTGCGGCCCGCCTCGTTGTTGTGCAGATTCATGAGGCTGCGCGCCTTGGCGGTGGCCGTGTTGCGTGGCCTGCCGACCATTCCGTCGTCGTTGTAGACTCCATCGGTGTCCGGCGCCTCGCCCTTGACGGCCCGTTGGTTCTTGCGCTTCCGTTTGCTTCGCTTGCCGCTGTTCCTGGCGCTGTCCATGTTGAACACCTTTGAGTTTAGGATCTCGCGATTGATTTTCTCCTGCAAGGAAAAAGGTTGAAATGTTTAGCATAAAACACGAGCGATCAAATTGTTAAAGTTTCCACCGCCCAACTCCCAAACCTTCCAATATTAAAATCCCAGGGGAAACCCATGAATCAACACCGTAAGCATCGGGCGAATGTTGCTGGCCATAAAATTGGCTACCCCGTGGGCGGGGCTACAAGTGTTTTAATAAAGTCGACGCTCGAGCAACAGCACGAAATTTACAAGTCCCCCGTCCTCGTCCAGCTAAACGGCTTTGTCCACCTCGCCACCCTTGAGGGCCAGTGGCTCAGTTTTGCTCGGTGTTGGGTGCTCGGCCAAGCACGGATGTTGCTGGCGTTCGTTTTGCTGTTGCTGCTGCTCATTCGGCGTACTTTTATTAAAAATACTTTGACAGCTGTCGATGGCAGGTGGGCGGGCGGCAGCAGGCCACCGGTTGTCTCAAGGCGCGATGACGGTGACGACGACAACGACGACGACGTATCGTAAATAATTTTTACACACTTTGTTGTTGTTGCTGCGGATGGGGCCGCTCTTGTTGGGCTGAATGCAACGCCACTCGGTTGAGGGGAAACTTTGAGACGAACAGATAAATTGTAAAAAGCGAGGAGCAACTTTGGACCTTCGCCAAGCCAAACGTTTGAAATTCCTAAAGAGCTAAAAAATTCCATAACTAGAAAGCTTCAAGAGCTTGGGTTTATATCGTCTAAAGGGCTCACGGCTCCAGTCACTAGATGAGTTTTAGAAAACCCAGTGCTCTAAAGGTGATTCAGTCCTCTAGGAAGCCTCGGATTTCTAAAGTTTTTCCCATTTATTCATATACTTTTTAAAAGTTCTTATCATTGTGATTTCTCCCCTTTCTCCAAAGTCTTAGTCCACTTCCGCCCTGGGATACTGAAAGGTCGTTTAAAAATCCCTGCCCTTGTTGCCATTTGAAGATCTTTGCCCAATGCATTCGGCTGGCTCAGGGTGCCTTAATTTCGCCGCTTAATTTATAGCCAACCCAGTTGGGAACTGGGCTATAACTCTGCCCAACGGGGTCACAATTGGGGGATTGCAATGCCGCTGTCGTCGTGGCGCCACAACGGCAACTACCGGCAGCCAAGCACGCAAATACCAAGACTCCCAAGAATTGGGCCCAAAGAAGGCTCTCACCCATACAACTCACCTGTAATTCGAGCATTTCCTTTTCCTGCAATTTCGAATTGAGTATTTCCTTTGTGATGCGCTCTTGCAGCTCTAATAAATCTTCCGGCTTGATGCGCGGCGCGGCCACGTCCTCCTCTTCGGAGGACGCTGACGACGGCGCTTGTGAGGGCGATGATGATGATGGGGTCCGTGAGCCTCTCGCTGTTGTCGTTGTTGCTGTTGTCGCGGGTGTTGTTGCCGTTGCTGGTGGCATATTGTCGGCAAGCGTTTGATTGTTGCCATTGTTCGGCGACTCCGGCGACTTGGATGGCTTGGCTTTGTCATTGGCGGAGGTCGCCGGGAGTGCAGCTGCCGCAGCGGCATCATCCGCCTGCATTTGGTTGCGCTTCTGCAGCTCCTTCTGGAGACGTGCTCGGCGCCTTTCTGGGTGTCCGGCTCCCCGCGTGCCGCGGCGCGTTTCCTTCTCGCGCACGTCGATGAAATCCGTGGCGAATCTGGCCAGCCAAGAAAGAAATGAACGAGAAGAAAAGAAAAAGGATGTGGTGAATGAAATTGGCGAGTGAGCTTTTCGGGCCACCAGCCCGCAGATGTGTGAGGGGAAGGTTTACAAATATTTCATGCCCGGCAGCACTCACACCGCCCATGCCTCGATGCACTTTCAATTTGGCGCGTCTGTTGAGTTCCTGCTGATTAAAAATCACAGCTGCCGCGACCGTCGCGGCCAACGTGTCAGTGGGGACGTGCCCACTACTCGACCCGGACAGACCGGACGCTGGGCTCTTGCAAATGCGGCTCTATGAGGGCGGCACATTTAAGCGTAATTGCGTTTGCCAACAGCCCCGCCCCGTTTTTGCCGGCTTTGGTCTGTGCTGTTCACCCAACGACCTTCTAATCTCCGGGCGATCCACCCTGCCGCCTGGGCAGGCAGCCAAACAGGCAGTTTTCCGGGCGACTCTTGTAATTGCAGTTACCCTCCCCGCCTCACTATTTGCACGGTAGGCGTTTTTATGCAGT
The DNA here is from genome assembly GCA_037075105.1 of Lissocephala sabroskyi. NCBI lineage: Eukaryota > Metazoa > Arthropoda > Insecta > Diptera > Drosophilidae > Lissocephala > Lissocephala sabroskyi. The sequence goes on from JBAMCP010000025.1 coordinate 77,341, forward strand.
GTTGAGGGCGACGACGGAACGAGCGGTAGATGGAAATCATCCACGTGGGTGGTCCTGGGGCCGCCGTTTTATTGCCACGATTGTAACATATGGACAATATTACCCGCCCCGCCTCCGCTAGGGCTTCTCAACAACACAGCGGATGAGGAAATCTTTCCAGAGATATGAGGGTTTTTGGATTCCTTGGATTCTAAGTAGAATCGATATTTAAGGTTCCGATATCCAAAGAAAGATCCCTTCACAGTTATAATATTGTTTCTTTTACTTCGCTCCGTTTTGTGGTTTTGCAGCCCTGGTTGTGGGCCATTTGAGGGAAACGAAATGAGCTCCACTGATTTTAGTGATTTCTTTTGTGCTGTGGTTGGGGAAAAATTCAGCCGTTTTTTTCCTTGGCAGGCAGTTTGTGCTTTTGGCAGGCCATTGAATTCCACTGGCGGCAAATCAACTTTCTTTCGGCAACTGCTTTTTCCTCTCATGGCTCGCCCCAACCACCCGGAGCAACGGTGACGAAAAATGCAATTTTTGTCACGACGAAAAGTTTGGCCAGCGCAATTGACAGTCCTGCCAGCCACCTGACGTCACGCGGCACACAAATTCAAATATTTAAAGGGCCGCCGGCCGGGCAGAAGGACGAAGGAGCTCGGCACTTGCCGACACGCAACAATTGTTTGTCTTTCCACAGAAAAGCTCATTTTTCGAAAGAAAAGCCGCCGCAAGGGTGAAGAGGCGTTGGGTGGGGGCGAAGGTTCCGCAGTCGTCACGGCCAGGCTTCAATTTTGCAACATTTTCGACAATTCAAGCGCCCGAAGCGAACAACAACGGCCGCAACGTGGGTATTACCAACAATCAACACAACCAACAATAACAAAACAACTCGCACAGCAATTGCCAAGGGCGGGGGCCGTCCGACAGTCTGGGGGCAGATAAGACACAAAGGCGGCCCGAGCAAAGGAGCAGCTGGCAAACAGCAATGAAGACCTGAGGCAACCACACACACACCCCGCTTTTTATTATGCGCGGGAGGAGAGCCGGCGGGTGGCCAAAAAAAGGAAAGGATTTTCAGTATTTACTGCTGCAACAGCAACAAGAACAACAACCGGCGGGGGTGTGGAATCTAAGCCAAATTCATAGACACGTTCAGGCCACCCACCCGCCCTCTTCACGGGGCAATTGTGGGCCCTTTTTCGCAGCACGCACTCAACTGAGCCCGGCCGAGTTAAATTTTCAGGGTCCACGGTCCAGGGGGAAATGGGATTTCTGGACTTAGAGGCAGCTCGGCCCATTCAGTCAATTGTAAAAATACCAAAACAACAACAAGTCGACCGCCCAACTAGCGAAATTATCATCGGGCGGATTTAAAGGAATGTGGGATTTGCTTTTTATGACGGAATGAATGGCAAATATGACAGGCAGTCTCTAGAGGCAACGAGGGCGTATACATTTTCAATTCCTGTGAAGGCTTTCATCGACCGTCTCGGCCAGAGCATTCCGTCTTCGGATTACTAACAGAAGATGCCATTTTGCGGTTCCAATTTCAATGGCTCTGTTTGGCCGTTGATAATGAGCGAGGCTGCGGTGGGCCCCCTTCAAAGGGATTGAATGACGGAGCTGTGAGTCTGTCAGCGACGTGATAAGAAACCCGAATGAAGTTCAAAGGGAATTGTCACGCCCACACCACCCGCCAGCCGCTGGTGTGGATGGCGTAATCTGCTTCGACGCTGGCCAAAATCCGCGCTGCACTTGGCTAATTAGAAAGCCGAACGGTCCAATGCCGAACCCTTTTGCAGGACCCAAGAAATCCGAGCCAATGTCACGGGCCATTAAGCAGGCTGCCCCAAGCAGATGCACTTAACCTGGCCAACCATAAAAGATATGAAAGCCCCTCCACCGTCCCCTGATTCGTAATCAAGGCAACGGCCAGGATGTGAGGATTATTGAGGTAATCACAGTGATAAACAAGCCAACCCCGACAAGGCGACCCCAACGGAACCCCACTTACGGCGACACATGAACCGTTAAGTACAGAGAGCAGATCCCAAAAATTGTGCTAATAAAAAGGCGAGCCATCCTCGGCCGCATCCGCCTCCCGTCTGAGTTACACTCACACGTGCGTCCCAGCCGCAGCCAAGCAGAAGCGGAGGGACACTGGCCCCGCATCCTAGCTTGGGTTGGTGTCCCCGGTTCGACTGGTGGTGGGGGGCGGTGTGCGTTTTATAACCACAAAAAGTTATCGTGCAGGGCTGGCCGCCCTCTGAAGTATCCGCTCGCCGGGTTTACTATCTCTGTATGTGGGACTGGCTGTGTGGGTGTGGAGATAACAAATGTCAAGTGCGAGGCGAAGCAGACAACATAAAAGAAACGGCGACGACGGCGGCCATGGCATTTAAGCTGAACGCACAGTGACATTGACTCGCCGGCGACCCTGCAGTCCGGCTGGCAGTCGACCCAGGAAGTGATTATGGCAACAAATTGAACAGATGAGAGCTCCCCACGAACAAAAGAAGTTAGTCAACTAGCGAGAGTTGGACGGCTGGTGCGGGTGATTTGTTGGCCCGGGCAAAAAATTAAAATTCAATACGACGACGTGTCAACGGCAACGGGCGACCAGCAAACCCAACGAGCAGCCAGCCGAACGGCCAACCAGACCACGCGGCGTATACGTAGTCAACCCCCAAAGGCCAACAACTGCGAAGGCAGCTCAGTCGGCTCGTCGTGCGTGCTTGTGGGGGTGAGCGGCGTTGCCGCTTTTCGTTGCGACCCGAGACCAGAGAGCTGTCGGGGCTGGCTGAGCGCCTGGTTGCATGCAACACGAAACGCGCCACCGCCGTAACGAGGAACCCTGATGGCTCCTCCGGCCGACGGGTCTCAGGTGGGCCGAGCTGGCCCAGCAAATCAATTGAGAATCCGACGCATCCGGCGTATCCGCCGTAAGGCTTGTCGCCACTTCCGTTGCTCGCAGTTGGCCCCTCACCGGAAGTGGCGGCACAACACGTCTGTTGATTTTTCCGTAGTTCCACGTGCAGCCCCACCAGGCCAACAGCTCGGGCCAGTCGTGGTTCTGGGTTACGCCCTACGGGAAGCAGCTCTTTCACTTCTAAACACACGGATTTTGCCATCTAAGCTTTCACTTTCGAATATTTGACTGGCCAGGCGGTCAGAAGTCGGCAGCAGGCTTTTCTACTTTCTAAGCATTTCCAGTTGGCGGCCGGCCACCCGATGTTACACAGGGAGCATCCAGCATGGAGCTCCAGCCAATCTGACTTTGGGGGTCGTGGACGCGACCCTGGCCACACTTGGGGGTTGTTTTGCAGCCGCACAAGCCGGCAAACAGAAACGGCAACGCGTCGCTCGGTGAACAGATTTCTGGGCTAGCATTTTCCGTGCACTTTCCGGGCAGGGCCGAGCCAACCCCAAAAAAGGCGCCTGCCTTCCCACACAAATCCGAGGGGCCCCGAGACGGAAAAACGACGGCAAAGCCATAAAACTGAGAGTGCCAGAGAGAGAAACCCCGACCAACAGAGAGGGTGAAATTGCAGCCACTCGAGGGGCAGCCACCACGTGCGTCCGTAAAAATCCAAGTTGGCCCGGAAAGAGCCGACCAACGAGAACTGGCAAGAAAATCACAAACGATTTTTAACAGCCCGGCCGATGATTGAGGCCACACAACTCACGCCTTCTCACACCGGCCCGCCCACCTTCTCCGCCTTTTGTCATGCAAATCGAGGGTTCAGTCGTCTGCCTACCTGGCCGGGTGCCCCACACTTTAAAACGAAACCACAAATGGCCCCCGTACGGCAATAACAGTGGTCGCATCATTTCGAGGAATCTCTGGAAAACAGAGGCTGTGATTCCGACCGCTAATTTATGCACCCCTCGGCAGC
>JBAMCP010000025.1:81321-145754 GCA_037075105.1 Lissocephala sabroskyi
GAAATTTAATCCACTGTCTCTTTAATTTGCTGTGCTCCTTTGGGCAAAGCGGACACGGAGAATTCCATCTAAGGTAGTTTTCGGGGGGATTTCCCAACCGATTTACTGTTTCATATGCAACGACGAACAAGAGAGAAGTGAATAATAAAAAAAATCAGAAAAGAACACAACCGCCAGCTGGGCAGTCGAATGAAAATAAATATCCCGACCGCTTGAATTGCAGACGAACAGAAAAAACAATAAATTATTTTACACTTGAGCGAAAATTTTTGCATAAAAAAATAATAATAATAATACATTTGCCCGCGCCGTCCGGTCGTCCAACAGTCCCACCTCGACCTTCTACCGCTGCCCTTCATCCCTTATGGGATATAATAAATTTTGTACAGCACGAATATTTCAAATGGAAAACACGATCTCTGTCCGGACCGTGAAATGGCCGAAAGTAAAAATTCGCTTTGGTTTTTGGTCACTGCGGAAATTTATGCGCACAATTAAAATTAATTAAATTTCACCGTCCCAATTATTTTGATTCTATTTTCCATTTTCTCTTTACTCACTTGTAGGCATACTCGAGGTTATCTCCACAGCCGCCCCAACTCCAGTCGTCGTGCAGCTGCTTGGGCCGTGAGCCGCGTGAGCAGCCACACGAGGCCAGTTGGCCGTCTCGACAGGCCCGTGCAATGAAGCTGGTCACGGTGGCCGCGGCCAGGGCATGGATGAAGGCCATCTCGGGGGAACCTGTAATCAAAGAAGAGAACAAAGAATTAAATTGCAGAAGCGCAAAAAACAAGGTAAGGTAAGGAAAACTATGGCTTATTTTAAACGCTTTGTTTATGAATCAAAAGTCGACTTTAATACTTGAATGTGTGCCGTAATTGTAATATTTATTTAACAAGATATTGAGTGGCCCAATTAGTAAGCTGGCATGCCTGTTATTTTTCTGAATTGCCGTCAACCTGCAACTGCAGGCAAACTTACGATGACTTACTCACGCATAGCGTGTAATTTGCAGGATTTTTGCGTTCACGATGCACTTCTCTAATTTGCAGCTGGATTCCCCGAACACTTAGGGCTTTAAATGGAGCACTCAAGAGTGACAAATAATTCAAATCGACTTGACTTGGCTGCATCCGTTGTGCCAGGCATTCAACACCACGCACCGCCCTCCGCCACCGCCCTCAACATCCCTAAAGACCCCTCAGTTCACACTCAAGTGAATGAGATCCAGTGTGTGTGTGGGCGAGTGTGTGATTCGTAAGTACAATTCTATGAATATTTACGCATCCGATTCGCTTAGGAGAAGAGCCGAAAACATAAATTGTTTCATTGCTCGGGAGGCACTCAAATTGATTACAATGCAAGTTCTGTGTAGATATAATCCGTTATCAATTACCCAGATTGCCAGATTATGCAAAGTCTTGTCAACTGTGACGCCCCCCGCAACTGAATATTTAAACATCCTCCAGTCGCCCAATTGGGAAAAGAACAACAAGCTGAGAATTTCCTGGTTGGTGGCTTTAAGTTTTGGTCCGAATCAATTTGAATTTTTGCAGCGATTTCATGCGCTTTATGACAAATTATGCAGTGAAATATGAAATGATTCTGTGTACTTGAATGGCCCGCTAACTTATGCAAAACGAATAGAATTCCAACTGCCAACTGGGAAGTCGGATGAGCAGCCTTCGTCTGTCGGTCGGTCGCCCTCAGCAAGTGGACTTTGAATATTCACAAAGGGAAAACATTTGCGCTCATTTAGTTCGCCAGACAGACGACCTCACTCCATTGCCAGAGTCCAGGAACTCCGGCTGCCCTATCGATGGGTCGTGCCGGGTCGGTTGGCAAGCTCATTATGAGGCTCATGCTCGCGTGTAATCGGCTTAGGAGAGCAAAACTTTTCATTAAAATTTATTCAACCGCAATTCGACAAAAGTCAAAATCAATAGAATTAGAAAACGGTGCCGGTGACGGCAGCGACGACGGCGACGGAACTCCCAGCAAAGTTGCACTTTTCGGCGTTATTTTTTCGAGGGCAATGTTAACATGGCCATTCAGGCTGCCCAACGGACCGAAAACTGTTGAGCGGCAAGGTGTAAAAGGGGGCGTCGGACCATTCGGACCATTTAAAAGCCGTTGGCGGTGGAATGCCGTCCAGACGAAGGGCCAGCACAACAAACAAGCAGCCGGAAAACAAGTGCCGGGCACAAGTAACAAGTCAAGTTAGACGGTGGGAGGGTCCTGGGAGGGTCGTCTGGGCCACTTGGCAGTTGAAGCTGTCGATTCGCTTTGCCTTATGCTTCGATTGGCAGGAGATTTTGCGGGCGGGGCGGACGGTCAGCGGCATTTCTTCTTGTCCCGCTCCCGAGTCGCGCTCCGTTGGGTCGGGTGTTGTTTTTTCGAAAATTGAATTGACATTTGACAGCTAACAGCTAACAGCGAATGGGAAGGCGGATGGGGCGCCCGTTGGTCTGGCCTGGCCGGTGAGGCCAATTCAATCCCAGTCGGGCTCCCCCGCGTCAGAAGGTGTCCTGGACGTGTTGTCAATGTCACCCAATTGATGGGAGCTGCCGGCGAACATTCGGCCGAAAGCAACTTTCTGACAGCGGCAGTAAGCCAGGCGGGCAGGCCAAATGCTGCAGGTGTTCAACTGACAGCATTTTGACTTTATTAATTGAACATTATTAAAATAATTAATGAAACCAAAGCCCAGACTGAGCGCCGGGAGAAGGTCAGTCAACTCAACTGAGTGGCAGCTGATAACGGCAACGCTTCAACTCTTGGAAGAGTCGCTTCCGAAATGCAATAATGAAAATTTCGATAGACGACGAGACGAAGGGGAAGTTGCCTTCGATTCAAGTGGCACTGAATGTAGTCAATATTTCGTCTTCTATTTCGCCAGAGAAGCTATTTAAGTTGCGTTAATTAAAACTGAATTAAAGGTTCAGTTTCCTCCGATTGAAACCAATTAAATTCACAGTCCCTGGTAATGCAGAAAAGCAGACTACGATTATTTGAATTCGACAGAGGAGGCAGTTGGCCAGTTTCAATTGAAATTGTGAATGTTCGGTTGAGGCAAAGTAACCTTAAATATGCTTAATCACAGGGAAGAATTTGCACAAAACTGGTTGGATAAAGGGCACAAATTAAGCTCAATTTGTTGAGGTAGAGTCAATTGCTGGCGAATTGAATTTCACTTGAGAACTTTAAAGTTGCTTCCGAAATCGTTCCACTTTAATCGCTGCAAACATTTAGCCCAATTTGGTGAATGCAAAGAGCCAACCCTTCCGGACCCGCGGAACCCGCTCACCGAATATGCTTTAAGCACTTTGCACTCATTTAACTGCCCAGCCCCCTGCCCGCTTCGCTTACCATCCAGACCAGTCCCGGGAACTGCCGGCCCGCGGCCAAATCGATGGGGCGGAGGAGCATAAAAAGCTTTTATCGGAGGGCATAAAAAATTTGAAGCGACAAAGTTGCTGGCCGGCAACTCCTCCCGTCACCCTCTGGTGGGTCGGTCCCCTGGACACGATTCGTGTTTATTAAAATTCATTTAAAAATTAATGCCCACTCCTTCGTTTGCTTTTACAATTTAAGTGTCTATTTAAACTACACGCGCCATTTAATTAATTTCATTCGAGAGGGCAGAGGACTCTCAGCCTCGCTTTTCGTATTTTCGGGAGGGCGAATGGCGACAAAAGTTTTGCGGCTCCGTGCGCCGGTGGTTGGCCGGGAAGGACGGAGCAGAGAGACGAACGAACAGACGGAGTAGTGTGTTATTTTTACGCTTGATTTAAGCTTTTCTCTAACTTTCGCCCATTTCCGGCTCACTTAAGCGCCACAAAACGAAAGGGCCTCGACCTGATCGACCATAAGGGCGGCCATAAAGACAAGATGATGACTGTGGGCGGCGGCGGTGGTGGCGGTGGCGTCGGGTGGGTTGATATGAAAATTAGGAAGCTGGCAAGCTGACGGCCCGCTCTCCCTCCCTCCTGACTGAGGCTGTCAGCCAAACTGCCAGGCGAACGAGTTGCAAACTTGAATACACCTTTTTTGCCTGGCGTTGATGGAGACGCCTCGATGCCGAAAAGCGGCAACTTCGCCTGACAGCCGTCACCGCCATTCATTCCCTGCCACGGCACATTACGAATTAATTATTCAGACGTTGATACCGTTGGTAGCTCGGCTGACGGCCAGGCGGCAACTTTCTCGAGACAAAGTCGCAGGGGTCGCTGCCGGCTGAAGACGCCAGCGGTGGGTGGGGAGGGCATAAACATAACCATTAGTAGGAGCAGATAAAATCAGGACGATAGCAATAGCAATTCAGGTCCCCATGGAAATCGCACTGCCGGGGCGACATAAACGCACATGACCCGGAAATCAGCGAAGCGGGCCTGCTTTGGGGGCGGGTAGAAGATCCGGCTGAAGATCTGGTGTTTCGGCTTTGGAGTGCAAGTGGCTGGCAAAATGTTTCATTAAAATTAAATAATAAAATTCATATTAACTCAAACAAAAGACAAAGCCTTCAGCCCAGCTTACCCAGTCAAGCAGTCGGCCAGTCATCCAGTCAGACCGGCAACCCTTCACCCTGCCAACCATTTAAGGGACAGAAAAGGTGTAACTTTTATCTGGAAGCTGCCTGCCCCCTGGCTCCTCATCACAGGCATTATGACAGCTCAGCCACAGTGGAACGGGTGTGCATTTTAAATGTCGTAATTAATTTCTGGCTTTGTATGCATATTTTTTCCAGCTTATTTAAAATGCGCAATTTTCATTACGTGGTAATCACTGAGGAAATTAAAATGGAACAAGAAACTGGGAATTCTGCTGTGGCTTAAAACTCAACTCAGTCGACTGAAACGCATTGACCTCGAGAGGCTTTCGTGTTCATCTAAAAGGTTTCTAAAGACAATATAATCCCTTTGTAGATTTTTTAATTATTTCTAAGCCTTGGCACCTTAAGCAGCCAAAGAGAAGAAATTTAGGCATATTTGAAATAATAATTTTAAATTTCATCATTCCTATTTCCTTAAATACGTCTCTCATTTTCATTTTTTTCATTGCCATTCTACAATTCTCTATAGCTGAAACCCACGGTGCCTGCCATCCCTCGTGACCGTGACTCATGCGTGCCCGTGTCAGGGCAAAGTGTCATACGCTCCACCTGATAACCAACCGACTGATATGGCGAATTAAATTTAGAGCATTGCTTGTCGCGGACAAAGGGAATTAAGCGTCCCAAAAACAACAACAGCAACCCTCGCCCTCTGCACCTTGATTGTCTTGATGGCCCTTCGTTTCAGGGCTTGCCAGTTGCCGGTTGCCGGCGTTTTCCAAATGCAAATAATCTCGGCGACCCACAAAAGGCCAACAGCAAACAATTTGGCTAAGTTATCTGCTTGTCTATTGTGTTTCGCCAGCCACCCCGCCCATCCGCGGCCGCCACCCGCCCGCCGGCTCCCCTTCCGGGTCACCCGGGGGTGGCACGACATTCTAACCTCACTTAAGCCCTAAACGTAATAAACGGGCGCACTAATTTAACAATTTGTTGCGGTTTTGAAGTTATGATCCCGATGCTAATATTTATATGCGCACCCAAAAAACGAACGGCAGCCAAAGCGGGCGGCAGTGGGCGGCGGAAGGCGCACGGACAACCGGAAGCGGAAAAAGGGCGAGTCGGTGGTTGGGTTGGCTTCAATGGGTTCTGCGGGTTCGGCTTCGGGTTCGGGTCGCTGTGTTTTACCCCCTCAGTCAATGCGGGGTCGCTCGTGCGTGTGGCGGGCGGCGGGTTGGGGGAGGGCTCTATGAGTGGGGTGTGTTTTTAATAATAACAAAAATAAAGCATATCATCATTTAAAATATGCGAATGTGCGTTGCCGTCGTCTTCACATTTCACCCTCGGCCCGACCCTTGGATGTGACCACAAATGGTTCCCCCGAAATTCGAAAATTTTGCGGAAATTTTTAGCAATATTTGTACTTCCCCTCGATGTCGTTGTGTGTTCAAGTTTATGGCAGCCCCTCCGGAAAATTGTTTACAGTTTTTTTCGTAGGCAAAAGCGTACATAAATTAACTAATTGGTCGTCCTTTCCTGACCCGGCGCACTTGCTGCAAAAAAATCCACTCTATTCGGGTTCATTTTATGCAGAAAATATGAGACGCCCGGTCACGTGACCAACCGTCTGGCACATTCCCGAGACCCCCCAAGTTGGTCTGGTCTGGTCAACTCTTCTGGGCCAGAAAACAAAGCCCGCCCACCCAACGAAGTGAGAACTCAAAGCGCCGGCATTTGAAGTTCAAATTGAAGTGGATGAAGAGAGGGCATTTTCACCTCAACCACAGCCACTCGTCCATACGCTGAATGATTTTCCACTTATGTAAAACGCAAACATTTCTCCTCTTCTCCCCATTTCCGCAAGCCGATTGCACAACCTCAATGGGCCAATAGACGAGGTGGCGCCCGGAATGGCTCAGTGCCCAAAGAACTTGCAATTCTTTCTGTAATGAAAGAGGATTGCGAATGTAATTTTATGTGGGATTTCGAGGAAGGCCCTGGTTGGTGTTATTTATCAGCAGCAAATTCTAGGAACCGAAAATAATTCCCAAATGCAAGTCGAGAATTAAGAATTGAGAAATCTGTAGCTCGTTTTGGTTTATCGATAAAACTTCAAAATAAGGCTGTGTCCAATCCACATTCGAGTTGCTTTCGGCCCACTAAACACCTACGAGTGAGGCAGGCTGGGAATTTTCTCAGCAAGCCTCAGCCGGTTGCAAATTTGTCCATGCAGAATGCGAGAGAGAGAGAAATTTTTCATTAAAAATGGACACCGGCAAGGGCAACCTGTTGTTATTGTTGCAGCAACCGTTGCGGTTATTGCAGCCACTCTTGTTGCTGTTGTTGCTGCTGACAAGGACTTAACTGAGCGCAAGAGGAAACCCCACCACTCACGTACTGTCGGCTGGTTTTGTGGTTACCCACACCCTGTCCCTGGTGTGTGTCAATTCAGCCCTCCCTTTCCCTCGTTCTCTCTCTGTCACTGTTGCTCGCCGGACGAGTGCAGTTCCATCAGTAGAAACAACAATTAAACAGCAGGGAAGCCGCCGCCATTGTATGCATCTCGTCATTGTGTTCAGAGCGTTGGGGGAGGGGTGGACATTTTGTATTGTTTTTGTTGCTGTTTAAGCAAACATGACTTACACCCCTGCCTGGGTGGCTTGCATCTTCATTTGAGCCGAGTTTTTTCGTCCTCATCCATCGTTGCTTCCTTCCTTTTAACTCATTCAACTACTTTGGGTGCTTCTTTGTGGATTTCGTGTGGGCTTTTGTGTTCGTTGCTGTTGTTTGTATTTTTCCATCCGTTTCTAAATGCAAATATTTGAGTTTAATTCATTTCAATGCCATTTGACTGGTTGAATGGGCGACGCTGTTGTCCTCCAGGATCTCTGCTCACGTCCTCAACTCGCGATTTCCCATTACGCGCTCCCATTGCGGTTGCTCAATGGGGCGGTGGCGTAACATTTATTTATGGCCTTCGATTAGAGCCACCCACTCGGCCCGCACCCATGGCCCTTCGCGCTGGCTGCTCTCTTGGGGCAGCTCACAAAGCAGCCGCTTAACTGCCACTGCCATCGGGTCCTGGCTGTCGCCCCCATCGTTTGGCTCAAGTCAAGGCAAATTTATGCAAAAGTGAAATTGAACCCGATATGTTTGAGTTTGGCGCTCCCTTGCCTCCTTCGCTCCTGAATATGCATGACCATCGCAGGAGGTAATTCAAATACGATAAACATTAAACTCGGGCATTGCACAGCCGAGTAAAAAATGATAATTACACGTCCACGAGGACCCCACAAGCCCCCATCAGGCGATTGCAGGAACAAGTAAATTTGCAGGCACTTGAATGCTCTTTTTGAATGACTCTTTTTTGCGTAATAAAACAAGCGATCTCTAGCTAAGCGAACTCTATTTGGGTTTAGTTTTAGATGCCACACAATTCCCGATTGGTGTCTGCTGATTGCCTGAGTCTCTTTCTTTCTCCCATGCATCCTATAATTATTTATGTGAAAAGGAACATAAAAATCAAAAAGCCCGTGGCAAATAAAAAAATTGTCCCTTAATAACTTTCTTCTTTCTATGTTTCCACGTAGCTTCAATGATATTTTAAAAAATATTTACAGTGCCTAAATTCACGCAATGGGAAATGAGCATTCGGCCAAATGAATTTAGAAATTCGTAAGGAAAAAGTTAAGCTTACTGAACTTCTTCTGTGGTTTTTCTTCGTTCCCTTTCCTCGCTTTTCTGTGTTGAGAACACAACGAAGCCCGGCACAGATAATGCATGACTCGTCCTGGTTTGAAAGAGAGTACATTTCCCTCCGTTTACAATAACATTGCCGTTCGTCATATCGCCCTACGCAGCGGGGCGACGACGTTATTTGCTTTTTGTGTAAATTCGCAGCTGTGTTTTTCTAACAATTCAAAACAGTCGGCTCGTCCGTCCGCTCGCCGCCGTCAACAGGCAGAGGCACAGGCACGCATTACCCGACCCGCCGTCGTCGGACTTGCCAGTTGGCAGTTGCCTTTTTGGCTTTGCTCTCCGACCCGTCGCCGTTGTTTGTCATGCTGCCTGGTAGTTGTTGTTATTGTTTTTGGTAAGTAATATCCTTACATGTTAATCTATGCAAGCAATCTGCGCTGTAGTAACTGCAGAGGCAGGACTGGCACAGGCACGACAAGGACTTTGAGGACTTTCTGAGGCATCATTCAAATTGACTCACCACCGCGCCACCCTTAAATCGGCCCGGCCATCAACTGGAAACGCTGATCACTCCGTCACATAGAAGGCATTCAATCATCTCGGTTCTCGAGTTGCCAGTAAATAACACCAACCACCTCCCCACCCCTCTTCCCTTTTCCTTAACTACCACCCTAGGCCACATCTTGCTTGTTATCGATTTCACGTTTTTTTTGTGGGTTCTTTGGGAGAAAAAACCTCTGAATTTGCATTTCCATTCAAACGGCCTGGCAACAATTTTTTCATGCGATTAGACGCGTAATTTCAAAAAAGAAAACTCAACGCTTTTGACGTCATCACGGGCGGGCGACCTGACCTTTCTGTCGCCTGATTTTTTGCCTTTTGCCAGTTGAATTTTTGACGGATTTCGCATAACAAATCGTGGTAATCGTCCCCCCTTCAACCGACCTTATCAGTAGGCCGCCTGTCGTCTCCCAGGTTCCACTGGCCGCTTTGGTTGCTGTTCTGATTGTGCGCTGTCAGCGGTGCCAGCCGCTTTGAAGTTTTTTCAACCGGCAGGCCGCAGGGTAAAAAAATAAGGACTTGTCCGCCCAACTACAAAGCATGGAGATGCCGACCGCCTGATAGCCAGGACGAAAGTGGAACGTTTAGGCGTAATTTCCTTTTGGGAAAAAACTTTCGGTTATGAAATTGAAAACCGCAGGACGGTGCTCCGATTGCCATCGAAAATCAACCGGGAATATGAGGAAAGTCTGTTGAAATTGGTGGCGTCTTGACGGAACATGTGAGTCACGGGAGGGAGGAAATTCGAGTATCCTTTGTTTTGTGTGTCAATTAAAAGTTTTGCCAGACATTTCCATGCCACGTACCGTAAGGGAGACCTGGTCATCGAATCGGGACGACCGGAGCTGCCCAAGTTTTCCAATTTGGAGAATTACTTTCCTTACCTCTCCCCGCCGCTCACTGGATGCTCGATAATCCTGAGACGACTATAAACGACTTTTAATTAATTTAAATGCCCCACCTTGACCACTAAGCTCGGCGAGAATACCTTCTCGGCTATCTGCGCTCCTTGAAATTAAAGTTCATCGACGGAGATTCTAATGGCGGTAAATCAATGGCTGGACTCCGCCTGCAGGTGGGGCGGAAAATCAAAGAAACTAAAGGATAACAGTTGCCAGAGTTTATAGCGCTGCAGGGGATGGCCTGGCAAAAGGGTTAACGCCACGCGAGCCCGGCAAGTGGAGGGCCCGCCTGCCGTGTGGCAAAGATTAAGACAACAGATACGCAACAATGAAATATTTCGAGTTTTCAATTAGATTCTTCCCCTCCACGCCCCGCTAAGCCCCTGATGTGCATGGCCACAAAGGACTCGGGAATTTTGCACCCCCACCAATGGACCGAAAACTCCGTTCGACGGGAAGATTTGTTGCCTGGCCGCCTGTTGTTGTTGAAAGTTTGCCGACTGGAAATTCAGCATTCGCTTATTTAATTAAACCAAAAAATTCAGTTTCAACTTGTTGCTGCCTTCGCCCCTCTTTCAGCCCTTTGAAATGTTATTATTAAAATCGATTAGCTAATTCTGTTGGCGGGTCGGACTGGCCCATCTTGGCTGTTTTGTTTGTTTGTCTGCCCTCTGGCTTATTGCGATCTGTTGTCAGAAATAATTTGGCTAGCGAGTTTGCACCCTTTTTCGATTCCCCGGGGATTTGTGTGTAGTGTAAAATTACTTGGAATTTGTACTCACCCAGTCCTGTCATGGGACCGAAAACCGTATTATCCTCTGTGGTGGTGCAGTTCCAGCGGCGATTTTTGAACTGAAATTGGCATTCCTGTGAAAACACACAAACAACAGATAGAGTGAGAGAATTGGCAAGGAAGTGAGACAAAAATTAAGTCGAAAACAAATAGAAATTGGAGGTAATTTTTGGGGTAAAATTGCAGCACATTTTCGAGACAGTTCGAGACAGCCAGACCTGCCCGACAATGGCACCCAGGGGGTTGAGGTGTGCAAATAGTTTAGTTTAATTAGTTCATTTAATTGCGGCTGAGCGGTCTGACTGGTTGCCCCCCGGCTGAGTGGGTGGACGGGTGGCGCGTGCTTGCCACACGTTCAATTTGCCAACTTTTTCTATTATAAAATTTTTCGGTAATTTTCCATTATTTTATTTTACTTTTTTCGTGTGCAGCCACCCCGATTAGAGTGTTGCCCACACTCCCTAGTGAATCCTTCATTTGCTTTATAATTTTTGTACAATTTTTTTGTGGCCGCACTTGAAAGATTTTTGCATTTTTGTAGCGCACTTTTAGGGGCTGGCGTTCCGCTCATTCGAGTACACTTTTCGCACCCACTTGAAGGAAACGAAACGCAGGGTAAGTGGGACTTTTAATGCACTTTCAAGAGCCCAAAAGAGTGGAGAGGGAAGTGGGCCATTCATTTCCTCGGTGGTTGGCTAACCGACACCTCAAATGAAGCAGCCGGCCACGGGCAGAGAACGGGTCTAATCCAAGCCGCCTTGGAATTTGTGCTGCATAAACAATTTAATTATACGAATTCCAAAGTGAGAGGGTTCGAGAGCAGCCTGGCAGACGGGCGGGCAGAGCCTTGTTTGCCTGCTGTCATAATAATCACATCAAAATTTCGTTATTTCGACAAACTAATTACAAATTTGACTGTAATTGTTTTCACATTTGACAGACGATGAGAAGATGCCGCCCACGATGACGGTGCTGATGCCGCTGCCACTACCGCTGCTGATGCCAGTGCCAATGACGATGAAGTTTGAGTCCCAGCCACTCGATACGGGAGCCCCTGCCCGGGTGGTCCTGGCCGCTCCGCCACGTCCCGGACGCCTGACTGCCTGTCTGAGTGGGCGTGTCTGTGTTGGTGCTGGTGTGGTATGTGTGTGGTGTGGGTGTGGGTGGATCTGTGTATTCTGTGCAAATTGGCAATTTAATTTAATTTGAACCCTGCTGTTGCCCTGCTGCCCTGTGATGTTGCCACTGTCACTTCAAGCCGATCCAGGGGCGGGCCCAGGGCCATGCCAGGCGACACCGAAAGTCCTCGACAGGCAGACTGATGAAGTTGTTGCTGCTACTACTGCTGGGTGTCACATGTGCTGCCCCGTTGGCTGTCAACGTCGCCTCATCGCTGTCAGTGTAGCGCCGCCGATTGGGGTTAAGTGGGCCGAAAGGGGTTAATAGTGCAGATTTTTCGTTAGCCTTGTTGTTTTGTAAGCCCGACCTCTCGCAAATTGAGTTTAAGTTTTGTGCTCGATGTCGAATTTTAATTAGGCACTCTCACCAAAACACAAGCAACCGCCCCAGGATCGCCTTGTTGAGTCCTTTGTTTGGCCCTGTGCACCACACCAGACGTGGCCGTTGAAGGGAGACTGCAATTCATTTTTAATGAGTCTGCCCTGCAACAGATTTGTTCGTGATAAAGCAGCCACCGTCGCCGCAACATTTCATGTTGCCAAGAAGCCCGCATGCCTGGCAACATGGCGGCTGGCAACATGTTGCCAAGACCGAATTGGGAACCGATTCCTCATCGCCACGCCAATTTTGCGAATGTCGTGCCTATAAAATTGAATCACATGTCCCATCAACGAAAATATAAAAGAATGGCGAGCCCTAAATGGTCATGGAAATCGGAAGCAACTCTGTTTTTTGGGCAAACGAATAGGAAACGTATCCGAAAATATTACCAATGCCAGGCTGACGAGTGGACGGACGGACGGTCATGCGTTTTAACTTTATGAGTTCGCTGCAATTTGTGTGCTTGCGGCAAGCAAAAAGTTGTTGCGGTTGCCAGATGAGGCGGTGGCGGGGAGTGCAGGCCATGATTTTTTAATAACCTCATAAAATGTGAAGCGAGTCCAAATGAAGCAAAAGCAAACAGACCGTCATATAAAAAGCACTCGAAAATGTCGGGCGGTTTCTGTTTTTGTGGATCCACCGACTGACCAAGCGACCCAGCCAAAAGCCCGCCCGACGGGTTGACTTTCCACGGCACATAAATTAAATGACGAGGGCGTCGAGCAGCACAGACGGCCACGAACGGCAGGCGGCCAGCAATTGGTTGCCTAAAAGCGTTTAAGCGCCACTGAAAAATCAGCAAGGGCGCTCAGCCGACTCTGTTTGCCTCCGCGTTTGCATGTAAATACAACGTGAGCGTGTGTGTGCGTGTGTGTGGGGTAGTTAAACTCATAAATGATAGACTGCCGGATTGTTCGAGCCATCCATCTGTCCATCTCGGACCGTGCGTCCGTCCGCCTGCCAATCCGTCAGCCAGACATCTGGCGGCTCTTTCATTTCATATGCGCAAATAGCGGCGACAGCGGCAACTGAAAAACCGACAGCGACAACAACGAATGAGCATAAATCCTGCCACCTCCCCAGGTCAGTGGCACCTCCTCACCCCGCCAGCTTTAAGTCGGCGATCAATTCTCCGCCCGTTGCCACAGCCACGGCCCAAGCTTTTCTCATTTTAAGCAGTGCAATTTGTGGGGCGTTCTGCGTGGAGTGCAACTTTTGAGACTTTTATCTTTTGATTTATGATGGAGACGATAAGCCCGCTGAATTATTTCCGTCAAGCCTTCCTGCCAGGGGGGATGGCCGTAGCGGTAGTGGGTCAGCCAATGCATATGTAGGTGGCTTGACCTCCGCCGCCCCTGCCAGCGAGACGCACTCACTCCCTGGGTAGCGGAGAAGTCACGTCTTTGGGGAAAAATTACGCATTTGTGGCCAGTGGCGGCGGGTCAGTCTGGCGTTGCCGTAGGAACAATAAATCATAATCAGCATTGGCGCTGCGCATAAATTGATTATGGCGCATTGCGACGCCAACAACAATGCGACAGCAGCATCAGCAGTCGCCGCATGGAATAGCCCAATCCAGACGGCATGGAGTCAAAGTCAACACAACAAGATGCATCACCAGAGCATCCCCATTCCCGGCCGTCTAACCATCCGCTCGTCCACAGACACACACGCGCCGTGTCCGCCTCCAGAGTGGGGGCCTGGCCATCGCTCTTGTTGGTTGCCAAGTGGCCGCATCAATTGCATTTTCGTAATTTTATGCACGCACGTCTGTCTGTCGGAGGGTCCAGGGGTCCATTGGTCCATCGATTCGCTGCTTGATGGTCCGTTGGTCTGGTGATGCATTTTTTAGTGACCCAGAGGAGCGGACAGCAGCTGCAAACCGGCGGCAGCAACAGCGCCTGCAACATTGGCTGTCACACCAGCAACATCGACAGCAACATGGCCCGCTGTCTGTGTGGGGCCTTTGGGGGTTTGGGGCAATATTCCAATGCAACGGGCACGTTGACAACCAGGGGAACCATTGTCCCAATATCTCCACTCGATCTGGCGCCCGGCATCCCCTGGTCTGTTTGTTGATTTTAATTCAATTAAAGCACCACATGCAATTTCACTCGGCTCACGCAAACTCACTCGAGTGCGCTACGTTCGTCGGTCTGTGACGAATCGACAAGCCGTTGGATATTCAAAATCGAAACCCCAATTAATTAAACCTGCCCGTGTTCAGGGCCCACAAAAGTAGGCAAGCATAAAGCATTCTTTCCCATGGGCCTTAGAAATTGCCGAACAATGGACGTTCTCGAGGATCAATTGCATAATAAAATTCCATGAGGAAAGGGCCACTTCTTAAGAAGCCCTTAACGATCTCTGAATGCGGGCCACATCACACTTTCCGTCATTTCATTTGGCACGATAACCAACCCTCAAGAGTTTTTGAAGCAACTGAATAACTTTATTCTGGATCCGATACAAATATCGGCGAAATATCAACTAATTGGAGGGCCGCCGGGCATTTCGAATGTGCGGGTCCCGGCTATGCGACATTCCCGATGAACTCCAGTCGTTTTCCCTTCCCAGCAAAACTCACTGATGTTCATCAACGAAAAGTGTAATTCATAATTTTCTGCAAATGAAGCGAATCATGATGGATTTGTTTGTGGCATGTCTGGGGCTCCGGCGACACTCGTTTACCCCCACCGACTGCGGCAGGAAATGAGTGCTACTGACAGGCCGAGGGCGGATGGTTCTCCGGCCAAAGGGAATTGAAATCTTATTGGCCAAGCCAACGGACCGGCCCGCATGTGTGCCACTTTGCCCCCTGTCCTTCGGTCCTTCCACCCTACCGGGCAATATGTCACTTGCATGGGTGCCGTTGGTGCGGTTGCATAAATGCAGTTGATTGATTGGCTGGCCTTCCACTGCATTGGGCCATACAGAATTATGAGTGCCAGGCTGTTTGACTCACCGCCGGGTCGAAAATTCATTAAGAAATACGCAAGCAGGCGCATTTCCGGTGGCCACAAAACTTCCCCAAGCATTCCCACGGCAAATAAACAAAAACCCTGTACAAATTTAGCTCAATGTCACAGGAGTTGAATCACAGCGGGAAATGAGGATGAGGAGAGAAAGTGTTTGGCGTTCTCTGACCGCTGCTCGCCGTTGGCTGGCGACTGCTCGGTATTCCCAGCGCTTGGCATAATTGCAAAATAAGGAGAAAAATTGTCGGCCAAGGAAGAGGCAGCCACAACCGGGGAGGGGCTGGCCAGTCTACCGGACACAAGGACGGCGTTTGGGACCTTCTCTTGTCCCTCGTCTCTAACCCACTTGCCGCCACCCATTGCGGTGGCCCGCGCGTCAGTGCAGAATAAAAAACAAGAGGAACAAAAAGTGGAAAACAAATTAGTTGCATTTTTTTCCTTTAGTCTCGGTCATTTCGTTGTTGTCTCTGTTTGGGCGCCGCTGTGGTCTCTGTTGTCCCTGGCCCAGAATTATGAATATTAAAAACTAACGCTAAATAAGCAGAGACCCCGTTTTTCGCGGTTAATTAGGAGAAGCCCGGCGAGCGGCAAAAGCGAAAGGAAATCCCAGCCGGGCTTTCGCCGGTCAAGAACACAAATTTCAATGAGCTAATAGCCAACGAAGGTGGTAAGTAAAAAGGACCTTTGGATGCCCATCAAGTGGGGCATCTTTTCAGCTTGCAACCCCCGACAAAAATAACTTGCGGTCAGCGGAAATTTCAGCATAATTTATTCCACAACCGAAGCTGCTGGGAAGGAGACAACGAGGCAAGTCCAAGCCTTGGGTGGTTAATGGTGTGAGGGGGTTGGGCGATAATAAAACGCATTTAATACGGTAAACAAAAGGCCACCCAGCAGAAATTATAAAGCTACAAAGTTGCAACAGCAGCAGCGCCGGCCGCAGCAGAAAAACAAGCAGATGAAGCGCCCGCAGGGTCGACTAAAGGAGCCCTAACAGAGACGGCAGTACGAAAATATTTGTATATCGGCTTCCTTGGCAAAAACAACAGCGAGCCATACACAAAAAGACCAACAACAACAACAGCAGCAGCAGCAACAGCGACAGCGACAACCGTTGAAATAACAACAATGTACGTGCAACCGCGAAGTCATCCTGGCTGAGCTGCTGAGGACGATGGACGGCCAGTGGGGTGTTTAAGTCGCAACGTCCTCGGCGGTTTGGGAGCGGAAAAATAAAGCAAATGCAAATTGGCAATAATCGTAAATTGTTGCAGCGACAAAATAAATGACGTAATTTGTTATCTGTGTGCGAGCGAAGGACCCAAACAACAGGACACGCGAAGAGGTATGTGTGTGTATGGTAATAGCTCATTTCTGTAAGTAGATAAGTTGTTCCCGGGAAACAGATTAGCAAGCTAATCGCTGTCTCGATATGTTGTCCTTTAACGGTAATCGCGGCAATTACTAAGTCCCTAGGAAATAGCTGGAATAACGGAAAGGGGATAAAGTAAAGTCAAATCAATTTTAATGTCAGGTAACTTTAAAAAGACAAGAATTCTCCTCTGCAAGAAATTTAACTGAGGACAACAAAATATATTTTACTATTTCATAAATATTCCAGATATCGCACAATTTATCCAAAAATAGCTCAAGCTCATGCATCAGTTGAATTGCAATTTCAGTTATAAAATTCTTCTTCCGAAACGAAAGTTATTAAATGAATTTAAATGAAATTCTCAACCCCACCGCGCCTCCTACTAATTATGGCCGTGCATAATTAAAAGTGAAATAGTAGCAACCTGGCAGATATTAAATGGCAAAATTAAATATTTTTTTAGGTAGAAAAAGAAAGCTAAAAGCTTGCGGATTGATCAATGCTCCGGTGTGTTTGCAATTAACTAAAAAAACTTTTCCCTGCTAATGAAGAACATTGAAATATAAATACCTCGATTTCATCATTAATACCAAATCAAAAATGGGAAAATAAATAATTTAAAGCTTTTAGGTACATAATTATAGAACGTGACAGTTTCCAGGAATTTCAATCCATCGATTTCTAAATTATGGCTTTATATAAGCCACAAATTATAGGCCACCGAATGTGTCCGCCCCGAGAGGCCACACGGTAGCCATCACTTTCGCCCTCTCTGCCGGGGGCAATTTGCTGGCCCACTTTCTTGGGAAAATAATAGAGCCTTATCTGAAATGAAACGATACGAAACAGAAGGGCCATCAACAACCACGCCATTTATCTGCCCCATTGAAGGGCCGGCGGCACGAAATGTGGCAGTGTTGCAAAAGAAACTCACGCAGGACCCTCGTCGCTGGGCAACAGTGGAACAAAGCAATGGGCGAGAAGTGCCACAGGACACTTGCAACATTTAAATGCGGTTACTCCGATGAATGTCGTTGGCCGAGGCAGGGGCGGCGGTAGGGGACCGGGACTGGGCGATGGAGGCCGCAACGGTGACCGCATAATTACGACGACACAGGTAAACAAACAAATGACCTCAAGTGCAGGAGTCCCTTTCACAAACACACCCACTTGCCCGCACCCACACAAATGAAAAATAGTTTGTATTTTCCTCAACCAACTGAGCACAATTTGAAATGGGAGCGACCAAAGTCCCTGCCCCCACGTCCTGCCCGTTCTCCTTCTCTCCCTTGCAATGTCAAACAAAAGCGAAAAAATGGCGAGAAAGTGCAAGGCATTCAGAGCAGGCGACCAACTGCAATGGCGGCGCCAAAGCCCCCCATCCACACCTGTTCGCCGTACTCCCCGCTCCCCTGGACTTTCACCAACTGTTTTCAGATTGTTGGGGTTTCGTCGTTTACATTCTCGCATTTCTATGTGGCCCAGATGGTCCACAGTAAATCCTCGTGGAAGGAGAGCCAGCACCGCCAGTGAGAGTGCAACAGAACGCGAAGCTGTTTGCACAGACGACATTGCACATCTGAATGCGCATCTGAGCATTTGCGGATGGCCGGGGTATCTGCAGGGCTGCAGTGACCCTTCCATGAAATGCTGAATATTTTCGGATCGAAAGTGTATGCCGATCGCCAAAGAAGTTGAGTAAGTAATATTTTGTATAAGCTGAACAATCCTTTGGGATTACGATGCAGCCCTGAACGCAAAGCTGAGCTCTGCTAATGGAAGCCCTTCGAAAGAAGGCAGCCCCACAAGCTTCATAGGAAATTTACTTTTTACCGGGTGACGACGCGTCTGATGTGACTGAGAGGGTCGTGTGGACGAGTAGGGAAAGCTGGTGCGGTTTTGTCGTCCTCGTCGTCCAGGAGATAATCTTCCTTTTTTTGTTAGTTGGGGCCAACAGCAACGGAACTGCAGTGTTTTGCTGGCACAGCCGATGCTGCCGTTGCAGGAGAAGCGGATTTCCTTGTTCATTTCTTGTGGGCACGCGTCCGCTTCTCGTTGCTGTTGTTGCTTTCGCCCTTCCACTTGCCATCTTGCCGTTTACGAGCCCTTTGCGCTCACGTTCCACGGGCATCTGTCCTCGTGGAGAGCCGGCCGTCGGGCGTCCCTTTAATTCTCTGCTCCCCCGCATTTGTTTGTGTGAAAATGGCGTTAAAAACTTCTTGATAAATAAAAACGCAGAGCGATGAGCCCGTTTGCGTTGCAACAATTCTTTCCCCGTGCTCACTGTTCACTTGGCTGTGTGCATATTTCCCGCATCATAAAGGGCAGCGCGGCGGAAAGTTGGCAAAGTGGAAAGTGCGTTTTCAGGGGGCACACGATGGGAGTTGTGGGCCCCGCCAGAAACGCACAGTGATTCGAAGGTTCAAAAGCGTTGTAGAGAATTATTTGATCCTCTCTCGTGACACGACGTGAGGTCTCTTTTCCAACTTGTTTATTTAAACATAGAAATGCGGAAACAAAACTGCACAGTTATTCAATCTGCGTGCATCACTGTCCGCGTGACACGAGCAATTTAGGAATGCCATTGCCACGTTATTATAAATGGCGATGCATTTGGCACTTCTGCCAACGACTGCTCGGGCAGAGTTTCACGGCTGAGCGGATCCACGAAACGACGAGGCGAGTTGGGCTGACTGAGGGCAGAGATTTGCGTAGTAAAACTAAAAGTAAATTTCATTTTTCAAAATGGCAGCAGCCTTTCCCGGTCCTCTCGACTGTTTGGCCCAAATGGACGCTCTTTTATTTTGACCATTTCTCACTTTCCCGCATGGCCCGAGCCGCCAACAAAAAACATCAACAAATAGACGGGTCTGGGGGGCTGCTCGAGAATTTATGGGCATTGCACTTACCTGTATGGCGGCACGGGCGCCCCGACTAATCGCCGGCATCACGCTGGTGTGCAGGACGCACTGCTTCTTCTGGCCGTAGGTCATGCCATCCACATGGTAGCAGTTATCAGGATTTAAGTCTATGGGCTCAGAGTAAGCCGGCACTGTGGGACTGGGCGTGGTTTCATTGTCGTGTTCGCTAGGGGCCACCATGCCCATGCCATATTGTTCCATGTTAGCCAGAAGGAACTCACGGCCGCTGGCCACGCCGGCCGATGTCATTACGATGTCCTGTTCGAAGTAATCGGAGGATGATGGCTGCGGGGCAACAACGGGTGGGCGAAATTTCTCCACCGAAATGGCCGTGCGCCCGGGCAGGCCACCGCCTATGTTGCGGCGCCGGGGCTGGGACCGGGCCACGCGCGAGAGCAACTGCAATTCCGTTTCCTCGGCGGGCAAAGCCGAATCATTCGACTGCAGGTGGACTTTGAAGGAGTCCGGAATTTCGATGGACACGGCAAAGCGCTTTGTGTTGTTGATTGTTTGGATGATGGGCTCGAAGTGCGGCCGGATGAACTCGGCCTGGCCGCGGAACCATTCGTCTCGCTCCCGCTGGCGCTGCTGCTCCTCCCGCCGGCGCTGGCGGATGCACTTCGGTGACTCCGGGTTGCGCAGGCAGACGGGCCGCTTGGTGGTCTTCTTGGGCGTCGCCTCCGTGCTAGTGGTTGTTGATGGCATTGCGGTCGTCGTGGTGGTGATGGGCAAGGAGCTGCTCGCTGTGCTGCTGCTGGTCGGGGCGGGCGTCGAGTGGACATCATTCAGCAAGTGCACCTGCGGTACGATTGCAATTTTTCCACGGTCCCTGGCCGAAGGGTCTGCAGCGCCATTGCTGCCAATTGGCTGCAGAAAGGACGAGAGGCTGTCCGAGTCGTCCTCGTTGTGGTAATAGCCTCCGAAGGGCTGCTGGCCGGGGGTGTGGGCGCCCTGGGGCACCTTCCGCGTGGGTGGCGCTATAGGAGCCGCGTACTGAAAGACCGGGCGCTGGGGCCGCTTTGTGGTTGTTACTGGGCCCCCTGCCTGCTTGGTTTTGTCCTTCTGCAGGCTGGGGAACTTCACAAACTTCGACTCGAAGTTGTTGTTGCTCTTGGTCATGTTGTGCAGAAAGAGAATGTGTTTCTTCAGGTCGTCAATGTTGGAGGTCGGGTCAGGCTGGGGGGTCGTCGTGGAAGTGGTCGTCGAGCTGCGCCGCCTCATATTGGAGCCCGTGGTACGCGTGGTGCTCGTGAGGCGGGCCGGGGTGGGCGCGGCCGGGGCCCAGCGAGGGTCCGGCGAGGCGTTTTTCAAAGCCATCGGCACTATGAACTTGCGGTCCTCGTCGGTTAGGCTGGCCGGCAGGCCGTTCTCATCGGTGTCCTCGTCCAGCAAAATGATCTGCTTTTGGTCCATCTCCTCTTGAATGGGATGAACGCGCCGCGCCTGCGCATTGGGCGGCTCCAGGGGCAGCTTTTTGGTGAGGTCCGCCTTCACGTAGCCCGTCTCCGAGTCACGGAGGTCCACCGGCTTGATGAAGGTGCCCAGCTTCCGCAGACCCTCCTGGTGCATGTAGGCCTGTTCGTCTTTGGTTATATTAAGCGGGATGCTGGTGTTGGCCAGCATCTCCTGCTGGTTCCCGAACTCAATGAATGGCGACTTCACGCCCAGGCAGCTGGAAGAAACAAAAAAAAAGAGAGAATCGGTAAGTGATAAATTGTGTGAAAGTCATATCCATTGATTTGTGCACCTGCCAGTCTGGTGAATTGAGGGACAGGACGCTTTGGGGCCCTCAAACAGGCGGGCCGTCAAATGGGTAAAAGAAAGAAATCGCCGACGCCGACGGCCCGCAGTTTTTAGGGGGAAACTCCCACTCAAAACGGCTGCCAAACTTTGCTGAAGTTTCATTTTTCTTAGCCAACTTTCAACCATTTTTCTTACCAGCGCACCCCGGACCACAAAACACAATAGTTTCTGACGTGCCGGGGTCGGAAAGAGGACACCGATATGGCCAGAAAATTCCAGACGATGCGTTTTTATCTGCCGCCCGCTGAAATTGCAGGGCGACCCTTCACTCCATTGAGGTGTGGTTGCGGAGGTTAGCGTGATTAATTTCTTCCCGTTTGGGCTCTCACATTCTGATTAAATTAGTCAAAATCGTGCCGACTTTAAATCCCCGCCAGCCATCAATTCAGCGCGGAAAATTGAAATATCTACGTGAGTTTCAATCTCACCCGCAGGTTGGCTGCAGGCTTGCCGGCTGTCTGGCTGTCACTTCCCCTGGGACTAATCATTTAATTAAATGGAAATGGCGCCAGCCAAATCAGTAGAAAGTCATCATCACTTGTTGTCCGGAGTTCGGGCGCAGACAAATTTCAGTTTCGTGACCCTCGAAAACCGGGGAAAGAGAGACGTTGATTTGATAAAAGTGGACATAAAATTTCCTCCGTTAACAAAACGATTTTTGAGAAATTTTAATGGAAACTGGAAATTTCTCAACCATTCTCACACACATTAAGCGGCTAAGATTCCAAGACGCTAAAATGTTAACTAAAAGCATTCAAAGACTCTTTGGAAAGAAAGTTATCGACCCCGTAAAATAGGGAGAACTCCACAGACTACAAATCCCAAAACGCTTCAATAAGAATTCGTCAGGCAAATTTCACAGCTAAATCAACCGAGATATATTGTTGTTCTCGGAAAAATCAGTTGAAGTTTGAATAAATCGTCGTGATGAAGAGCTTGGCTGTGTTTGTCGTGAGCATTTTAATTTTGTATGCGCAGATCGAGTTTGTGGTATTGAAAAAAGTGTTTGGTAGCGAAAAAAACGGTGAAGTTCACTTCCGAAGGGAAAATGTGTACATAAGAGGCAAACTATTGCGAACTGTCAGCAAAGAGTTATTTTTCGAAACATCGGTGGGTACCACGGAGATATTTTGGGGAGAACTAATTTAATGTGAGGCCTTCTAGGGACCCAGTCGAATTCTTGGCTACATTGAGGCGAGGGATAACCTGCCGAGTGAAGGAACTGAAACTGTACTCCTCGAAGGAGGGCCGGGGACAACGTTCGCCAAGCTTCGGCTCACCTCCAAACGAGGATACCCGATAAACACCACCCTGGATTTCTATGGCACCAACAAAATTCCCATAGTTCCCTCTTGGGAAAATTAAACAAACTCTATGATCTGGTTAATACAATAGAGAAATTTAAATATTCTTCGTAGAGAAAACAAGAACTACTTCTATGCTCTGGAAACAAACAGTTTGAACGGATTTTTCTTCGTTGGGAGAAATAATTCGGCTTGGTGCTCTTGAGTGCACCAGAAGCTACAAAAAATAAGCAAGAAATTTAATAGATTTGTTTCTGTTATCTAAAAATAAATGCACGTAGAATCGGGGAATCGTTGGAATTGGAATTTCATTCCGTGTTCTACGGATAAGATAAAAAATAACATTTAATTTTTAACAATTCGCTGGCAATTCAATAAAAGTGTTTACGCCAGTCGGTAGGATTTACCCAATTGCCAGATAAGTGGCCAGGGTCTGCGCTTTTCGCAATAAAAGCCAAATGTTTGGCCAATTTCCGCAGTTTAGTTTGCAACGCCGTGAATACTTCGCTATGAAACCAACCGTGGTCTTTGCCGTGGCCCTCGTGGGCTTTGTGCTGTGCAGCAGTTTGGCAGAGGCCGGCAACAATTACCTGTGGGGCGAGATCGGCCCAAACGACTACAAACTGGCCAAGGACACGGTGAAAAAGGCCTTCTTTGTGGGCTTGGTGCAGACCTCGAAATACACTTTCACCCAAAAGGTAAAAGGGAACTATCATACCCTAAATTTGAATATAAACAAGCTCTCGGTTTCTACCCCAGAAAGACTTGGATGCCCTGACCATCACGGCCATCAAGGTGACCGATCAGAAGAGCAGCCATGGCGCCACAGCGGAGCTACTTTCGGGAGGACCGGGATCAAAGGGAGCCACCATAAAGTTCACATCAGAACGTGGCTACGGCATTAAGGACGTCGTGGAGATCTGGGGCCGCTAGAAAGCATCGATTTCACATCTCCATTGGAATTGGGCAATAAAACTGATAGCATCAATCAATTAAAATGCAATGCCACCTCTGTCCCCTCGTTTAATCAGATGCGCCACGATAGCGAAAGTGAGAACAACGGTTACAAGCTCTTTCGACAGCCGCCAATCAACTGGGGGTCATGCGGCTGGTTATCAAAGTAGGTCAGGCCATCAATTGGCGGCCCTATAAAAGGCCAAGTTTGTGGAGGGCTGGGCATCAGTTTCGTTTTACCAATCGCCCCAATGCGTTCAGGTTTCGTGTTCGTTCTTCTCTTGGCCACCTGCGCGTGGATGGCCACTGGTCTGGGGCTCACCGACAACGATCCCAATGACTACACTTGGGGGGCCAAGGCTGCCGCAGACCAGCTGATCGCCCGCGAGGTTGTGAGCAAGACGAAATCGTTGCTATCAACTGTCACGCAGACCTACACCCTTACCACAACCAAGACCATCAGCTATATTCACGTCTCAGACCTCAAGAAAATGCGAGGGGCCACGGCACAGATCACGGATGGCGGCATAGGCGGTACAACTGTCACCATTCGCTTCACATCGATGCGCAATGCCGGCATCAAGTCGCAGGTGGAAGTTTGGGGCGCCTAAATTTTGTTAAAGTTCTCCACTCAAATAAAAAGTTATATAAAAAATGATGCTACTTGTTTTCGTTTCTATGGAAATCTGATTTCCTCTGGCGAAAATCCATTAGCCACACGGAGAGCTGAGGTGTCAATGCTCAGATTCCTTTCCTTATTCCGCCAACAACGACATGAGAAAAGCTGCCGCCTCTGTTGGTGTCCTAGCAATACTGGGATTGGCTTGGCTGGCCTGCGGAGAGGATTACCTTTGGGGCACAATAACTCCCAAGGATCTGCTGGTCTACAAGAGAAGCTTCGATAGCATGGCCATTCCCTTTGTCACTCGCCGTGAAGGCCTCCAGTATCCTTCAGATGTGAGTATGGAAATCAAATAAAAACGGATGGGTTCTAATTTTGTTCATATTCCAGGGATATCGGGTGGAGGGCCCTATAGTTGGCATACAGGTAAAGGATAACATTAAGGAGAAAAGCCTGAGGGCCTCAATTGCCAGGGGCGGCATTAACCAGAAGTCTGTGGTCCTCAACTTTGTTTCCGGCAAAGGCGACGGTCTCGATTTCCAAGTCTCGATTTATGCGCAAGATGTCGCCTGCCCAAAGCTCCCGCCTCCATCGGTTTTCAGCAGAATCTTCTTCTAAAAGCAAACAAATCTTGAAAAATTGGGCGTTACAGCGCTTCGCCTGATTAAAAGTCCATTTGATACAGAAAATTTCGTAAGGGTTTCTTAATTTCATTTGGCAGGTAAGGCGTGAAAGATTCGCTGGAATTGTTATTTGTGTGCGGAGTTTCATTGAAAGCGGTTCTCCAAAATGCAGAAGAGCCTTATTCCTTTAATATTTTTGGTGGTTCTGTGGACGACGACAGCCGAGCAGCACTGGGGGAGCCGAAAATCAGGAGACGCCCTGATACGCTCTGATAACCTCGTCAGTAAACGTCGATTGCTGCGAGTTATAAACCAAGATTATAAGTTTGATCAGATCGGCGATGACAAAATAATCACATTCATTAGTGTCAAGGACAATAATGCAGAGAACGCGGTCGCCAATGTGAATCTCGTCACTGGTGGTCCTGGAAAAGTTTTTGCCAAGCTCAAATTCACTTCGAAAAGAAATTCTGGCATTGATGTTACGATCGAGGTGTATGGCATTCCAAAAGAGGAGGGTACTATGGGTAAATTGATAGATATGATTCCTGGCAAATGAATTGTTCATTCAAACAAATAATTCAATTAATAAACTCCATTTCGTATTGGAGGGCCCAAAGTACCATAAACCATGGGAAAATGTACTTCATTTTAGCCAAAAATGTCCAGAAGAGAATTCAATATTGTTCCCCTAATTATTACAGCCAGAATTTTAATTTTATTTTCGGTTTATCAGGGGCGCGGGATAGATGGAGGCAAGATTTGGTAAGCCATCCGAATAATTTCATTAGCCGGCATAACCGAGAAGTATTTTTCCACCCATCGGCATTTTCGGTTGAGGTCACCTCGGACTTACATCGTAGAAATGCAGAAGAGCTTCTGCTTCCTTTTTCTAGCTTTGATCCTGACGGCGCAGCTGCAACTTGTGCTTGGACAGCACAGCTGGGGAAGCCGCCAGACCGGAGATAAAGTCCTACACAAAGACACCATTATAAGCAAGGCCCGGCCGTCGTTCAGGGTCGTACAGATGTACAAA
This sequence comes from Lissocephala sabroskyi, assembly GCA_037075105.1. NCBI lineage: Eukaryota > Metazoa > Arthropoda > Insecta > Diptera > Drosophilidae > Lissocephala > Lissocephala sabroskyi. The sequence goes on from JBAMCP010000025.1 coordinate 107,005, forward strand.
TTTGCTACAAATAGCGACGCCATAACGATTACATTCATCGAGGGTCAAGATAACAATCCGGAAAGGGAGAAAGTGGCCGAAGTGGCTCTGCTCGAGGGAGGACCCGGAGCCAATCATGTAAAAATTAAGATCGGTTCCAGGAAAGGTTTTGGTATTAATTTTGAAGTTGAAGTTTACGGCATTGTTAAAGGCGCCGAAGAATAATATAGCAACCAAATAATATTCGATTCAATTGTTGAAAATCCATTTCTCATGGCCGTGCCGTCTCTTAATCGGAATCCGCAAGGCAGTTCCTATTCCTAGCTCATCATGACGGTCGTCAAAATCTTTCTTCTCGTTGGCCTCGCTGCGATATTCTTTGAATCCACTCAAGGCAATACTTTTGGCCGCATCGCTGGTCCCGACTTTCTTATATATAAGAAAGGGATAGTAAAATCTGCCCTGATTCTTGTCAAACGCGACGCGAAAGTCACAGTTCCTTTGGGAGTAAGAATCATCCGTTCGCAAGACATCGAAATACTAAAATTCTGTTCTCGCAGGGCTTCCAGTTAGTGGCACCGATTAGTGCGATCAAAGTCATCAATCACACCGACGGGAAAAACAATCTCAAGATCGTATCCGGCGGTGTTTCCTTCCGCAACGTCACATTGACTATGGAATCTGAAAGGGGCAAGAACATCAACTCCACAGTCGAAGTCTTTATCCAGGGCCGTTTTTGTGAATTCAACAGAAATACAGCTTAACTGGAAGCTGCATAAGGAATACAAATCTCAGCCTTTAAATAATTGATTTCGTTTTTAATTTACAAAGAAGATATAGCAGAGTTAGTACGTCGGAATCTATGGTTTAATTTACGGGCTAGGTCGATTTAGCTATAATACAAGGCACCCTGTACGCTTCGCATTCGGTAAGAGAGAGTTGGGTGTTCTGGGAATTTCCGATTAACGTTTGTATTCAATTAATAACCTCGATGATTCAATCCTTTGACGCTGCTGATTGAGGGCCGCCTGTCGCCGGTCACTTGCCGTAAATCTCAACCCGAAATATGAGCCCGTAATTGTACTGCGATTGCAGTTTAATGTGCACGAAATTAAAGCCAGGACCGCCGGAATAAATTGTCGCATGGCCTCCCGTGTTGTTCGTGACCTGGTCAACGGCCCGAATCCCCGTGATGATACGGCCATTGCCGATGCCCTACAGAAAGAGTAAAGAGATTTAAATACCCTTCTTCTAGACCTCCGTATCATATGACTTTACTGCGGTATTGCCTACATAATCTATTTTGTCGTCTCCCTTGAAAATATTATATTCTTCTGTGTATTTGGGGATTTCTTCAGCCGCCCGCTGGGACCCTGAACCTCAGTGTTTTCGTACCGTCCACCTTATCTCTTTAGGTGGCTGCCAGTTAAGTCATATGATCTGAATTCTCCGCTGAGTTGAGTTTAAAGCGCTTGTGAGGTTTGTTTACTTTAGCTTTCTCTGCGTTGAGGTTTCTCCCCGTTTCCATGGCCTTCCACCAGTGAGTCACGCACCCAGATAGTCTACCTCGTTTTGTGCTTTCGAGCTGCTTGGACTGGACTGTCCGATCCCAGGCTGGTCAGTGGGTCAGACGGAGCTAATCTTCTGCATGAATGCATGAGCATTGCGAATTACAAGAAAATCTGCATTCGTTCTTCTCTTCCGCTGGCTGTCGGGAGAGTGTGGCGAAATTTGAATGAAAACTGCGTCTACGATTAAAGTTTCTTACTTTCAGCAAGTGGAACTGATAGACGGCGCACAATAACTGGCACCACAAAAAAGGCCACTTCCTGAAAGCTTATCAAATTTTGCGTTTCGCAAATTTCGCAAAAATTATTTCCGCTTCAACGCAAAACAAATCCAAATACGTACATATAAAATTTAATCCCCCCCGACCGACCGCCCTTCCTCCCCCAGTCATTCAGTCAGTCAATCCGGCCGGACTTATTAATGAAAGCCGCTGAAAGAGCAGCGCACTTTTGTTTAGGGGAGGAGAGGAAAATGCAACCTTGAGTACGCAAATGGAATCAAGTCGAGAAGATAAGAGCCACCCAAACAGTAGCCGAAAACGTGCGGCTCGTCGGCCCTGGGAGAGAAAGTAATGCCCCCGAACCAGGCCACTGACCACCTAACCAGTTTAACCCTTGAAAGCCCCACAAACAGAACAACAAGCGCTCTAAACTTCGACCCTTCCCAGCAGGTGGGTCCGCTGGCTTACGTACGTTCTTAGGGTATTTAATTTCATGGTTCACATATTTCTCCGGCGATGAGGCGTTCGCCACATTCTCTGCATGCAGCAGCTGGGCCGAGTTCGATATGTTGCCCCATGTGCTGGTCACGGCAAAGGCCGTGGCCGCACAGCAGGCCAGCAAAAGGAGACTAGAAAGCCGCAGCTCCATTTTCACGTTACGTCGATTAGCGTGCGTGCTGAGTGCGTGCGATTGACTCCTGATCGATGAGCTCAGCGTGATTTATTTTTAGAAGCAAACCGTTGAACTTGGTGCTGATTTAGAGGCGCGCTTCCCGCCGACAGTGGGGTAGCAGAATACGTTTTCAATTTCGAGCGGAACGCGGACCGAATGTGCGTTCGGATTACGCTGATGATGATGATGTGAGCGCGCTTATCAGCTTTTGCGGACCGATCGTTGGTTAAGTTAATTGCCGCCCGCTAGGACCGATCGTGCTAAGGACAGATTTGAAACTAATGTGTGGGACTGGGCTCGAGCTGGTTCCAAGTCGGCGATGCGAACAGCATCCAGATGAGATTATTTCCATTGAATGGCCGTTGACGGGCGAGTCAACGGTTCTTACGCTCAAACTCTTATCGGGGCCCAGCAGGCGGGCGAGCGATGAGCGAGCGAACGCGTCATTGCCTGGGCGCAATTATATCGCATGCGAGTTGGACTGCTTGTCGCATGCTATAAATTTCGTTCTACGCAATTTGCAGTGGGAACTCGAATCGGAAGACGGCCATATCGGTGTATATTTATATACTCTAGATTCTCATAACCAAAAGGCAATATTTCCCTAATATTGGCAATAAATAAATAACGCCGCAGATTCTCGAGAACCGATTTCGCCACCGTCTAACTGGCCGACTGATAAGGCAATTATATCGCCTCTCCATTTGAAGCAAGAGATAGTCGGCAAACCTTGGCATATTCAAAGGCCCAATTCGCATATAAAAGGAGTTGAGAAACTCTTCTGCCATCAGTTAGTCTTGCGAGTCTTGCACAGTCACAATCAACATGAAGGTATTGCAACTTTTGATGGTTTTCTTCGGCCTTCTGGCCCTGACCTTTGCCGCCACCACTAGCTGGGGTGTCAAGCCTGCCGGCAGTGTTCTGGCCAGCTCCCAGAATGTCGTCGTTGCCAAGAGGAACGGCCAGTACCTCAGCTCCACCGTCAACTTCCCCGTCAGCGTAAGTCAAGCCGAGAACCTTACTTCTCCACCGATATTAACAGAAGAATATTTGAATTTTCAGGGCCAGGCCAACTTCCGCAACATCACCTACATCCAGGTCTTGGACCGTTTCACCAACAGCTCGGGTCCCTCGGCTGCCCTGTGGTCCGGCGGTGTTGGCTACACCTTCGCCAGCGTCAACCTGAAGAGCCAGTACGGCCAAGGCATCAACGTGACCGCCCAGTTCTGGGTGAAATAAGCACCAACTTATCAGAATATCAATGCAAACAAATAGAATTACCCACGGCATTTCAAAGACTCTCCCGCCTTCTCTCTCTGAATTTTTGTGTCACATAATTTTAGGAGCCCTTCGGCTGGCCATGAACGTGAAAACAAAAAACAAAACTAAAAGACGACTGAGATAAGAAAGCAAAGCGTGGGGAAGTGTTCCCATTTCGAGACTTAGAACTGCCTATCATCGTACGATTTGAGAGAAAAACTCTTGGGCACACGTGCCACAAAGCGAAGGCCACTTCCGAGCGGCGACCAAGAGAACTTCCGAGAGCGAAGACCGCTGCCCACCCAGTTCCCTGGCATATCTTTACAACCAGAAGAAAGCGCTAAGCCGGAATCACTATCTTCTATTTCAGATGCGTCAGACATATAAATTTTTAGGGCCTAAGGGGAACTAAACTTGGCCGTAATTAGACAATCGCCATCCCATCCATAACTGCTGATAGTCTGCGCGGCGTTGGGGGTTCCAGGAAATCTTGATTTCATTGTTGTGATTTCGGCTTTGTGTCTGCTTTCAAGTGAACCTAATCAGTTAAGGTCTCCGGCAATTTAAAAATACGCTGACCTGCATTTGACTACCCACCCGCACAGTCCTCCACGGCTAGTGGGCGGCATGTAAAGAACCCTTCTTATCGGCATTGAGTTTTCCAGCTAAAAAGGTATTTGTTTACTGTTTGGTGGTCGATCGATCGGTGGAGGCGATCAGTGGGTGGGCGAATCAATCAATGCCTCCAAGCTGGCAAGTGAAAACTTATCTTGAGGGCTGGTGAGGCTTGTGGGCTCTCCAAAAGGGATTCCGTTATCAGTATTCAGACGACACCTGTGAAATTGCCTGCCCAGCTTTTCGCACACCTGATAAATGGCCCGCCCGTTGGTGGGTGTTTGTGTGGAAGCCTCAGCACTTAATTAAAAACAGAATACAGTTTGCTTTGTAAATAAAGACTGACTCATGAGGCGATCGCATGTTCAAGTTGTATAAAAACTGAAGGCCCTCTGCGAGAAAGCATAGAACAAAAAGTGAATCGAATCAGAGAACATGAAATTCTTGCTGAGCTGCGTTTTTCTGCTGGCCGTGGCCACCACTCAGATCGCTGCCAACAGCTCAACCTGGGGCCATCGCAATCGCACGGATGTGCTGCTCTCCCGCCAAACCGAAGTGCGCTACCCGATTAGAAACCATTTGTGGACCGTGAACGTGGACTTCCCCCGAGCGGTAAGTGTTTCTGAGTTCTAATCTGGTGCAACGAATTGTTTATAATTTTTGGGGGATTTTTTTTCAGGGTACCACGAATTATCGCACCATCTCGGCGGTGATTGTGACCGACAACTTTAGGAACTCGTCTGGGGCTTCTCCGAGTCTGCTGTCCGGCGGCCCGAGATTCCGGTACACGCAGGTTCGTCTGCATGGAAAAAGTAGCCGCGGCATTAACTCCACCGTTGAAATCTGGGGACATTAAGTGCCACAGCTTCCCCGACTAGTGAAATAAACAAACCAAATACCGTTTAATTGTCAACTAATTGAATTTTTATCAGCTGCGAAGATAACAGCGGCGGGAGACAATTGTCCCCCGGACTTTTACGACCGCGGGCCATTAGTGGGAGCAGACACCATAAATTTGGCTGCCTGTCCAACAACTGTAAACACTAAGAATCGTAAAAAGATCGTTAAATCGAATCGCATTCGAAATGCAATTAATGCAATCGCCAGTGACTCCTTTAACGGCCGTCTCCCCCGACCCATCGAGCGCCCCTTAAAAGCCAGCCAGCAGATATCAAACCCGCCATGTTGCATGTGGCACGACAGGCCAAAAACCCTGAGAGGCTGGGGTGCCTGTGCCCAGGTACTTGACTGGCAGGAACCGATCGCTGTGCTTACCGCCGCCAATGATGATCGACGACGACAAAACGACATAAACAAACAAGTGCAGCGATGAACATAAACCAGGCGGACGGCTGGTGAGCCAGACATAAACTGTTGCCAGGGATTTTAGATGGATTTTAGTTGGGCTGCGTGGCCTCCATCGCCGTCATGGCTGCGGTTGTTGTCGCTGCGGCAGCGCGCAGTTTGATTGAAAATGCTTGTGGCCTGGGTCTCTTCAGTCTCGCAGCTCGCAGCACTTAAAATGCGTTTAATATTTCATATTCACCGGGCGGTCGGGACGGGCGTGTAGGTGTGAAAAGTGGGGAGACGGGTTGGCTGGCGGTGGTTGGTATTAAATTCTGGGCATGGCTGCCAACTTTGCCAATGGCAACACACTCAAGATGCTTTGCAATTCTCACCAAATAACTTGGCTAATTTTGCTTGTCTGCCCCTCTCTTTGGCTGTGCTACATTGTTTCGTGGCAGGAAAATTTACATAAAATTCGGTAGTTGTTAGGCTGTTGAGGCGCAAGGAACACGAAATCCCAACTATTTTCCTCGTGTCGCAGGAAAATCAGGGAAATTTTTGGCAGGCTACACAGCTGCTTCGGCTGGCTTTCTTCTTCCATTTAAATTCGGGTCACTTTATCGCTCTAAAGAACTCTCCACCGCCAGGCAAGTCCCCCCAATATATCACTTTCAATCGCTTAGTGCATGAGTTATGCGTCGGCTGATAAGCGGCATTTGAATCCCCAAAGATTACACAACTCCCCAACACATTAAATTCCAAATCGATCTTCGCATTTGCTCTCTCTGGGAAACTAATGACCGTGAACGATCTCAGGTCCAAGAGATAGCGAGCTTTTTCTTCTAGAAACTTAAGGAACCCAACGAAGGCAAGTATCGATGGGTCTTAGGTAATCTCCGATAGGCCAAGAGGGCGGCAGTTATCTGAAGAGCCGGAAGGTCCGCTGAGAGGCTCTCAGACACTTGCACTATTAATTAATATTAATTTGCTGGCTGTTCCACAGCGGAAACAGAAAAAGGTATAAAATAATTAAGAAAACGCACATGAGGCACCCAAACAACTGGAAATGAGGGGGGCCCACAGCGTGAGTGACCCCAGAAGAACTTAAACGGAACGAGTGACACTTTTAAATATCATCCAGTTAACGTGGTTGACGGCCCAAGTAACTGTAGTTAAGCTCGAGTGGTGGCAGTTATAGGAAAATCACGAACTTTACTGCCGTTTGCTTGGCCATTAAAGTTTCACCTCTGGTATTGGCAATTTCCGTACTGTTGGGCCCACTCGAGAAAGTGGCATTCGATTCAATTAGAGTTGCAATCCTCATAATTCAATTGATGGACAGCCATCAGGCAGAGCTGCCCAGGTACTCCGACCTTCCAGAGAATCCAAAAATATGCAACTTCAAGTGGCAGCGACGGCGGCGGCGGCGAGGCAGCAATGAGTGCAGTTCACATTCCATTCTCGTCTCAATTGCATCACGAAATTGAAATCATTTTATGTAGTTTATTGTTGTTAAGACATTTCGAGTTGAATTGATTTCAAGTTGATTTCATTTCGAGCAGTTGGCAACAGGCAGCCATCTAATATGCAAAAGACACTTCAACCTTTCGGTTGTGATTTGCTGAAGGAGCCCTTCCGGCGCTCCAATTCAATCGTCTACCCCTACGGGCATCTGTACTTCGGTATGTTGTTGTTTACTTTCCAAATTAAATTCTGAAATATTAAGGTGAAAATGGAGGGAAACACACAACTACCAACCCAGAAATTCGCTTCATATGCCGTGTCATTCCGAGAGCAACGAGAGCCCAGCTAAAAATCCGAAAAGCCAGACCCGCTCCAAATGGCTAGCTGGCTGGCTTGCTAACTGGCTGCATTGCATGACTGCCAGCGATTGCCACAAATGCAGCCAGCATTCGAGGAGGCAAAAAAATCACGTTAAGTCCGTTCGGCTGAGTACGCCCACACGCGACCACAAAACCCACACAAAAGAGCCGCCACTCCGACCGTCCGCCTGTCCGTCAGCCGGTGCGGTGCGGAGCCGCCGACCGAAAGATCTTGCACCCGTTTAGCCCACGGCATGCCCCGCCAGTCGGTCTGCCGTTCTACGGGCTGATTGATTTGCAATTTCAATGAAGACAATGGAAACCAATGGGGCCCCCAAATGGTAACCGAAACGAAGGCAGCCTCAGTTGACTGGCAAAAGGAGCGGCTCGGCGATGGCAATGGCAGCCTCGGCGGTGTCAGAAAAAAAGAGAAAAATGAAACAAAATGTAATTTGATTATTGGGCCTATAAGAGCTCCATTCGATTCAACGAGCCTTCGTTCATCGGCAATTGAACTTTAAGTTGCCCACGAACTCGGTATATGCAATCAGATTTATGGCCAACGATAAGGCAGGCCCACCGCCAACCGCCAACCGCCATCTTAACCGCAATCGACCCGCAGTCGCAGTGGTTGCCAAAGTCGTTGCGGCCGCCAGAAGGGGGCCGGCTGGTTGGCCGAAGCTGTTTTCTTAATAAGGTCAAAAGCAGTCATCATGATGATGACGACGATGATGACGGCGAATTGAGCTTTGACTGCCACACACTGAGCTCGCGATATTTGAGCCTCGATGGCCCTGGCCAGCATCCTGAATGGCCCGAAATCGATACGAGACTCGGCGGGCCTCTACCTGTTGGCGCGCTTCGAGGCCCAGAAGAAAAATGCAATTAAAAAACACTTTCAGATTGGACATCGATAGTCGCTAAGCCCCAACACTCCGACCGCCCGATCGACTGTCTGATGGCTGGGAAATTGAAACTCTGTGTGGAAAATCGGACACGCTTTTTATCTGACTTTGTGGTGGGGACTTTGATTTTCCTCTCAAACGAGTGGTTCATTGAAATGTAAATGATTCTAAATGACGCTCGTTATTCCCACCAGAATTATCAAAATTTGTTAATTCAACGACATGCGGGCCTACAAATTCCCAACAAGCTGCCAACAAACCCACACTTAGGCCACTGGGACGGGCGGGGGTATTTGGAAATCATTTTATTTTCCCGGAGAAGATTATCTTCATTCTTGGATTTGATTTCTTATCTTGGATTAAACAAAATCGGATTATCGGCTGTCATTTTAGGTTCGCTGATGTCCGCTCTCCACTCTGTTTACTCCTCAAGTGTCAAAGAGAATTTTATTTTAAATTCAAGCTGTGGAAAGATATGGGAAGATATGACATCTTTCAAGAATTCGCCTGGTTATTATTGACTTGCTCAGGGCTTAAAACCGCCCCAACCGTTGTGTTAATTATGGTTTCTCACCAGGATTCTCAGCCTGAAAGCTGATTGTGGTGGCTCGTTTGTTTATCATAATCCGCGCTGGCCGGGTTTGCTTTGAATTATAAATTACCCTTTTTTAGAGAGAGAGAGGGGGAAATTTATGATCGACGCATCGGGAAAGTGTGTTTTATGTAGGCCGATTTGATATGCATTTAAAGCCCGAACAAACGTTCGCCGACCGCAGCAACCACAAAACGCATCTGTCATTAGAGCCAGGCAGTAATTATGGCCGAGCCAGAAGAAACATCGGCAATTTCCGCTGAACAAACAAAATGCCGACAAGCCAGCCAACAGAGCCAGCAGCGGCAGCCTGGGCCACTTACCGGCCGGCCAAGTGGACTAGGTAAAAATAAACCGAGCCATTGACTTAAACTACGGGGCCGATGAGGATCAAAAGAGTTGCCTAGACCAAGAACACGATGACTACAATGTGCCCGTAATTAATATAATTATATTTATGGCACAAAAACCCAAACACACGAGCACCAGCAACGAGAATGCCGGGCCGACGGGCTGGACAGTCTGGCCGGGACTGGCATCTATCTATGCTGGGGCATCGGCTGTTGTGTGTGGGGGAAAGCAGCAATCGTCTCTCGAGTTCATTAAGAAAATTATTTGATCTTGTTGCTGCCACGCTGATGCTGGCGGGACGGCAGGCTGCCTGCCACACGGGTAACCGACTCCGACGGCGCTGACTGTCATTAGGCCGGGCGATTGTCTGTTGGCAGCCGCCACTGCTGGTGCTGCCAGAGGAGGCCAATCAGTAGCCAGCCAGCCAGTCGATGGTGCGGCCGACAGATGCATCTTTCAGCAGCTCTGCCCCCTCTTGCAATTCAAGTTCAGGCGGAGTAGACGGCGATGGACTGGCCGACCAGCAGGCGATGCATCATGACATCAAAGTTGCTGCAACTTCAAGTAGAAGCAACAGCAAAACCAACAACCAGAAAAAGAAAGAGTCGCCTCGGCAAGAGGGAGCCACAGACAGCGGGGGAAAAAAGTGTTCTTTCAATGGAATTCACTTCAATTTATTTGAACTGCCAAGCGGACAAGATTGCCGGCCGGCCGGTTGGCCGTCCCTCTTCGCCCGCCTTCACCTGCTCCGTCAACGGACAGACCGGCAACTGTCAGTCACAGTTTATCTACTTTTCCGCTCATTGATGCCATTGACTTTGATAAACATTTGCCTCTGATTATTGATTCATTCGCCTCTCCCTTTCGCTTGCTTTGTGTGTCCCGCTCTTTGTCTAGTCCTCTACTTTGTGGCGCAATTAATCATAATCTGCTGGTAGCTGGCAAAGATTTAACACCTTCCTAGCTGGCCAGTCAGCCAGACCACAGTCCGTCCGGCAGCATCCACACAACGAGCATTTAATTACACTCGTTTAATGATCGGTTTACGGCTGACAGTTAGCGGCTGGTTGCTCTCCGGATTTGACAACGCGACTGATAATGATCGACGACCATCGGTGATGGCGGCACGAGGCAGCCGTTAAACTGTCACAACTGAAGAGGCCTGGAGGGTCAGGGACACCGAAAGACTGTGTCTGTGTAAAAATAGAAAATCTTACCAAGAATAGATAAAAGTTCTACGAAATCGGCGCACAGCCGGTCAAATGCTAATGGAGGGCTCTTCAAAATCCAATGTCTTCAATGGAAATGATTAGATTAGAGACGGTGAGAGTTGGCAGTCTTATCGAAAAAGAGAAATTGCAGGGGTGGGTAAAGCTAACCTAAAAAGCCATATTCAGTGCAGGAACAGACAGAAATCTAGCAAGAACATTAAATATGAAATAAAATAAAGGAATTCGCAGAAAGGAACTCCAAGGGCCGTAGGTAAGCTTCATTTTCTTTTCATTGGTTAAAATAATTAGAAGAGCCTGGAAGTAGGCAACCAAAATAGATCAAAAAGAATAACCTAAGAGACCCTTGCCGTGGACTTTCCAATTTGTCGTTCCACTTTTGACCTTAAAAAACTTTGAACTTTCCCACATAAATTGAGTTCGCCCGATGGACAGAACTTTAATTGATTTGTAAAGCGCATTCATCATTAAAGGACCCGGCAAGAAACACCACCGCCGCAAGTAATAAAACGAGAGCAGCGAACACCACAGCAAAGACGAGGGCGAAGGGTCAGAGAGGGTCACAAAAATACGCACATTGATTGACTTTTTAATTGGAATTTAATTGGTAATTTGGGACGCGGCAATGCAACGAAATCAACGAATATGCAACGGCCCCCAAAGGCCGACGACTCTCGAATGCAGTCGCACCCGCCAGCCAGCCAGTCTGCCTGCCGGTCGGTCGGTTGGTGGCTCTGTCGCTGCGGCCGTGTGACATGTGGCAACGACGGCGGCGTCGTCTGCGGTTTATGCATCTGTCTTTATTGAGAGCCGCGCCGACCGCCCATTACAAAATGCCCATAAAAAATAAACGAGGCAGGTAGGTCACCGCCAACGGCGGGAGGTGAGGGGGCGGCCGGCCAACTCATGTATATTTAAATGGGCATCTGGGCTTGCTGTTCCCGGGCGGGGCGGAGAAATGAATTTAAATTTGTTTTTAGTTTTTGATCAAATTGATTTCGGATTTTTTCCACAATTCCCCCACGTTGCGTGCGGGTTGGGACTTTTTTATGGGCTTTGGATTAGCACTTCCGTTGCATTTTATTGGGAGCTTTAAAGTGCCTATGCAAATTTAATGAAACACTGGACCAGCAGCAACTACAATGCTGCCAACAACTAATTTGGAATTGGAAATGGGAAAGGGATTTTTGGCTCTTTTGTTTGCTCTCTGAGCTCTATGTTGATTTTTATCTCTTTTGTGGATTTCAACGCCTTATCAACTCGTCATTGAATTTAATGGGCGAATGCAAATCGCCTTAGAACGAAATCCCATCGTGTCACTTAAGTTCTGACTTCCAAAAGGATCCGACTGAAACTGCACATGGCTTCTCGCCCGACTCCCCAAATCCAAAGAGACGTTCATCACGCCGGGACAGGGTTGGTGTTAGTTGGCTTCTCGTTTAGCCCATTTGAGGCAATTCGAGCGAATTTCGTCAGGCACATAAATCGCTTTACTTCACTCCTCGTCTATTTCAAAGTTTATTTCTTAGGCTCGTTTAGTCGGACGGTCGCTTGGTTGGGCGGCCGTTCGGTCGGTTGGTCTGGGTCCAATGCCTCCGGCAGTTTGGCTCCTCAGTCTGCACGGTGGTACACACATCTATTCTCAAAGGGGTAAAATACAAAACATTGCCAATCAAACTGCATATCCTCACCAAAAGCGTTAAATATATTTTACAAACCACTTAACATAAAGTCACCCAAAGGGACTAACAAAGTTCGCTACAGCAGGAATTTGGCAGCTTGTTCTCAATTATTTCCTTGTGTAACCCTTTGGGGAATTTATTTTGGGATTAATTTCAAAAAAACACAACAAAGATTTGATTTTCTAATTGTCGCGGGTCATTTAAGCTCTCTCAGTTCTCCTTCTAAGAAAAATTCAGGCTTTACTCGGCATCTCTGATTGTCTTTAACTGTTTAAACTTTTCGGGCCCACTGTGCTCTCTTGTTTTAGAGTTGCTCTCGAACTGAATATTGTTTGTTGTTTTTGCCGTTGGTCGGACATGCAAATCTGGGTGTCCGCCACCCACTCGAAAATCCCGAAAAGCCGAGAGTGCCCAAGAACCTCTCTACATGTCCAAACAAAATAAGTCCCAAGGGTCTGATTAGATTACGGAAAAATTTAGTTACAGTCGGAACAATTTGCATGCAAATCACCACCAATGGACGTGCGAGTATCCCCCGGACCGAGGCCATTGCAACTAACTGCATTTTCGCATCCCCAGCCCCGCACCGCCCGGAACCCTCGACCAGCCAGTGCTAAACTGTGTCAAGAGTGGCATTTCTAAGACGACGCTGTTTGTGGTCAACTGTTGGTCGTCCATCCCCTTGGAACTTCCCGGAATCATTTAGTTGAGTTTATGCATTTGCATAACCCAAAACACCTCGGCGGTGGTGATGGCCGCCTCCTGCAAACTGCCCACTCGTTTGCGGTTCTGTCGGGTCAAAGTCACTTGACTAATTCATTTAAGTCCGCCTTTCAGGCCGTCCACTTCCCATTAGCATTTGCGGCGGCTTTGGGGCGCCAATCCAATCATGTGTGTATGTGGGAAGATAATGGAATATGGTAATTACTTTCCCGTCAGACCTCAGGAGTCACCAGGCGTAATGCCTGCCTGCTCGGCAAATAGATCCCAACCGAAGCACCAAATAACCTTTCTCCTCTGATAGCATTGTTGATCTTTGAAAAGGGTATCCTAAATTCGAATCGTTTGTATTTCCGCTTTCCTGTTTGTTTTGTCAGCCAAATCGTTTGCGTGGCGCCCTCCTTCGCTTCGATTGTTGGTCTGCCATGAAATGTGCATGTTGCATTCTCGGGTGTTCCTTGCACTGATTCTGTTTGAAGTAGTTCAATTCCAACCAATTGTGCGGACAAGTGCCCGGCCAGATATTCAACAATTGTGGGCAGCTAAGCCACACAAATCGGGCCGCCGGCCGGGCGGTTGGTCGGATCTTTGGGGTCCGAAAAAACCATCACCACCACCAACAAACCCACTGGCTTTCCCCAATTGCGTGGAGAGATGTGTTTACTCTCTCTGGATTTACAATAGAATTTCGGACAGGCCAGGCAGGGGCAGAAAGGCCCTCCGCCTGGTGGACGAGGCCTTGGGCGGGCGCTGTTTCTGCGTTTCGGTGGGAGTCCCTGCGGTCGAAGAATCCAGAATGGATGGGGATGGACAGGGCGGCTCGGTCGGGACGGCAGATTGTGCCGCAGACAGGCAGCAAATTGTTGCTTGCAACATTTTATGCAAAATACCGCAGCACGGACGCCACTCATTCTATTCCGTTTCCCGGTTCTCGTTGCCGTTGCCGCTGCCGTTGTCGCTGTCGTTCCCATTCGCATTTGCCTTTCATTTTCATTTCCATGGTGAAAATTTATTTTCGACAATTTTGCATGACAGCAGACAAATTGCAGTGATTAGTTTAGCTTTTGTTGCCGGCAACAGTTTGTCCCAACCCCGCCGCGGTTCCCTGCGACCCTGGCCCGGTTCATTGCCTGTCTCCAAGCTACGATTTGCCGAAAGAACCACGCATATTTCGAAGCTGCTGGCAATCACAAAACAGCCAGGCCGGCAGGGGAAAAAAATGCCTACAAAAGTTCAACATTTGTCTGTCGCTAATTGCGAGTTTCCATTCCTGTTTTCCATATGACCCGCCTGCCGGCAGCCGGCCGGGCAGAAGTGTCAAAAGCCGCGTTCGAAAACGTGAAAATGAATTGCCAATTAGCTTCGTTTCTGCCCGACGAAGAGAGATTATGAAACCTAAGCAGGCGCATTACCAGCCGGAAAAGTTTAGGGAAAACCAACCCTCCGTTTGATTGAACGGCAAAGTCTTGTAACCCCGAAGGCTGCAAACAAAAGAAGAAATTTGCATTTGCCAGGCAGTCAGGCAGAGTTTAGTGTGTGCCTGGCTTCCATCAACCGGACAGGGGCCAGAAAGTCCCCTAAACCGACAAGACTGCCAGGACGAGAGCCACTTCAAACAGGATTTTCAATCAAAATGGACGAGGCTCCACGAGGACGCCAGCGACGACAGCACACGCACGTTGGTTTTTTTTTTCCTCTTGTTGTTTTCTGCAAACAACAAACGCCGAACAGCAACAGCAACCAGACAACTGACAACCTGAACAAGAACACGGCGGCGTCAGCAGCAGCAACAGAAACACCAACAATCGGCAACTTGTAAGACACGAAAGTTGCTGGAAAATTGCGAAAAGCCCGTGAATTGAAAGTTTTTTCTGCAAGCAACCGACGCCCAGACTAGCCACGGGCCAGGGCGCGGGTGCTGCGTATTTGTCAGGCTGCATCATAATTTTTTATGATGGCCAGCCACCCAGGCCGCCCCCAGTGTCTGGGCTTTTGTGTTAAAACAGTTGCTATTTTTTTTCTGGTGCTTCTGGTCCCTTCGCCGGCTCATTCATCAGTCACTCAAAGCGGGCAGCTCCGCCACCCCGACTGCCTCCTGGGCGGGCGGTTGGCGTTGCCAATGGCGGCACCCTTTCGGGCCAAAACGCGACGCAATCAGTCGCTGACACGCAATAATTCACTTACAACAACAGCCGGTGGAAGGGCGGCGGCGGCGGGAAGCCCCGTGCCACGTGGCGGCCTCCCCGCTGACCGTAAAAAAGGGGTAGTTTTAATGGCCAACAAATTTACATGAACATTTGCAACGCAATTTTGATGGCATTTAAAATCATTAACCGAAACGAAACCTAAAATCGGCGAACTCCTGCGCGGCGTATGCGGGATTCCTGGAGGGGTCGCCGATTTGCCGCGTGTGTGAGTTGGAAAAGTTTGTAATCCTTTTTCAGCGACCTCTGCAAATTGCAGGGCTTTTATTTCCATAAATTTTTCCAACGAGAGTGTGCAATTTTTTTCGCTCACAATTGGCAAAGTTTTAAAAACGACTGGCGCGGGGTGCCCGGCGGCCGTGTGAGTTTATAAAATAGTTTGAATTTTGTTTTCACAACTTTTTACCTTTACCGTTTTAATTGTTAGGCAAAATTGGCACACCCAAGCGCCTCGCACTCGAGGCCCGCCGACAACTCGACCTCGTCCTCCTTTTGACTTCATTAACAAGTTCAGCTTACCAGCCGCCCTGCCTTCTGGGATCCCACACACTTATTTGGGTTTTTAAGAGTCAAATTTTCTCTGCTTTCAATAAAACGCAATCAATCAAATGTGACTTGCCCTCTGCACTGCTTGGCAAAGACGATTCCTTTGGGCCAGGAGAGCTAACCCGCCTGAGTTATGATAAAACCACATGCGAGTTGGCATCGTTGGGGGCGGACGGACTGGTCGGTAATTGGTGGTTTGGATTGAGCTTTTCAGGTCACATTGCCAGACAGACTCGGACTCGGGTCACTGTCTGCTCTGCTTTCGTCTTAATTACTTCGATTATCTAATTTCACAAGGCGGCAGGCGGAGGCAGACCGGCAGGCCGGCGGGAGCGACGAAGCTCAGTCGTTTAACCAATTAGACTCGACTAAGTAAACACAAACAAACAAGCAAATAAACCAACTGACAGACGAACGCAATTCCCCATTAAATTTATTTGAATTTGCTCAGAGAAATTCCGTCTCGGAATTCTTTTACTTTCCCAAGAGCTCCCAGTTCCCAGCTCCCGTCACTTAATCCCACTCGACGGGAAGTGGAAAAAACGGCTCGTCTATTTAGCTCGTTAAAGTTTCCCTTGTTAGTTTCTTATTAGTCAAATATTTTAGTGAGCAGTATTTCACTTTGCCAAGCCATCGATCAATTGGCCAACCAGCAGCAATTACAAATCGAATGTTGGCCATAAAAACAGAAAAAACCCAAACTGTCAGCACTTTAATTTTTTTTCTTTCGATTTTTTTCCGCTAGCATAAAAACAGCGGGTGGCTCGCGGCGGGTTGTCCGCCGGCCCCCTGGGCAATTTGAATGTCAATTACCAGACCATTAAATGGAAACGGAAAATGGAAACATTGGAATGCGCCACTAATCGTTGCATTATCAGTTGTCGTTCAACCTGAGATTTGCCGACAGCCCAACGAGGCCGCCGGCTGCGAGGTGCCAAGGGGCCATTAATGGCCAGTTATTCACGACCATTGGCCAGAGAGGTGTTAAGGGGTCCGTTTGGAATGCTTAATTCGGTTGCTGAATTGACTCAAAAGCAGCCCAATCATCAGAGCTTACAGAGACATCGAAACAATTTTAAATGCCCTGATAAATGAATCTCTCGTAATGGTTATTTGGTAATCGTAATTTAGGGAAAATATTACTAACGGGTAATAAATATTAGAACCTATATAATCAATAAGTCTAAGAGCAACAAAAAGGAATTTGAAACCCGAAATAAACCAAACCAATGGTAAATTAAATTTCGGTTTTATTAAAAAAAACGTTAGCCAGGCAGAGCCAAAAAAAAACTCTAAAAACACCTGAATTCGAATGAATCAATAAGCCAAACAAAAGTCAAACAAAGGATACATAAACCATTAGAAAGTTCGGTTTCCTGGGCGCTTCCTGTCGTGCTGTGCGTTATTTCCGTCCATCGAGGGGAAAAAATGGAAAAACGGAAAACCAATAGCCCAAAACAAAATTCATAGTCATCAGAATTTCTGAATGTTCATTAAGCCCGCCCTCCGAAGGACACTAGAAAGCTTTTTCCTATCCTAAAATACAATTGCCCAGGAAATCTAATGACCTGCCAAATGTGGAAAGGAATCCCGACTTCCCTTCTCCTCTTCAGTGCGACGGCCCAATTGCCAGTCATTTCCTTCTAAGCTTTTTCTCTCCCTGCCACTGGGACAAAATTTGAAATGATAATGCTCTGGGATCCGGGAACCAAACAGCCAGAGTCTTTGTTTAATTGGGGTCACCTCAAAATGATTTATGTGTGCCAATGCAGCAGCAGCAACTGCAACGGCAGCGGCAACTTTGTCCGCTTTCTTTGGCTGGCTGCTTGTCTGGCCCGAAATCCGCATAGTTGGACGCTAATTGAGCTCATTACTAGGCCGGGGGAGAGGACACAATCCGAGTAAAACTTCCATTCACAAACTAAGTATGAACGAGTTCATTCCGCACACACACATGGACGGAGAGTGGCCGGCCGACCCGGCATTCCCTTGGCCAAGTTAAGAGCCACATCAATGCGGCTTCCTGCAGTGGCAGCACAAATTACAATGACAGAGAACGGGTGAGGTTGTGGGGGCTGGGAGGGTCATCAGAATCGAAATAAAAATCAAAATGCGTCTACTTACATCCAAGTCGGTACGCCCTGCAAGCCGTTCACCGAGCCAACTCGTCCAATGACCAGGAGCAGCGCCAAACTCGTCGTTATAATCCACAATGAAAAATGCTTCCTTTTAAGGAAAGCCATTTTGAGCCAAGTTAGCAGCAACGGCAATGGCAACAGCAACAGCAACACACAAATGGTCGACAGCAACGGTCTGTTGGCCGGTCGGTCGGAAACTGCTGGTATTCCAGTAATCAGAACGAGCAGAAATTAGCCTGTTTCTGGTTTGGGCCCGTCGCCGTCGTCGGCTTGCACTTGGCTTATTGGTGACCGCTTGCAGTGGCTCGCTCTTGGCTAGTTGGCCCGCCTGATTATTGCTATTGTGTGGCCCATAAAATGGCCAAGTTTATTGTGGTAACTTTGCTTCCTTCGCTACACTGAACTGCGTTTGGGGCTGCTAATGAACTTGGGTCGGCTTCCTTGGCTACCTTGGCGGTTCCTCGGTTCTTTCGTAGGTCTCTTTTGGTTCGTTTCTTTTACTTTGGTGTTTCTTTCACCTCATCTTTGTTGGGTAGCCCGGGCATTATTAATCACTTTTGTACGTTTTGGGTTGGTAGGACGATGAGGCGTTCTTCCTGTTTCACCCTCGGATTTCCGGTGAGCGGCTTCCCGTCGTCGTCAGAGTCGTCGTCGCATTGCCCAACGGAGCAAATTACGTGGAAATCACTTATTTCTTGTAATTTTTCATTTCTTGACACTAATCACATTTTATTGTTGTAAATTTTTCAGGCTACAAACAAACCGACCGTCGCGCAAACAAACCAAAAAAATACCGCACATATAAAAAAAATACCAAAACGTATGCAGTAATATTTTCACCATAAATCAAACGATCATCGGCATGCAGGAGTTGGGTGGGGACTTTTTTTCAAGTTTTCTTTTTTGTGGTGTGGTTTCCTCGGCTTTGATGATTAATTTTTGGTTTGGCTCTCGATTGGCATTTCGGGCACGCAGCGAACTGTAAATAAAACAAGAAGAGGATTAAGAAAGTGAGTTTTTATGATTTCAGGTTTTTCTTCTGTCATAGATGAATCAGTTTTTGGTAAGGGCCGTTTGTCCCTCCAGACATAAAATTACTTAATGGGAATTTTATGGCCACTTCGACTGGCTCCCGCCACACATGGTGGACCGACCGGTCTGTTTGTCTGGTTGTGTCATCTCTCGAGCACTTTAATCTTTATGGATCCCCGGCTTCTCATCGTATTTCATATTTCTGCGACGGCCCAATAAACCGACCGATTGCTTAAGTGAATGAAAATGGATGCAGCCGCAGTTCCCCAAGCACAGACGTCGCTACCCATTCGTCATCAAAGTGGACCGGAGGAACAGCAGGCAGAGGGCGAGGGACTGCCAGAGTTGGGAAGTGGGATAAGAATTCCTTAAGAATGCATTAACCGAAAGCTTTAAATTTAAAAAAAACTCTGTGCTCTTTCGATCCTGACTGACCTAGGAAAATATAAAAAAACAAGCAGATCGAAGAATGCGCCTGTCAACGAGCGAAGCAGAATTGGCCAAGGGAAACTTCTGCGGCCTCGCAATCGTCGACACCATCGGAGAAGTTGGCCGGTGGCCCTCCCGCCTGCGCCAGGCACTTGGACAGGCGAGACCATTTAAATTGTCACTTTATGGTGTTTTGTCTGGATACTCCAGTGCTCCTGCCTCCTTTCCTTGCCTGCTCTTGCCAAAGTCAAAGAGTTATGAGCGCAGGTTCATAAATTAAAATTTTCCGCTGTGCGAGGGCGTCTGGCCGGTCGGTCGATGGGTCGAATGGGCGAGCGTGAAAATGAAAAAGGCAACACGCGCGGCAAGTGGCAAGGCAGCGGCAGTGGCAGCAAAGGAAATGAAATGAAAAATTTTTCGTTGTCGCCACGACAACGAAACCAAATCGCCGTCTGTTCTCCGGGCTCCTTGCTCATTTTTCCCGACCATTTTTTTTATTTTATATGTTATTTCGGTTTTTTTTATTGTTTCATTCGTGAGACTTTTCTCTGGCCTTTTATTGTTATTTTTTATACGCTTCTGCTGCTCTCGGTATTGTTGTTGTTGCTGCCGTTCGAGTTTCTTTTGTTGTTGCGATCCAATGTATTTTGCTCATGTATTTTATTGCATTTTTCACTCGGCTTTCCCAGCAGCATATTTCACTTTATTAGCTTTTTGTCTTTAAGTGGACGTGCATGTGTGTGTGTGTGTGCAAGAAAGAACAAGAGAAAAGGGGTAAAAGTAGAAAAGGAGAATGGGCGAAGGCGCCCCATCGGAAAAGAATTTCTTGCACTTTTGTTGCGGTTTCTTTTGCTTCCCTTAGCCGGCGCGATGCCGGGCAATAAATTCACCACACACTTCATAACTTTGCCGTGCACCCCCACACACACACACACCCACATATATTCCTTATATGACCTCCAAGCCTCCCAGACTGGGGCGAAGGTTGTTAAAATCGTCGGCCGGGCATTTGACGGCGGGACGGGGCGAGGGCTTCTAGTTGGCGGCTAACCACTTTGGAAAATATTCACTCAATGAATTGGAAGCTGTAAGCTTGTCTGGCCCGCCCTGTGGCTTTCCCTCGAGGAAAATATATAACAATTTCCACGATAATTTGAGAAGCAAATTTTAAATTTCCTTACAGCAACCCACCCACAATATTAAACAGGCCATTAGAAATCTAAGGATTTAGAAATCACTGGAATCAAACTTTTTTTAGGAATTATTCTAAAACATTGAGAAAATTTTAAAGTTAAACTTTTTTTTCAAAAACATCAGAAGTCACAAAATAGAGATTTAATTCCTTTCTCTAATTCATTCAAAATCTCCAAAGAAGAGACGAAACTGAAGAAACAAATGCTTCATATTTTTTAACCTTTTTGTGATGTGAGACCGACAAATCCCGATAGCCAAGGATGCTTATTTAGTAGATATTCATTTATTTCTTTTTAAGGCAAATTGACCTTCCCCTTTCTTCTCTTTAATGTATTCTTTTGTATGGATCTCCACCTGTGAACTCTGCACTTGTTGCTTGAAATAACATGTCCCAATTATTGAAGAACCTTCAAGTCATGAGTCACTCGATTTCCCGGCAAAGGACCCATAATCAGCATGTCCGCCGTCTGCCCAAACTCGACCTCAAATGGCAAACGGACATGAATTAATCCTTATCAACAGCCTGCTGTTCTCCGGCCCTCAGGTCCCATTGTGCCTTCGAAAAGGCAACCTTACATCGTCCTCTCGACTTTATGACTTAAGTGGTGGCCGGCGTCGTCATCGTCACCGTCGCCGCCGAGCATAGTTTGAAATGTCATTATTAATGTTGGACCGGCCAGACGACAACGGATGAGGGCAGAAAAGGACCCAAGGAGACAGGCAAAGGGCAATGGCGACTTACGTTTGTGATTACCTAGGCAACATTTCTGGGATTGACCTTTTTGGGACTTACAAAAAGAGGGCGACTATTAAGGCTTCTCTAAAAAATCCCTGGCCCTTTTAATTTTCACAGTTCAACTTTAAAGTATTTTGAAGCATTTGAGTGCGTAGTTTGCTATCAGGATCGAATATTGCTCTAAAATTCTTAAGGGACAAATTATTTCTTATAACTCTTTGCTTCTAACGTCGTATGAAATCACGGAAAAGAGCAACTGAAGTTCGGGATCTTTGCCGTAGCTGCATTCCGATCTGAAGGGCAACCTGTTGAGTCAATTTCATTAAAGAAGACGAGGCTGAAATCTGAAAAATCTCAGCCTGAAACTTCCCCGCTCGTCAGACACTCACAAGTGACCCACAAATTTGCTTGTTAACTTCCCCGCTCCCCCCTGCGTGGTGCTTCGCCCTCTGAGGCTTTTTGGTGCGCGTTTCGTTGTTCGCAGTCTTGTTTGTGGTGCCTTCATTTACATGCCATTAAATTAAATTATACTTACACATTAAAGACACACTCTACAGCAACACAAAAAGAGAGGGGGACGGTGGGCCTGAACGCGACTTCATCACCTTGACAGCGCCAATGGGAAGCGTTCCCAGGCGGATTGCCAATAAGGGGAGAAGCTTCGTGAGGCAAAACAAAAGACTTTAGGCAGCAAACAGCATAAAGAGAAGGCCTCAGGCGAACTTCAAGCAGAAGAGAAAGAAAAGACGTAGAGGAAAACAAGGGAAAAACTCATTTTAGCCACACGACGGGGTCATCAAGAGGCCAGCATCAGGAGTGGCTGGCTGGCAGCCCCTCGGAGGAAGGCCCCTGACGGTAATAGGCCTAATTAACATTACAATGACGACAAGACAATCTACCCCACCCTCATCTTGGGCCAGCGTGTGACTCTTGAACTTCCGCCTGGCGTTGAAATCAATTGAAGCGAAGAGAGCGACGGCGACGGCGAGAAAAGTCCGCAGAACTGATGCGTTGATTACGTCGTTTGGCCCCCCGCCCTTGGCCATTAAGCTAGCGACACAAAGGCCGGCAGGCAACAGACCATCAACGTCGTTTAGCCAACAAAAAAAGTCGCACTGTGCACGAAAAGTAAATTAACAAAAGTCGGCCAGGCGGCCAAGCGGGCAGGCGGAAAAAAAGAAGGAAAATCAGGCGATTGGCAGTGGAATCAATTGGGGGAAATCACGCTGCCTCATGCGCTAATGTCACTTAATCTGGCCAGTCATTGATATTTTCAATTAAAAGAAAGGACTTTCCCTTTCCCCGTCACCCACTCACCCCGACGACCGGCAACAAAAGCAGCAACGACAACGATAATAGTGGACCTGGCAGGAGGCAGCCAGGAAGCCCATGGCAATGACGATGCCAGGTCCTGTCAATGGAATCAATCGACCATGCCAATGACTTACAAAACATCCTTGCAAGGATCATTGGAAGTGTGGGGCTGGCAACTTTCGCTCTGTCTGTCGAACTTGTTGCCGGGCAATACGGCAGATAAAAGAGCCGATTCCACATTCACACCCACCCACACACACAGGGCTTCCCGTCCTCTGTCGCTAGCTCCTGGCCCAGACATGCGGTTTGTATCCTTTACATTCTCATATGTCTGGATTTCCTTTGTTGATTCAGGTGTAAGTTCCTTTATCCCTTTCGTCTGACCATGCAAATTCCCTCATTCGTCTGCATTCTCCTACGTGCACTTATCACTTTGCCTTTGGATTTGCTCGGCGTCCTCAAAACAGCTTATCATGCATATTTGATGCTGTCTAAAATCCCAAAAAAGATTTCTCCCACCCCAAACCAATTGAACGACGCAAAGGACTGACTGCCGCTGCCATTTGTCTGTGCGGCGAGTGCATTTCCTGCGCGGCAGTCATTCGACTCTTCATCACTTTATTCATGTGTCCGGACTCCGGAGTAGTCAAATCCGCTAGAATTTTCTTCCACGACACAAAGTCATTTAATGCGATTTCCACAGACCCTTCAACCTGCGGTTTCTCACGCATCTTTGGTCTTGAAATCAGCGCTTCAAATTTAACCAAACCATAAATAAATTCTCAAAGCTGACGATATTAAAAGAGGATGTAGATATTTCTAGGGAATAATATAAAATACGTAGAATGAAATTAAGTTTTGTATTCTTAATGCAAAGCTGTGTCTGGTGGTGGACTGTTTCTGAGTTTCAAGAGATCCTCACTTAATTCAATTCAAGCAAAGACAAAGCACAGATTTAGAGACCTTAAGATTTGTCAGTATTCATATTCATTATTCCTGTCCTCTTAGTTGGAGACGCGTTACCCGATTTCCACAGTCTTCAAATACATCGTAGGATTTGTACACACGCTGGCTGTCTGTTGGGATCACTTCTTCCAGGCGGCCTGCCAAATTCAAAGCGAATAGAATGACTTGACTGCAATCGCATTTGCGTGGCGGAGACGACCAACCGAAATCCACAAAATCAATCACCTCGTGGCCCTCCCCCGACTGGCCTGGCCTAAAAGTGAAAGCGTGAGACTGCCCAGAAGTTATGACCGGCCAGCTGAAGTGCAGCGAGTCAGCGGCCCAGCCGGCCTGTCGCCGCGTCTGCGCCTCTTTTGGAATTTTAATTTGCCTCGAGTGGCCTGCGCCGTCGTTGCCGTCTCACTCGACAGCCCGTTTGCTGACCGGATGGCCATTGGTGGTGGCCTGTAATTGTAACTGCGGTGAACTCATGCGTGTGCCCTCAACGTCACCGCCACGCCGGCCGTCCTGCCACCTTCCCGCTGAACGGCCTTCTGGGGCAGCGGCATGAAATTTGCCAGCCGACTGCCGCAACATGGAAATCTTAATGTCTCCTAATGATCTGGCCATTGAGACGGACGCGTAAAGTGCAGCCAAGTGACTCCGCCAGACGGCAATGAGACAAGGGACGCTGCGCGCCTGCTCTTCTGACAAGTTTTAATAAAAATCTCTCGTCTGTGCTAATAAAAATGCTCAGCTGTCATATTCACACTTGTCAAAGAGCCGGAGAGCCCGAGCTAAGGCGGGCAACGGGGTGGCTGAATGGGGCAGCCAGTCACGTGGATAATTGGAACTGACAGGACAACGCAGAGGCAGCCACTGAATGTTGCCATCTGGAATGGACAGGGCCGGCGACAGTCTCGGCATAAATTACACCAAAAATTATAAATCAAAGATCCCCTACAACCCCTCACAGAAACTGATCAGACCATTTAAAGAGTTTGTTAGAAAGCCAGACGATTTCCTAGAATTGGAAAACATAAAAGGAAGTCGCAGATTCTAAGACGCAGTCTCAAATCTTTAGTGTTTCTCCAGCCTTGCGTGTTATTTTAATATTTTTCAGGGCTTCTAAAACCGATCTTCTCTTCGGTTTGGCACCCATAAATGAAATGAAAAACCTGCGTTTCTGGTTCGTAAACAAAACTGGAATCCAAGCAGAAAGGCACACCTTCCTCCAACCGGCAACAGGAAAAATGGTAATAAATATTTTCCACAAATTTACTAGAATTCCCCGCCCCACTCCACTGCCCCCTGAGCCAACAGAATGAATGCCAAACGGTAAAATTATGAACTTTATGCAAACACAAAACTTTTAACTTTTGAACGCTGGCGCAAACGATGGCGATGGGGATGGCACTGCAATAAATTTTATAGGGACTTCTACGGGCGTAATTGACAGAAGTTGACACCTCGCCGTCTGCCGGCTGTCAACGGGGGCTTTTCAGCCAAATGGAAATGCTGCGCTGCGTGTGCTCGGCGGTTGAACAAACAGAACCTCCCGTCCCGTGGCCCTGAAGTGGCAGCTCCCACACCCGCAGCCGGCACACACACAACGGCCAAGGGGAAACCACAGCCGGAAAAACCGACACCGGCACTCTGCCGCACCCCCGATCCCGGGGGTTGTGTGCATTGTTGTGCGGCAGAGAAATGAAATAAAATTATGTAAATTGGAATTCAAAAGCGTTTTGTGCCGTTGAATTCACATAATAACAAATATGACAACAACCACAATAAGAACGACAACAACAACATCCGACGGCACAAAAGAGAGAAAAGGAAAATGTCAAAATAATCGCTCTTCGCACCAACACAAAAATTATGAGGCTCATGAAGCCGCCACTCCCCCACACCCCTCACCGCTTGCTCTTTGACTCCCCTCCCTTATTTTTAGTAAGAAAGCCACTCAAGCAGGGGCGGTAATGGGAAAATTACACTCTCCTACAAGACAACAGAGAACAGAACGCACCAGTTCCCCTAAAAAAATTTCTAGAAGTATTTCTTTCTATTAAAAACAAGAAAATCATTTTGAAATAATTAAAAATCAAAATCCAAGAACTAAATAAATTGCCTTTGAAAGAAAAAAGAATCTACGTTCGGAAGAACTTCTAACTTCCGTTTGTTTGATTTGAATTTTTATGTAGGCCAGTGTTATTTGTATCGCTTTGAAGCCACCAAAGTCCCCACGGCCCCACCGCCAGGCCCAGCCAACCGCACTCACAGGCACCGCCGACACCGGCACCCGCCGCGTTAATCATGTCAATTTGCTTGTTATTGACTTTGACTCGGGCGGTGTTGTTGCCGCTGCCGCTGCCGCTGCCACTGCCGTTGTTGGCTGTGTTGCCGCCTCGGGGAGGCATTTAAAATCGTTTAGGAATGTCACCTTCTTTCCTCACGCACACACACCGTCCCACTCGTGGGTGTAAGCGAGTGTGTTTTGTCATTGGGGGGAAATGCGGGCGTGTGCCGCGGCAAAGAAAAGCCGCTTAAATTGAATGTAACCCAAAGTAAAGCTGATTAGCGGCAATCAGCCGGCTGCCCACCCACACACCTCAAGATTCTTTTAATTTCTTTGGTTAGGTAGTTAAAATTTGGGAAGTTCAGATACCGAGGCAACCGCCTGTCTCAACTCCCGCCCTGTGGCACATAAGGTGGCAGCAATGTCCGCTTAGTAGGCCATCAGCACCCTCGGCCGGGGTGGAGCCTTTGTGGTCGCTGGGTCCTTCTGTCAGTTGGTCGGCCCATCTGTCACTCGGTTTGTTTGCCGTTGTTGTTTGCTGCCTCCAAGCTAAAAACTTTAATTAATATCCTCGCACTCTCCCGACAGGCCCACCACCACCCACACCCCACAGACTGCCAGCCGCCGCTTGCTGCCTGTCTGTGTCTCATTTGTGCCATCAAATGAATTTTCATTAAGCGAGAGAGTTCTCGAATCCCTGCGCATCCCTCCGCCCTCGTTCAGGCTCGTCTTTCTCTTAATCATTTTTCAGATATCCATTTAAATTCCAAGTTCAAAATGTTTGCCTACAACCCCAACCTCCGCCCCCTTTTTGAACGGCAATGCACCGAGCCGCCCACCCACCACAGGATGTTGAACAAACATGGAAAACCCCTGAAGAAGCAACACAAGAAGACGTCGTGTGTGTGTGTGTGTGTGTGCGTGATTCCAGTGATAAATACAATCTGTTTATTTTCCAGGTAAACAAAATAAAATTTCCGGCAAAATAACCAAAAATACCAACAAAAATCCCCAAAAGAAATGTATCGTATTCGAATTGCTACCCAAGAAATTCCAAGAAAATAGGTAGAAAATTGAACAAACAACTGGAAATCCTCTGCTTCGTTAAGAGCTTCAAAAGCTTTATGGATTTCAGGACCAATCAATATTTAAGGTTCTTTAAGAAACTTAGCATCTATTCCTACATATGAGTGATCTGAGATCATAAACTCGATATTATTTTTCTCACATCTCTCAATTTCTGGACAGTAGTTATAAGTTTGGATCTTCGTCGATATTTCATTTCATGAAGAGATCATGCAATCCCTTCCCCGTTTCAATTCCTTCCTTTCACCTTGCCGAACTTTTGCAGTTCGTAACTTAAGGGATAAGCTCGGAGCTCCTGTTATTGTGATATGTCAGCTTTCTCCAATAAAAAGTCCAAATCAATAAAATGTTGGGAAGCACATTCGACGTTTCTCAGTTGAGCGTGCAATTCAATTTGGAAGAAAGAAAAAAAATGCTCATATCTCTCGACCAGACTGCACCAATGCCAGCGCATCCCTCCGTTTGGCTGAGAAACTTTTGAATCATTGCACTGGCAAATTGTAGCACCCAGCGGACTGCCGGACCGAAGAATGGCGGCAAAAGAATATGCACTTTATGGCGACCCAATGCAAATGAAAACTTCGACTTTCGGCCGAAATTGTTTGCGAACTTTGGCTTATCAAATGCCAACTTAGAGTTCGGGAATAACAAACTCCCCCACCTCATATGAGATGGAGAAGAACAAACTTTGGTGAGGCCCCAATCGAGCAGAAACTCGCTGGCCCAACAACTCAATGCTGACAAAAATGCTAATTCAATCGGTGGACCGAAAATAAACCCCTCCAAAAAAAAAAGAGAAAACATAGAAAAGCAGAAAAAGCTGGAAACTCTGGGAATTTCGACCCGCTTGATAGCAAACAAGCAACTTAATTTTATGCAAATATTGTTAAAAAAAAGTAAAAAAATGAGGCAGAGGCGGCCAACAGGATATATGGCTTACCATGTGTGACTGCCACCAAAGGGCTGGCGAGAGGGACGACCGGCCAACCCGCCGGCCTGCCAGTGCTGCCAATGAGCATTAAAACGTCAACTCCCAGCGGTGATTGTTTGCACTGACAACATACAAACAACAAACAAACAATGACAATGACAACAAAAACCGTTAGTTGCACATCTCGCCGAACGGCAAGACGACGAAGGGCGGCTGAGCGCTCCTGCGGGTTACTCGAGTGGGCGGCGAGCAAACGGAGTGGAGTGGCGAATGAGCCTGTGCATATTTGTAGACACATTCGCCGCCTTGGCTCCCTGCTGCATAGCGCAAGTGTCACATTAACAGCATCAGGCGGACAGGCGGCTAGACAGACCGACTGGGCGACCGTCAGCCGACATCCCGAGAAAAGAGCGAAGGACGGAATTTGGAGTGCAACGGAGCGTATGAGCGACTTGGATGCACTCACGAGCAAACACACATGCACTGATGAAATCATACACGCGCACTCGACCAGGGCTGCATTAGATTAGATTCCTTCAGATTTTCTGGTATTTTCTTTGTAACGATAAAGTTCTCCCAATATTTCAGAGCTCGACTTTAGTTCTTCCATTTGCACCTCCAAAATATTCCTATAGCTTTATTGCAGCCCTGGTTGCTGCTCTTTTCTGCTGGCTGGAAAGGACTCTCTCAGTTCGCGTCGCCGACTGCCAACTGTGCTGGCGTTAATAAGAAAAGGGTTGGCCAGCATCGACTCCCCCCGGACTCCTCTATCCTTGGAAATGACTGTGTCGTCGGCTGATCTGCCACCGGCTGACTGGCTTGCCTATGGGAGTGGGGAGGGACGTTGGTTTTCGTCCTGCCAACTGAAAGTTTTTAAAAGCATTCAAAACTTTTCTAAAATGTGGCAGCCTCAGTCATTATCCCTGCACAGAGAGGAAGACGCAAGACGAGGATCTCTACTAGGGGAATTTGTCAACTTGATTTTCGCCAAACTGACATCTCAACTTGCTGGCGTCTTAATTCCACATTCGCCAGTCATCGTTTTTATTGTCCCGACTTTCCTTCCATAAATTTATCATATTTTCAAAGCAACCGTCATATGTGATCACCCCCCGCCCCTTGCCGACTTTCCTAGCCAAAAAATGAGTAATGAAACTCGCTGAAATCCGCTGCCAGAATCCTGGCGCCAAATGACTTTCACAGTTACACAAACGCCAACATTTGTCGAGTGCTAGTTACCCTGCCCGGGATGTTGTTGTGTTGCTGTTGTTGCTGCCGTCATGCGGCCCACTGGGCCATAAGGCAACTTTCACACGCCCGAACAGCGACTGCAGTTGCACTCAGCGGAGCCACTGGGCCGACTGCACGCGTCTTTCCGTCAAGTGTGGCAGCAGCGGCGGCAACAACGCGACAGCAACACTGCCAACAACTGTCAGCAGGCAGCCAAGCTAACCCGGCCAAGAGACAGCGACAGCGGGTCACCCAGCAGCAATGGCGCGGGCAGGAGGCTGGGCGGTGACCCAGGGGGGTCCATTTGGGTCGTGGCTCTGGAGACCTGGTCTCACCATTAGCGCACATAAATAATTTATGCAAAAATCGTTGGGCAAAAAATGAAATAAAATATATGAAAGACATCTTTGTCCCTGCCCCTTTCCCTATGCCTGGTTACACACACGCGCTCTGTGGAGGCCGTCAGCTGCCCATCTTCTGGGTCTCTGGGCTTTTGGTATTTTCACTGGAAATAATAACAAGCGGGGACAGAAGTCAGCGGCTGGCCCCTAGCAACCTGCCGACTGTCAGAGCTGCCGCTGCCTGCCCAGCCTGGGTAGCATTTCTGGATGAATAAATTAGTGCATGCATGAATTTATTAGCATCAGCAGCGGCAGCAGCAACACCAAGGGCCCCTGAGATGGCCACCCCACTCGTCACTTGAGCGGCACTGGGCCGGCCAACAGCTGCTTTGTTGCTGGTGCCTGCTGCCGCGGGTAATGCTGCTGTTGTTGCTGCTGCGCCGCCAAGTGAAAAGGTTAAATGCTGCTTAAGGCGCTAAATGAGCGCAAAGTGCTTGGCATGAAAAACAAGAAAAATGCGCCAAGGAGAACACGGCCCAGGGCAGCAACAGCAGCAGCAACAATGGCAGCAGCAACAGCAGCGCCAACAACGGGTAACAACAACGTGGGCAATGGGAAAACTCGAGGTGGAGAAATACGAAATGGAAATCATTAAATTATGCAGAAATGTAGGTGCCCGTACCCGTGCCTGTGCCTGGGCCATGTCTGTGTGGGGACAGTCAGTGCCTTTCACTTGGGCAACATGTTGCTGGCATGGCCTGGACCTGGGCCTGGGCCTGGGCCTGCTGTTGCTGCCGCTTAACCCATTAAACGCCCAATCCGGGAGTCGGTTCACCTTCTCGGTAGATGTTGCAAGTGCTACGTGGCACGTTGGGGCCAAAGTTTTTCAATAATGAAATAAGTTGGGGCAAGCAGCGTGTTGCAGTTGCTGTTGCTGCTTGTCAGTGGTTGTTGTTGTCGCCGCCGTTGTTGCCCGTGGGCGTTTTGGTTCCTTGGCTGGTGCAAATTAAGTGATTTTTATCCATAACCAGCCAACAACAGCAGCAACATCGATGGCTGCACCAGGAACTGGCGGGCTTCTCATCGCAGGCAGCAACCGTTGCTTGTGGCCATCATAAGCAATTTGGCTATCAAAAAGCAGCAAAAACAACTTCATTAAGCCCCGTCAAGGTGAACTTCCTGTGGCAGCAATAAACTCCCCCACGGTTTTCTTAGCTTCCTCAATTGCTTGCCAGATGACTGAGATGCCCATTTTTTCCATCTCATAGAGAATAATTCCTCTGATTATGCGCTTGATATTACGGAAGAAAATCTCCAAACTGCTTATAAATGGAATTTCGAAGGAGTAAGTTTAAAAATAATAAAAGAGGGAAAAATATTTTAAAATTCTTTAAGGCATTTTTGGTTTATTTCTTCTTTATCGAATTGAATCGGTTTTATTGGCAACTCTGCCTCCTGTTTCGAGTCCACTGACCAGCCAGCCAGTCCCTGTCATTTGCCTGATTTCTCCGACTCCACAACCTCAACTCGGCAGTTTATTTATATGCCCAACAGCAGCAGCAGCAGCATCGCCGATATAAACAATAATAATGAGCAGCACAATGGCCACAACTTGAGCCCGGTGTCTGGGGTCCTCAAGTCGGCTGTCTGGGGGCTCCGGGGTCCTGGGACTGTCTGCTCTTGTTTGGTCTTTCGGTTGACTTGGCTGGCTGGCCGGCCGGCCGGACGGTTGGCTGTGCGCTTCGTGGGTTTTGGGGCTGGCGAACGAAACCGGAGCAAATTCCGTTTATGTGTAAAAGTGCCTCTCACATTATTTATGTATGCAGGCCCCCCGTGCCCGCTGCCTGAGTGGCAATGTTGCATGCCCCATGCCGCAAGCCGCATGCCACTCGCCAAATTATCTTACGGGACCGTTGAAAGGTGTTGCCCGGCGCATAAATCAAACTAAAGGTTGCCCGTTGACCATAACCCCCCACCCCGGACTCCCACATCCACCAGCTCCTATCGTTTCCCTCCTCTTTTGGTGGGGGGATTCGGACGGAGATCCTTGGCTGTTGTCTTGCCTTGTAATTTTGCATACTCTGGCATTTTGCGCCGGTTGCTTGGCCGGCTGGTCGGTGTGCGTTTGATGGCCTCCCGGCCGGGGTTTTTCGGTCTCAACTTTGTTGGCCAAGAAAATAAAACTTTGGCTTGTTAAAAAATTAAACAGAAATTGAAAAGTTTTCACTGGAAAAGACAACGCCAACCTCGACGACGACGACAACGATGACGACAAAAACGTGAAGCCCCTGCCGCCCCTGATAACCAGCAAGGGTTTGCCAGGCAAAGTTGTCGAAATGCCTTTTTAAGCGCTTTGGTCTTTTCGGTTTCGGTTGCAAGTGTGGCCATAAACCAATAAGGAAAATGGCAAAGAAAAAATGAAAACCAACAAAAAATGCAGAGCAAGAAAAGCGAAAAATTTAGCAGATGGCTGGGCGGGCGGGCCCACAGTCAGCGGACCATTTACACAGAAAGTTTAACCTTCAATTGGGCAGGAAATTTGATTGGGACCGAAATAGAGAAGAAAGTTTCGGAGCCTCTAAAAGGATTTCTTAGTCGCCTCTAATTTTATTCTTTGAATAAAAATTGCTTATTAGGGAAAGTGAGTTTTCCAGCTAAAACGAATGGATTTTCAGTACAGGAAAAATTCAAATTGTAGAACAAAATAACTTTCCCAGGTTTTAGGAATTTATTATTTCAAATTTGAAATTCTTTACAAAATCAAAAATCCCTTTTACAAATAAATTGACCGCTTTGAAATCACAGAGATTTTTTAGACAAAAATCCTAAAGCAACAAAAAAAACATGCTCTGCTTCTCATTGTGAAATTAAAGTTTGCCAACTTTCGGAATTTCCCAAGCGATGAGCAGAAAACACGGAAAAAACGCCCACTGGCTGACTCAATGGGAGGATTACAAATGCCGTTTGTCTACCTCATTTAAACTCTTCAAATATTTAAAAGGCAGAGAAACAAAAAGGAACTGACGGCAACGAAAATTCACGGGAACAAAAAGAGCAGCCCGCAAAACTACACGACAAGCGGATTAACTGCCCCAAAATCTCTGGAAATGCAATGAATTTAAAGGCACTCAGTGTCTTTTTTTTTTGGATTTTGAGTAAAGGTAAACAAGGAGCCGTTGTAAAAGGAAACCAGAGGCTCCTTGATACCCTTTTTGAGCAGTTCTTAAGAAGGTTTGAGGAATTAAGCGGAAAGAAGGAGTATGCTTTTATTCTTGAGGGAACCCTGCTGGGAATGCCTTTAGATCTTGAGATCTTAAAAAATAAACACGAATTAATAAATATTTTGATGATAAATCACATTCAAAACTTCAAATTCCCTAGGATATTATAGACTCAAGATCCAGTCATTATCATTTTAATTATATGAGAATTCTATCATTCTTTTTAAATGTAAATCTCATGATAAATGAGTTAAGATAAGTTTCTAGGAAAAGAGTAGAAATAACATGAAGCACTTAAACAAAAAGGACATCACCATTGAGTGGGAGGGAGGCTGGGCGGGGAGCACGTGGGCTCTGGCAGGACGAACACTAAAAGGTAAATAATAACAAAAATTCGGCATAGGATTTGAGATTTGTTTTGTGATATTTGCAAATGGCAAGAGCAACAACAAAGAAGGCCACGGCAAACAAAGGCCGAAAGGTAAGGATACGGGCAACGGTACAAACACACCCACACCCGCACACACACATGGGCACCTGAGTCGTCGATGGCCCAGGACCCTCCACCGCCAGCTGAGGCCCACATAAAAACCCAGGAAGCTGGGAAAGCGGGGGAGTGGCGAGGAAACTAAGCTCGTCGTGGTAATGAAATGAGTTGAGTTGCATTAAATTATTAATGAAAAGGTTGAATGAAATGCCAAACAAAACAAAAAAACACACAACGTGTCGACGAGGCGAACAGCACGAAAGCCCAAAAGGGTCGCCGGGGCAAGAAAACGCCGGAGCTTGCCCCTCGGACTGAGTGTGTGAGTAAGTGAGCTGTGCGTGTGTGAACACAGCCAGGGACTTTGGCCGCAGCTGCCGTCGTGGTTGTAATTACATCGAGCCAACTAAAAGAGCGTTCCCTTGGACGTCAGCAGAGGGAACGAAAGGGACGACAAATGAATTTTACATGGCAGCTGGGCCGGCCTGGCATTTGGGTCGCGGCGTCCCCTTTTTTATCTGCTTTTCAATTTTTTCTCTCTCTCTTTTTTGTAATGGCAAATTAGGCGTCGCAAATTCATAACAAGAAAATCGACTTTTAATAGCACCGCCAGGTAACTAACACAGCCAAGACTGTGGCAAATTGTTTATTGTGCAGCGCGCCAGGGGAAACCGAAAGTAAAACGCAAGTGCAGTTTTCCTCTTTGATTCCTAACAGCGCGCCCCTAATGATGACGAGCATCGGGGCCTCCGGCGAACAAAGGCAGTCGCCGTCAACGTTCCACGAGTTCCACTCGATTATGCGATTAAGCATGAAGAGATTTACCGCACACCCAGCTACACACGAGTGTGTGTGTGTTCGCCATTGTTAAGCCGACGGAGGGAACAGCGAACCGACTGGCAGGCTACCTGAGCGCAGTACCGGCAGCCAACGGTAGCCGAGTAGATCGATTGCCTGCAGGACAGTGGGCCGAAGAGGCTTTGGAATGGCTCCAGCCCACTGTGCCTCTCAACTTTGCCGCTTCAGTTTCAAGACATCGCAAACTCATATGTGCAAATATTTGTTCCGGGAAAAGCCACAGCCGCCGACGGCGTGACAGGAGGCGACACCGACTCGCCGCCGCCATATGGAGATGTGCAACCTGGCGATCGATCCGGCCATGCATGGCCCGGCGCGTTGACCGTGGACTGCAATTATTACGAAACCACTAATTGTTCGGCTTGTGTTTGTGATTTTCAAAAGAGCGCGCCAGTCGGGCAAACAGACAGCGTAATTACAGGCCAAGGCATCCGCAGGAGGGGGGCCGGTGGTCGGTCGGCCACATGTGGCAGCCACAACAAAAAAGGGGGAAATTCAAAAATAGTTTTGCCGGCTGCCTTTTTCCCTAAATTCATCAATTTCCCGGCACCCAGGAAGGGCTGCCTGCCACGCCTTCCCCGTCAGCCGGGCGGCGGCTGGCGGCTGGCCTCTCGTCTAGTTGCATCATGTGGCAGGGCGGGCGTCCTTTGACTGGAAGTGTCAAGTGTGTGTTAGAAATTTTTAAAGGCCATAATTAGCCAGTTCTTGGTACTCCGTTATTGTGGCCAGGGTATTTGCTTTTCACAGTTTTCCCGCCCGACTTGCCCACTTCTTTCCGGTGCTCCTTGCCACTTGACAGGCATTTTAAGAGCCGGCGGCACAGAATGGCAACAAAAATATATTTAATACACCCCTCAAGACAACTGAGGGGGGCCGACGGGGAAAACAAGAATCTCTCATAAATGCGAATGAAAAAATGGAAAAACGAAGAAGATGGGAAATTGGGATAGCGAACCCAAGCAAACGCACAGTGGTTGATAAAAGGTTTTTAACATTTCAATGGAATGGAAGTGTCTCCTAAAATTCCCTTGGAAAATATAGTGAAGAAGAGTAATTTCAGGAAATAGAAGCTCAAGAAGTTTCATTGTTTTCTTGCCTTTTTTAAGGAGTTTATTTTAATTTCTCATTTCAAACTTTTAAAAAGAAACTAGAATTTTTTACAAACCTGGAGGAATATCTGTTGGCGCGTTTAGAAGCAACAAAAAAAAAAGAATTCCGAATTATCCACAACGTTCGAAAATTCTGGAAAAAATAAAAAACATAAATTAGATTAATTTCATAGTTCCTTTCTAAATATTAGAAAATATTTCTATTCACCGCCCTGAGTGACTTTATGACTACCTGCGATTGCCCCACAGTGCCAGCTGAGCAGAAGGAAAACGAAATGAAATAAGCGCAGGACAACAGCGTATAAATATTATTAAAAAAGCATATTTATAAATCATAAACCGAAAAATGCCCGCGGCAACACAGAGACAGGCACGGAGACGAATGCGGTAGACGGGAGAGGCGGACGCCAGGCCTCCCCACAATATAAAATTACGTTCGTTGGGGAAGGAATGGGAGGACGAACTACAGACGGCAAAACGGCAGCAAGCAGCTGGCTGGGATCCCGGGTGCCTGGGCCGCTTGGACAAAACCGGAGGAGCTTTCGATTTGCGAGTTGGGCGCTGCGCGTTTCGGGGCATCCACGTCGTTGGGCCATAAATATTAAAGTTATTAAGGCGCTTTAATTCGCCGGGCAATCGAAAAAGCCAAATAGAATTTTTGATCAAGTGTAGCGGGAAAGCCTCGGGCCAGGAAAGCCAGCATGCAGTGGGCCGGAATTTCAAAGGACTGGCCATTTAGGTTTTGAATTATTGACTGGGATTTGTCTGGGCGCAGGTAAAATATAAAAAAAGAAAACGACTTGGGAGGGCGTCCAACAAGTGGATTTCCCATTAAATTTGATTTTTATTAAAAGGAAATTCCAAAGGAATTTGAACATTACAATGGAATTTAAAGGAAAACACTCAAATCTTTGAATTGTCTCAGCTCAGGAAAAGAAAACAATAATCGGAAATGATTTTTAATCTACCGAAATTTTACACAACCTCAGACAAAAAGTAATTTGTAAATTTAAATTTCTTTTTTTTTTAATTTTATAAATTTAATATTTGTATAAAAAACTGAGTTATGGTTTGAAAAAATTCTGTAATTCTCCCTCAAAATTGCGGATTGAATGTTATGTGCAAAAAATATAAAATATCTTTCCAAAGTGTTAAAGCAAATACTAAAATAATAAATAATGCGCATGCAGTATCAAAATTCCCTGTGGTATTCAATGCTTCATTGATGTAAAATAAACATTTTGATACTTTAAAAAAATGCTTCTATTTGACTATCTAGCGGTGTTTGAGTTACCGCTGGCATTTGCACAAATTGAGCTGCCAATTGCTGAGAACCTATAAAGGGGAAAAAATCAGAGATGCTGTTATTTTTTTGCGGTCACCGATCAATCGGCGAGGAGCACAGTCAGCCACCAGATGCGAGCATGAGGAGAGGAATGTAAATTTTGTCATGCAAAAAAAAGCAAATCAAACACATCGACAATTGACAGTGACAAACGAGACAAACCAAGGAAAATACCAACGTGAATTTCCCCAGTCTCCTCGTCTTTGACAAATGCGATGAAATTGAAAACTGGGCCAATTGGTTTGGCAGCGCATTTACTGCCATTAATTGCCCCACTATGCCGGGGAGAAAGAATCGATCCTTGGGAGTCACCGCCGCCGTCGCCGTCACCGTGACTGCGATTCGCCTTTCATTTGCATTTTGCAATGCACCTGCGAGCGCGCTAACGGACCGAGATTTATGGGTTGACTATAAAAACCAGAGAAGGGCATAAAAGAATCGAACAAGGCAAAAACAATAACCAAAACTCGCGCGCCCTTCGAATACGGAATCTTAAATGCTCTTTCCTTAAAGTTTTCTTTGATCTACACCAAGAAATCGACCAAAAGAAGTTTCAGATTTCTGGGGAACTCTGCTTCACTCGATTGTTCGTGGTTCGTGCGGAATTCTGGATGTTTCGTTAGCTGATATGCCAGTTTTGAGGGCAAAGAGTATAAAAAAACAATTATTACGCCGGCTGCTGTGTTTGTTGTTGCTGCCGTTGACGTTGAAGTCAGCGGAGCCATTGACGTCAGACGGAGAACGGCAAACGAAGAACGGAGGCGAGGCCCGAGGGCAATGGAGTTTGAGTTGTAGTTGGAGTTTTTGTGGCATGTGAAATGAAAATGCAAATAGAAAACAAAAAAGTAGAGCGATAAAAAAATCTAATTTGAATATCGAGAGGGAGCCACCGAAGCCGGGAGGCAGCGGCGCACCTAACAAAGCCACAGCGACGTAGGTGGGGACGAGACACCGGGGGCGAGGCGGAGGGGAGCTGGCAGCAAAACAGTGGGAAAAATACATCAATTAACAGTCGATCACGTTTGATTTTATGATTTCGGAGATGGTTTCCCTTCGTGTTTTATTACAATTTCAATGCAAACAAAACAATCCCACAGACAGGCCGAGCGAGAGAGTGGAAAAGGTCGAGCTGGGCTGAGCCAACCGCACAGTGGATCGGGTCGGGTGGCCTTCTGCTTGTGTGTGTGCATCCTTTTGAGGCCTTTAGATTTAATTTTCGTTTTCAGTTTATTGCCGTTCGGTCATCGTTTATACCCAAAACCCCATCAATAAATGTCAAAACTTCTAAAAAAAAAGGAGGAAAAAA
Organism: Lissocephala sabroskyi; assembly: GCA_037075105.1. Lineage (NCBI taxonomy): Eukaryota > Metazoa > Arthropoda > Insecta > Diptera > Drosophilidae > Lissocephala > Lissocephala sabroskyi. The sequence continues at coordinate 144,655 of JBAMCP010000025.1, forward strand.
GAACAAAAACTCATTTTAATTTCATTTTCAATTTCAAGATGAAGAAAGCCCAATATAAAATACTCTACTTAAGAGATTAGTTTCTTCAGCAGATGTTTACAGTGTTCTTTAATATAATTGGGGCTCAGAGTTTCCTTAAAAATAAAGGAGCTCGACTTAGTAAGAAAAAAGGAACCAATTCCAAAAGCAAACAAAACGAAGTAAAGTTCTCAGTCCATAGTCCTTTTCATTGAAAACTCAATGCAGAGTAGAACGGCTGCCGTTTGATAGTTTTCCTGGCCATCCTTTCATTTAATTTCCTTTTGATATTTTGTATATGAACTTTGAGCTTTTGCCAAGCATTTAGTTGAAAAATTCTCTCTCGATTTCTTCAGTGTGGCAGTTTGTTCCTTTCATTTGCATTTTCTAATTTATTTCTTTGTGTGACCCCCGCAAATTGGCATTCCCATTTCAATCCTGCACGGTACGGTTTGTTTGCAATTTGCACAGGAAGCTCCCTACCAAAAAATATGAGAAAACAAAATAAAATTTTGCCTGGCATATGCCAAAAATACAAATTGCCATTCATCTGCATTCAGCTCGAAATCGAAAAGCCACCGATATCTCATAATTTTGGACTATTTGTAATGCAAACTGTTTAATGTTTTCTATTTAAAGCTTAAACGTCGAGCAGGTCCGCCAATCATCGAGCCCGAAACAGCATAAATAATGCAATAAAAAAGGCAAAAATAAATAAGCCCTTCGGGGGAGGAGGAGTCCCGGCAACATAATAACAATTTAATTGTGTTGCTTTTGTTGTTTTAAATGCCAATTAAAGTGGATTAAATTGGCAGACGGTAGGACCGTCAACAAAAACCAGGAGACTGTGGAAATTGCGAAAATCCCCTATGAAATGTGCATATCAAAAAAACTTAAGCCTCTTTCTTCCCCATTTATTTGTCGACGGCTTCTGCATTTGCATACCAACGCGCACCTCAGTCCCTTGCACAGGACGACTGTCGACTGATGAGGTGTTTACCGAAAGGTGGAGTTCCCTACAAAAGAGAGTTCGGTGATTGAACTTTACTCCTACGCTTTTCTAAGCCTATTAACTCCACCTT
>JBAMCP010000025.1:145854-156726 GCA_037075105.1 Lissocephala sabroskyi
GGTGGAGTTCCCTACAAAAGAGAGTTCGGTGATTGAACTTTACTCCTACGCTTTTCTAAGCCTATTAACTCCACCTTCAGGTAACCAAGCAAGCCGCATAACTCAAACGCACTTGGGTATGAGGGATAATTTCATTCAATACAGGACAAGTAAGGAGTTTAAGAATTATAATGAAGAATCGGTATTACTGCAGTTACCTTTTAAAATAGAAGATATTGGATCAGTGAGAAAGTTATCTTTTTTTTCTAATATCGAAACATATTCGCCCTATAATGATTTAGGAACGAGAAGATGGAATGAGTTTTAAGAATTAACCAATGATGAGGAATCGGAAATCTGTTACTTCTTCAAATAAACGTTGAATCAGTGGGAAAGTTGTGTGTTTATTAAGTTCTTAAAACATTTGCGTCCTCGGTTAATGATTTAGGGACAATTTCATTTAACACGGGACAAGGAATGAGTTTTAAGAATTATAGAGAATCGGTATTCCTGTGACTACCCTTTAAAATATAATATATTGCATCAATGAGAGAGTTCTCTTTTTATAAGGATCTTGCCTGTTAATGATTAAGGGACGATTACATTTAACACGGGACGAGGAATGAGTGTTAAGAATTATGATGAAGAATCGGTATTTCTTTGGGTACCTTTTTAAATACAGGATGTTGAATCAGTGAGAGAGTTCTCTTTTTATAAAGTTCTTGCTTGTTAATGACTTAAGAACAATTTCATTTAACACGGGCAATTATATGATGAAGAATCGGTATTCCCGGGACTACCTTTTAAAGTACATGATATTGATTTATTCGATCAGTGAGAAAGTCTCTCTGATTATCAAGTTCTTCAAACATTTTCGCTGTTTAACGATCAATCCCGATCAGCAGTAGAATTCCTGTCAGTGCAAAAAATCGAGGCGTATTTATTTCTGGTGGGACTGCCTCAACTTTCTGACTGATCGCTTCGCTCTTTCTCTCTCTCTCTCTCTCTCTGTCTGTTCCCCCTCACTCTCTCTCTCTCTCTCTCTCTCTCTCTTTATATATTTTTCTCTCTTTCTTTCTCTCACTCTCTCTCTTTTTCTCTCTCTTTCTCTCACTCTCTCTCTCTCTCTCTATCTTTCTCTCTCTCTATTTCTCTCTCTCTCTCTTTCTCTCCAGTTCCATGCCTAGCCAACGCTCTTCTCCGTGTTCTCCCGCTCTCCTCTCGATTTACCCACAGGCAGTAGTCCAGGTCTGGTGGGCTGGTTGTCGGTGTGTATAAAAGGGCAGAATGGTCACTAATTTGGGAGGAGGGAGGGAACTGGGAAGTGAGAGTGTTTGGGAGGGGGGCTGAGGTGATTTGCGTGTCGTTCGGTGTTGCGTGCTTGTTTGTAATTTGTTTTTGCAATTTGCAATTTAAAAACATAAAGCAACAACAAGAAAAAAAACAAAACTTGTTGCAACAACACCCCAAACGGCCAGGACAGACGCCAGCAAGGAGCGTAAAAATGACGGGCAACCTGCAAAAAAGGGTTCAAAATTTAATTGCATTCTTGTTTGGTGTGGCACCAATGTGACTGCCCGGAACTGTTGTTGCTGTTGTTGTTGTGCTGGCCGAGCAATTATTTAAATATGCTTAGTTATCACTTAATCACAATTAATATTTAATTTATTTTAGCCTGTGGCTGCCACAAAACAAGCGCGGCCCGGCGACCCAGGATTTGGCCACCGCAATAATTAGTTGCAATAACAGGCTAAATGGCCGGCAAATTTAATTGAATTCGAGCATAAAAACTGCATGTTCGAGAATTTTTTTAACACACACAAACCCGGCAACCCCGCTCCCCCGTCGTCCCTCTGCCTTTGGTACTTTGCCTTCCCCCAATTGCGCGGCCCTTTGTGCGCTGTTTCTCTTCTCCCGTTACTTTTATGCAAACGCAGCGGCCGGCGAGCAAAAACAAATCAGCGCCCTGCAACAAAATAATTAATCCCAGACACAAACACACACACACACGCGCGGGTCTGCCCGCCGCTTCCTCTGTGAGTGTGAATGAAAGGGAAGAGATTAAAACCCCTTGGCAGGCGTCGGGAGGGAGCGCTGCCCGTGGCCAGCCGAAAATCGCAAAAGCCGCAGAGCGCAACGTTCGCTGCCGGCGTTCCACACACACACACACACACACACGCAGCTGCACTGCCCAGCCACCCTGAGCGTTGAAGAACTTCGCCGTTATTTTTCCACTTTATGCAAATTTCGTTTAAAAATTTTCTTCTCATTTTTGTCTCTTTCCCACACGCAGGCTCAGGCCAAGGCGACCCTGTCTAGGGGCTGGGGGGAGTTTAAACGATGCGACAATTACAGACACACACACACGCATATGCAAACGGATACGCAAGCACGCACGCCGGCATTCGCACTCTCGCACACGGGCAGACGGGCAGACAGACGAGGCTCGGCTCACGTTGCTGATCCCGTTGATGCTGCCGATGCGGTTGTTGTTGTTGTTGTTCTCGTTGCGCTGTCGGCGGCAAAAAGGATTCACTAAATTTGCCCTTGCTAATTAAGCACGCGCCCCCCATCCACCCCCTCCCATGCGTGTGTGTGTGTGTGTGTGTAATTACAGTACATCAAATTTGCTTATTGATGGGCAAACAAGTGGTGGATGCAGCGCCGGGCAAGGGTTGATTTGTGCTTACCTAATGGAAATTTTTGTTTGATTCTCCGCCGGGACAAACGACGGCTCAGCTTTGCACCTGGCGGAGTTGCTAAGCCTCGAAATTCAATTCACTTACACGAGAGCACAACACACACACACCTGCATAGAGGTTTTGGGGCGATCGCAGAGACCCCGAATTAGCCGATTTTCTATTTTGTGTGGGTTCTTTTTTTTCTCTTTTGAGGATTCTTTTTTTTATATCTTTTTGTTTTCGCGGCAAACCCGTCCGACAAACTCACAGACACACGCACACGTGCAGACGCAATGGACAGCCAGAAAACGAGTCCCCGAATTCAGAAACGAGGCGAAGCGCAACACAGGTCCGCTCACGACGAAGGTTTGTACACAACTGAAAACTCGTTCGGGGAAATTGAAGTCTTTCGTGGTTTCCAGCAACACAAATGTGGCCGGCAACATGTTGCTCGAGCTGTTGCCAGACCAGCCGGCTCAATGCAAGCGAAAATGTTGCCAGCAACATGCTGTTCGATGTTCGATGGCGTTCAATGTGTTCTGCGTCAAACATGTTGCAGCACAAACAAACTCCTCACCGAAATGCAACTAAGCGTCTCCAGCCAGCTACATTTGTTTATAAATTGTTTTCTTTAATTTTCGCGCCATCAGCCATGTTGCCAGCAGCATGTTGCTGAAAACAGAGGCAATGTTGCTAAGCTGCCTCTGGGCGCGACTTGAAAGGATTTCAGTGTTACAGCGAATCTGCCTGCAGCTTAGGAAAAGAACAAATCTAATTAACAACCTAAACAGGCAGCAGAGTTCTGCTCTGGCCTACAACCGCGTGGACTGGACCATTGCCCTCCCAATTGGTCACGCTGACCACTAAACTGCAACATTTGGGAGAAAATATCAGAGAGACCGCAACATTCGTTTCCAACCAAAAAACAGGTAGCCATCAATTTCAATGAGCACTTTCGGCATTCCTTGCCCACGAACAAACAAAAGGAGCAGGTAGCCGCCGGACCGCCTGGCAATCGAAACACTTGCATATTTTCATATTTTTTTCGGAGAGGAGTCATCATTACAAGGCGGCGAGGCAGAGGGAGAAAGACAATCGGCTAAGCCGCTTAGCCTAGCGATTCGTATCAGTTCCGCGGCTGTGACCTTTGATCTCCCCGCTGGCTGCTGTGCCCCCTCCGCCCACCTGGGCTTGCATAACCTTTGCCGGGGGCAGAGCGCGAGCTGGAAATGTTTGTCATTCCCATGCCCTCGGCCTGGCCGGCCTATCCTGTCGACAGACCTTTCTCCCACCGTCCGGGTGTCCTGTGGCGACGGCTCTCTCCTCGAAGTTCTCGGGCGATTATCACCCTTTTTATGGGTCCCCGTTCGCGGTGCTTTGTTTGAAGAGCGTGACTTTCAATTGCCCTCTCCTTGGCCCTTGGCATCTGCCTCGTTCTGCTTGTTGTTCTTGGGTTTGTTTGCCATTCGTGTTTCGTGTTCACATGTCTGGTCCTCCCCCCGCCTCCCTCGACCAATCCATTACATCCTTATTGAAGTATTCTATGCTCATCGGTTGTCGCGTTCGCTGTTTGCTGTCCGTCGGCCGTTGTTTTCCACACTGTCTTTCCGTCCCTCTGGCCGACCCAATGCTGGTCTGGCGGTTGGTCGGTCGTTAGTTGCTTAATTTCCAGAGCTACGAGTTCCGGACAAATGACCCGCACCGAAGGTGTCACCGAAGAGCGCACATAAAAGCCGATAAGATTGACGATCGGGCAAGGTAATGGATCATGTAAAGATTCTAATGGAACCAGAGATCAAAGCGATAGCTCCCCAGGGGCCCAGGAGATTGGAAAGATGAAAGAGAAGATCGCCGGGCAGGTAATGCCTCACTTAAGGGTTCCCAAGTCCCCCTAATCCTGCCAAGAACTTACCACCAAATAAGGCAAGTGAAGATCCCAGAAAGTTCTTAGGAGATCGTAGTAATCATATTTCATATTTATTAGCAATTTCGGAATCTAATATGTAACTAGAAATAAATTATATTCTTTAAATTTAAATTCCCTTCCCTTTTCCTAGGCAACCAAAAATAGAGAAACTGAAACTGCAAGTGAAAAATTTAATTAGTTTTATGCTTCGCTCAGACAATCAGCCCCCCGTTAAGTTTGGGCATTGAAAATTATTCAGAAATCATTTAATTCGATTTGTCAACGGGCGGTTTCTTTTGATTGGCTTTGATTTCCAGCATGGCAGCGATTGATTTGCGTAAATCTGGGAGCAGCCAGCAGAGCAGTCGGAGATTTTGGACTCGAAATTCCTTTTATGACCACTCCAAGTGGCTGTTAATCATTCAGAGATACGTAGACCCATCAAGGCCGAGACAAGCAACAAACACGATTGAGAAAACAAACAACTTACAATCGGAATCCGATGTCGGCCCCCCGGGTGACACTACATCCATAAATAAATTTAATGCCCATATTTATGGGCGTCGTCAAACGAATTAATCTACATTTTATTGTAATTGACAAAAGCTCCATGGCCCAGCATTCGATGGTAAACATGCCCCCAAATCGCCGGTCGGGCGGGGCACGTGCAGCCGCAGACGTCGTGTAAAAGTTTAAACCCCAAATGGATTCCCCGTGGCGCCGAAAACTTCACCCAAGCCCCCCACGCTGCATGTGGGCAGCCTCAGTTACTGGGAGTGGGGACCTGGAAATTCACACCTACCGACTGCCGTCGACTACCAGAAGAGCCGCCAAGATCCAAAAGAAGCCGCCAGGGTCGGTAAAAGGGTTCCGGTGGAAGCCAATGGGAGTCCATTGTGGCCTTTGCCTAATCACCTCCCATTTCGGCCTGGTTATTACCCCAGAACATGGGCAACTGTTCAAAACAATGGAGGCCGGGGGAACGGGCAAGGAATTAAGTCTTTTGTTGTCTTTACAAGGATCTGATGGGAGGGACAAGAATTCTGCTGGTTACTTTGGTTGTACTGCTTTCTGGACTTGGCTATCTTTGTATAACTTTGGATATCTCGATAAAGAGCAAGATCAGCTCACAGGCTGTCTTTCTATCCTTCTATCTGTCCTGTTCCCGTGGTTCCTGGTAACTATGGGAAGATATTTCAGAACTTGGTGTGAGGAAAAGATTGTTGATTTGATTTGTGGATTTGCCTGTACTTTGATGGAAGCTATGTCCGAAGTTTTTTAGATCTTATAGTCCCTGAGATCCTTTGGAATCCCAGACAAGCAAACGGACCTAAAGAAAAACTCATATTCCCAGTTTTTGAGTCATTCAGAATTTATTTTGGTGGATCTGCGACGGCTCGAGCTCTTTGTAACATATTTCCCCAAAGGTATAAAAAACCTGATGATTTTCCTGATAGAGAGAGAAACTTTAATGCATTCGAATGAAACTTAATAAATAGCAGACAGGAAGGCACCGACAAAGAACAGGTGGACGGGGGGAGAGTCTGGGTTGCCGGGAGACTGAAGGTCCCTGGGAGATTCCCACAGTCCATCAAAGCAAATATACATGTAAATATGAAACAAATTAAAAAAAGAGCGAGACAGAAGGACATGCAGAGAAACAGACGGCGGGGAGTGGGGAGGCGAAAAAGTTTTATTGATATGGAAAAAATAAACACAGAGCGCATCGATGGGCGGGGGGGACGGCAACTGAAACTGCAGGATGAAAAGTCGAATCAAATTGGCAATTAAGCGCAAAATGGAAATCCACAAACACTTTCCGCTGGCTGAACAGCACGGGGGGGGGCAGAGGACAGACGAGGAAGGACCCTGGGCGTGGAAATAGCATTCCCGTGTTGGAGTGGCAAATATGATAATGATGATTATTGGAAGCCCGAAATAATCACATCGGACGCGGCTACTTAAAGTTTAATTAAAAATAAATCATGAAATTTTGCAAATTATGCAAATATGCACACCAAATTCGAGCACACATCCGTTCAACCGCACACACACACTCACACATGGGTGGTTACAGTTAGCAGATTGAAAATGGGGGAGAGTCAGCCGAAATGCCAAATTCAAAGTTGGCCTGGTCAGCCAAATGCACAGGCTGATTTGTTTGGCAAACAGGAAATTCTGTCATGTACCGTTAGATAAGCCAACGAGGGGAACTCGATTCATTAAGATAAAAGCAAAAATTATAGGAAGTGACCCACTTTCGGCGGAAATCACACAAATTTATATTTTTCCCCGCAAAGCAAAAGAGAAAACCGAATAAAAGCAATTTGTCCTCCAGCTCCGAAGCGCAGTCGCACGGAAGCTCTCCTCCCGAAATTTGCAAGTGTTTTTATGCAGAATAAAATCCAAAGACCAAGGAATTTATTTAAACTTTTACAAAATAAGACTCTTAAGATCGGCGATTTCCAGTGGCGGGGCTGCCAATTCATCGCCCACCATGCAGTGTATTCTGATATGAGCTTAGTGGCAACCCTGGCCCCGATTGTACCGATGTGGACCTGACTTACCGATCAGCTGTTCGCTTAGCCTTCTGGTTTATTTACGGTGTGCGGTGCTTTTGGGTTGCTTAGTGGCAACCCTGGCTCCGATTGTACCGATTGTACCGATTACCGATCAGCTGCTCGCTTAGTCTTGTGGCTTACACGTGGCAGCGGTGCATCTGGGGTTGCTACTGATTTCCATTCAGTAGCAACCCTGGCTCTTTTTGGTCAGCTGTTTGTTTGGCCTTTTTTCTTTACTCGTGTGTATTTGTTTTGCGGGTCATTAAAAGAATCATAACCAATTCCCATCCACCCACTCCGTTCCATTCTCTGGTTTGATGGGCGACTATTTTGAATGTTGTTGTTTGTGCTGGAATAATTTGCTGGGCTTCGTCTGCCGAGTCATCAATTCAATTAAATCACAAGGCCACCGAACCAGCGCTGAGGAGTTTCGCTTACCCCACAAAATTCCCAGTGCTTTTTGGATATTTTTCAAGGGAAATATTTAAGTACCTAAACACCAAAGTCGTCTTTATAGAACAGCTTCCGTTTCAAGGTTTCCCCGCCAGTTTGAAGTTGGTGTCCTTGTGCCCCTTGGAAAAGTATCAAGAATCATCTGTTGCAACACTTGACAGGAAACTTTGATGGAAATTCCCCTGGCCGAAAAGTTTGCAACGCCGCCATGGCAACCATAAGTGGCATCCGCCCCACTGACATTAAACTCCTTTGATGCCAGGCCCTTGCCAGGATCCAGTGGCCAGGCGCGCCGGGTAACTCGAATTGATTACCACGCATAGTTGGGGCCTCAAAGCGCCAAACACAAAATAGGCAGCCATCAGGGTGGCCGCTTAACGATGTTAAGAGCGGGCGGAAAATCAACGTCAAAATGCTTAACGGCCCGGGACAGCGGACACCAGGACTGCCGCCTGGCAAATGCAAAAATGTTCATTAGCGCCACTCGACTCCGCGGCGGCTGGTGGGTGGCGGCATGCAACAGCCGGGGCCACGTCACCGTGTCAGCAGCAGCCACGTGAAAGTGTCACCACGCAACTCGCTAAATGTCACCATGGCCAGTAACGAGCCCCGCCCCCCGGTCGACCGTCTGGCGCATGTGCAACATGTTTGACAACTAAATTAATTGTCGTTATGTTGCCAGGCCCGCCCCGCCCCCCAGCTGCCCCCTTTGGCGGATCTCTGGGTGGCCCTGTCCGGCTTTTGTAGCTGGCAATTTTCCTTTTTAATAACATAATTATAATGATAAAGCATCTGGGCTTAATGGCCAGACGCACGGCCACCGCCCACCGACTCCCTCCCCAACCCTCGGGGCCCAGTTTATTGATTTTAATTGAAAATTATTGGCAATGTCATCTGCATTTTAGACAGGTGGTCCGTCCACCGGATGCGTCCTTTTTATCAGCTTGGGGAATCTTTTGGCTTCTCGAATTTATAGGCCACTCAAGGCTGATCGAGATGAGGATTCGCCTGGGGGCTGCAGATTGTCGGATTGTCCAGCAAATTAAAGGCGAAACTTGAAGAGATCCTGAGCTCATTAAGTACCATTAGGATCGGGCTTATTTGCCGCAAAGAAGGAAGCTTTTCGAGGGGTTAAAGTTCTTCCCAAACTAGCCAAAGTTTTGCTTAATAGAAGACTGAATTCTGAATCCAGGAACTTGAAATTAAGTTCAGCTTTTACCAAGCTGCCCCATTCCGATCCTAAATTGAGGACACCGAAAGTCAATCAGTTTCAGTCTTGATTGCCTGTTCGATTTAAACGAACAATTAGGATTGAATATCTGTCAATATTTTCGTTTACGTTTTGCAATTTAATTAAACAATCCCCGGAACACAGAAACGGTTGTGTAAAGATAAGAAATTCATAGACCCCGGAAAAAAAAAACAAAACCCAATTGAATGTCAATGTCAAACTCAATTTATGCGAGCGACTCAAACAAAGCGAAGGCGAAATGAATTGGAGGAAATTTCAATAACCCAACCAACCAACCAACAAGCCACGGCCGAAATAAAAGTTGCCAATTTTTGCTTTATTGAAGGCCGCGCAGCTTAAATTGAACACAAGATTGCACTCAGCCCGGCCAAGAAGGCGGCTGCCTGGGCAGGACGTGCGGTGAGGATAACCACCGTCGCCAACAGACCTCCAAGTTCGGTGGGTGGTTGCTTGGCTGACTGCTTGACTGGCTGGTGGTTTCAACTTGGCGACATAATTGTGTGGCCCCCGCCAGCGTGTGTGTGTCATCACAAGGAAGTTTACTCATTCATTTATCGGTCTAATGACTTCCAGTGATGCATGGAGCCAAACACACACACGCACACACACCACACACACAGCATCCAAAGTCGTCTGGATGCACAACAGGTAGCCCCGACCAGGAATCGAAACGGCAACTCGGCCGGTCCCCCAGCATCTTGAGAGGCCGAGGATGAGGCAGAGGCTGAGCTTCAACTTGAATTTTCCATTGATGTGATTGCTGCTGGGGGGACAGAAAGACACCCCGGCCCACAGACTGTCAGATGTGAGTTTTTGTGAGTTTTTGTGCCAGCCGTTTCCTTCGGTCTTTGCTGGGAATTCTGAGAGCATATCGGCTTGGTTGGGAAAGAGGAAACACAAGTGGAGAAGAGGGAATAAGAATCGGGAAGAACTGAGGGAAGTTTTCTACAGTCCATGAATTCCGAATTCCCAGATCCCAACAGCTGAAAAGCAGTAAAGATCGAAGGGTTTTTAAATCGGTTCTTTAAGAAGTTAAGTCTGATTTCTGTTTAGTAATCTTCTCTTCAAATTATTAGAAACACTTCAAGACAACAGTTCTATTCTTCAAATTCTACAAATAACTGAGGATTCGCCGGAAGGTCTTTGCAGTTTTCAGGGTTTCCTTTAAGAAATATGGCCGTCCCCTTAAATAGAGTAAATATTCAAATATAAACAGTTCTGTAATTTTAAAGTTGGAATTCTTCTTATCAAATTAATAGAAAGACTTAAAGACAACACTTCTTCAAGAATGGAACGGATTTCAGAATTTGTCAGAAGGTCTCTGCAACTATCGATTGCCTTTAAAAACTATCGATTGCCGTCGCTTAGAATAAAATTTATATACCAAATCAATAGTTCTATCTCGGTAAAGCAAGATTTCTTCTCATCAAATTAATAGAAAGTCTTAAAGACAACACTTCTTCAAGAATGGAACTATCTTTAAACTCAGGGTTTGTCAGAAGGTCTCTGCAGTTTTCAGGGTTTCCTTAAAGAACTACCGGTTGCCGTCCCCTAAAAGTTAATATATATTTCAAAATGAACAGTTCTGTAACTGTAAATCTAGAATTCTTCTCATCAAATAAATAGAAAGACTTAAAGACAATTCTTCGCCTTAAAACCCCACAAATAACTTAAGATTTGTTGGAATTTCTATGCAGTTTTTTAAGTTTTTAAAGAACTATCAATTACCGTCTCCTAGACTGAAGTATATATTCCAAATCAAAAGTTCTGTCTCTGTGGAGCAAGATTTCTTCTCATCAAATTAATAGAAAGACATCAAGACAACTGTTCTTCAAAAAAACCTTCAAATAACTCCGGATTTGTGAGAAGGTCTCTGCAGTTTCTTGAGTTTCCATAGAAAACTATCGGCTGCCGTTCCCTAGATTGAAATATTGTATATATTCTTAATAAACAATTCTATAACTGACAAGATAGATTTCTTCTCATCAAATTAAAGGAAACACTTCTTCTTCAAACCTTAAAAAAAACCCAGATTTTTCG
>JBAMCP010000026.1:0-12677 GCA_037075105.1 Lissocephala sabroskyi
AAATGGAAGGCGTAAAATTTATTATTTGCCATTTGGAATGCGTCAGCCACTTCTCCTTTTTTTTTTGAGGAAAAAATGAGGTCGAATCCAAATACATTAGGGAAAATCAAATACGACAAGAAGACGCAGGTCCTTGAAGGAGTAAGCGGCGCCAGCAGGTCACCCTTTTCAATGGCTTAAGGTGGCCGCCCCAACTGTCCAGCATTCTTGCCATGTTGCTGGACTTCTGCGCCGCTGTTGTTGTTTCATTGCCGGGACGGGTTGCCGGGTTTCTGGTAAAACGCATTGCATGTAGACCCTGTCGCATGCTCCGTTGGGTTTTCCAGAGTTGGCAGCCGATGAAAATTGCCTCGGCCCCGTTGCGTTGTGAGGATTCCATTTGAGCCAACTTGACACCTAGAAATTTAACGGTGTATTAAAGTGGCTGCCGGTGGGGCAGATGGCAACCGGAACCGGAAGTGAGTGAGCTACGCAAGCCAAGGCTCATTAGGCAGCCAAAGTCCACAATTCCATCCCCTGATTGGCTCGAGGGCTGCAGGCGCGTGTGTGTGATGCTCCAGAGGATAAGGCTGAGGAGCAGGGGAGGGCGGGGAGAGGTAGGGTGGGGGGACAATTTTCAGAAAATGTTTATTGTTTGTTTATTGATTTTTTTTTTAAAATTATCGCTTAAATTCTAGCTACCAACAGAGTGTCAATAAACATAACATAAAATTTAATTAACTTTCGATTTGTTCACATTTCAATTTTTTCTTTTATTATATTTTAATTTAATGTTTATTGTAATTTAATTTTAATTATTGGTATTGTTTGTTTTATGGAGTATTTTGTATTCGCTAGTAAATGCAGAAATACATTTTTTTTCAGAGTTTTTTTCATTTAATTTGAAGTCAATTTTATTCTAATAGTGGATTTTCGATTTTCTTTTCGGATTTCGGATTGGTTTTCATTTTGATTTATTTTTTCGTTTTGCTATGGGAAATTGCAAGTAGTCGATTTTGAAAATCTTTAAATATTTAAAATTACAAGTGTCGGCTTAGTATTTTTCCGTAAGTTTCTCTGTTATTTTCCTATATATACAAAACTATTTTACAGAAGTTTTAATGTTTGATTTTCTCTTCTCCCTTCTCGGTTTTTTTTTTTTCACCCACACAAGTTTCTCACCGACGTCTTCGCTGCCCGTTGGCCATTTTGTCTTTGTGGCAGGTGCAGAATCGGCTAGCAATCTGAGAGTTGGTAATGTGGCCCAGACACGTGCCGGCCAGGCCCGAAACGAAGTTGCAATTTCTCGCACTGACTGAGTTTTTCGATTTTTCTTTCTGTCAACTTATTTGGTAGTTAAAGTTAATGCCAAATTTTTACAGGGTGCTTAGCTTAGCTTATTAAGTTTTATAAACTTTGGTTACTCTTAAACTTCGCCATCAACTGGTATGAGTTTTATATAATTTAAGTAGTTGGGTTTTTTTATGGTTATTATTTGATTTTTTAGTTGGTTCAGTTGGAAGAGTCAATGAAATTTACACAGGAAAATGAAACTGGACTCAGGAATTTAATGGAAAAAGGATAGGAAGGAAGGAAAGTAAATAAGTAGAACTGAAAGGAATTGGAGCTTCAATATTTCCTAAATAAAGAAATAATCTTATTAATTTTGCAAAGAAATGCAAATTATAAATCATTAAAATATTAAAGAGATGGAATAAAAATAAAAGTATAAAAAAGTATACCATGAAAATTATCCATCGATCTATTCAAAGGCCCAAAGTTATGAGATAAAATAAATCGAAACTGATTATTCAGGAACCTAAAAAGTAAAGAAATGAAATAATTAAATTAATATGATTAAAAAATGCGTGGGATTTTTCTTTCACGAGTCCTGGAGAAAAAAATTAAGGAGAGTAATTCTAAAGGTCGACTAGGCCGCTCACACACACATATACACAGACACACCTACGAACGCACACACACATACAACTAACGGTAATAAACACACTTACAGCTGAGAAAGGATTTGATTTTGGGTAACACTTATTTCTTTAACTACAACTTAACTAGTTTTTATAATACAGAAACATTTTCGTTGGGCGAGAGAATGCCACCCAAGCCGCCGGCATTGCCACCTCCGCCGGGTCCGGCGCCACTGCCCGTGGCCACAATCGCCACACCGTTATCCTCGGCCTGCTGCTGCTGCAACTGTTTCTTCGCTTTATCGTGCACGTACATCGCAGCGAGCGCATTGAAACGTGGACCCCAATTTTGTAAATAGTTAAAGTCTTGATTCTCATCATCGGTGCCTGGGAAATGAAGTCGTTAGTTGAGTTTAAAATGAAGAAAGTGGAAGGCTCACCAGATGCCAACGAACTGAGCGATTCGGCAATGGACCCGCTGCCCTCGAACGTGAAGTTGCGCAGGTCGTCGAAGGGCGGGGCGTTGGGATCCTTGTCGATGCGCTGCTTGCGCTCCTCCATCAGATAGGCCACATTCAGTTCCTGGCCGGGCGGCAGCAGTGTCATCACAGGATCTACTGACAAATATTGTCGACGGCAAGAAAGAAAGCGAAAGAAAGAGGCATAGAAATTATGACAATGTCAGCGTCGACGAGGACAATGCAATTTTCTACGTGCTGGAAAGCCGGAAAAGCGAGAGTCCCCTGGCAGCTACTCACATATTATTGGCATCTTACAGGCGGCAATGTCCGGTGGCATTGAGCCGCCGCCTTGGGCGCTGATTGGTATTTGCAGTGGTGTAATGTCGAATGCCGTCATGTCGTCCTCGCCGCCGCCTTCGTCCTCGTAGCTAATGACTGTTTCCCTCACGTCTTTCTCGGGTCCGGAGCGCTTCTTCTTCTTGGTGGTCTTGCGCTTGCGATTGTAAAGCACGAAAATCAAAGCGAGGACTGCAAAACCGAGTACACAATTTAAACTGGGCCCACAACTAAGGCAATTGGGTTTAATTTCTGGTTGAACTTGAATTCCCAAAAAAAGGGTTAGTTTTGAGTTCTACTCTCATTATTCCCGTTATTGAGAAATTTAAATTGAAAGTATTGCGGTTTTTCTAACTGCTCTTTTTATTTTTAGTGGTGATTAAGAGAAATTCCTTGAGCACCGCATTTAAAGTTTAAACGAAGAAAATTTCGGAAAAGTTTTGCCGGTCGCCGCCCAAAAAAAGACACGTAAAATAATTTAATGTACTGCCATATAAACTATTTCTGGTCCGATTTGGTTGCCTGCAATTGTTGCATGAAACTTTTTGCGTTTCGAAAGACAAAAGCTGCATACGATTGCCAGACTTGCCAGGCCAAAAAACAGTCCCCCTGGCGAGGGTGACAAAGTTGGAAGAGTTCCGAAAAGTCACTTGCCTTTGCCGACTCTGCCGCTGTCCAACTGTCTGAGTGTCTGCGTTAGGGGGCGCGGCGGTTTATAAACATTGCATTCGACATTCGGCAGCTGGGAGAGTCGGTAAGGCAAAGCGGATTACCAAATAAAATTTCGAGTCTTGCGACTTCTTTCGTCTCGTTGCTGGTGCTGGGTAAAGTTATGGAAGATTCTTTCTTTGCGTAAGTAGCATAAAGTTATTAATAAGTTTTATGCACTGCCACACAAACCAACACACATTCAACTTCACTCAACTTCATTTTATGCTTAAGTGTTTGTCGTGTAAGCAAAGTGAACCCCCAGCCAAAAAGTAATGCAGTTTTCCTACTGCGCTTCAGTTGACAGCAATATTAACTTTGCTCCGCCCAGATCCCTAAGCCCCCGTCCCGGAGTTAAGCAAACATGGCGGCAGCTAAGTAAAAATAATTAAATGCCAAGTCAAAATGACAAGCCGAGCGGTTGCGCCTTTTTCCTTCAGCCGTCGCTCTGTTTTGCTGCCTTCCGCTTTGCGGTTTTCGGCCAAGTTAAGCGGATTCATTAAGTCCAATAACTGCCAGTTGGGATCGACTGAGCCGACTGCCGACAGTTGCCCATCAATAAAAAACTTAACTCAATCCCACGAAGTTTAAACTCTCGAGAAACTTGCCCATCTTGTAATCATAAAGCCTTAGGCAAGGATGGCATCATCCTTTTGTAGTCTGGCCAGCCATTGGTTTCGGTTCGCACGAATGGAGTTGAATTTCTCGAGGGCGTTTGTTCCCTGAACACCGGAGAAAGAGAAACATTTTTCATTACATTTAATTACCCCCATTAAATGTAAATGGAGTTGTCTGCTCGACCAGCGACTCCTATACATTTCAGCCTGGCGTTGGCTAATTAACAAACCACACCGGTAATTGATTTATCTTTACATCGAAAATGCATATCGTCCACGAACCGTTCAATTTCCAAGGAAATCAGAAAAAAATTGCCCAACCAGTCAAACTTTCCGTCGGTGTTGGCGATTTGTAGACTGCACAATAGAAGAACAAAGAGCCGGGGAAGCTTGGGGCCAACAAAGAGCACAAACTGTAAATAATGTTGGTCGATTATTCAGTTTTCTTTTATTTTGCCCACCGTCCGGGGGTGAATTTCAGTGCCTGTTTTAGCTGTCATTATTTGCCAGTTGGGAGGGCGATATTTTCACTTCATAAACCGGGAGACTGGGCGCCGGCAAAGGTAGGAGGCGAGGTTTTGGTCCTGCTGGATCCTCTGCAATTCGTTTATGTTTATTTATTACGCCTATTTTGCGGTTTAGCGGTTTTATGACCATTCGCCTTTTTTCGGCCCACATTGCGTATGCGTGTCGAGTTGAGAGCCCAGCAGGCGCCGGGCTCCATATCCTGCGCCCGTCGTCGTTGCCAGCAGCTAACTGGGTAATTAGCCAGCTTAGCAGCGACTAATTAGCTTAAGATTCTTTTTTTTTTGTAACTGGAAACCAAACGCGGCTCGGCTCGAACCCCAGGAGAATTTCAGTTGCAGATGCGCAGGCTTTCCTGCAGAGATAAATCGCCGTCACTTTGGGGCCCATTCAAGCCCTTGTGGAAAAAAAAAAATTAAGTGAATTGCCAGCCAACGGCATTTGTAACGCTAATTGAAAATCCTTTTCCTGTCAAATCTTTTCTATAAATTCGATAAAAAAATTCAATTTCATTTAATTGCCCGAAATCGCGTCACGGACTCGAGAGCACCGGCGCTGCCAGGCTCTGGGAGACGAAAGTTTGAATTGAAAATAATTCTGGTTATTTGCATTTAAGCCACTTAACACTGTTCCCAATTTTCGGAACAAAAGCTGCGCAGATTTTGCAAATCGTTTTCTCTATTTGAACGGCTAGATTTTCCCCACTGTTTTCGCTATTTTCCAGTATGTATTTTATTTTTCCCCACCATAAAAACTAAAAGTAAAATGGACTTTTAAGCCGCTTACCTTGATAGTATTTTTTGTTCGTGTTAATTAATGGACAGGGACTATTTTGAATCGACTAAAGCGACTCAACGCCAGTAAAAAAATAGAATGCCCTTCCATAGAATTTCACCAATTTACACCAATTTGTATTGGCGCGTGTGATTTTTGACGTCTTTTAATTAGCGTGAAGCTGATTTGGTTGTTGTCCACAATTTGCCGGCCACAAAATGCAAACATCGACATTGGCCACCCTGGAAAAACCAAGCTCCTTTCGCACGGACTCGGGAATTTAAGTGCAACGCGGCGGTGTTTTTTTTCCCGCCGCCCCGACAAATGGCATTTGCATGTTGAAACAGAAAGCAAAAAGTAAGGCGTGCGAAAAAAATGGAGTAAGTAACAGGGAGCGAAAAAAGGGATTTAAAAACAACTACAAAGTGAGCTTGACTGACTGTGGAATACTCTGTGATTTTTGTTGCCACTGGCAAAGTTAGATTCGCTTTCAAAAGGAATCCACGCCGTGCTGTTGATTTGAGATTCTCTGCCTGCCAAGCCACCGCCTTCTTGTTTGTCCATCTGCCTGTCTGCCTAGCCCATCCGTCTTTTTGTCCATCAGTTTGTCCTTTTTCATGGCATAACCCTAGCCTAACCATAGCTCTGGCCTGTGCGTTTATCGGCCTGTTTCTGGGTCTGACCACTTCGTCTTGTTTGCCTGTCCGACTGCGTACCTGTCCAGCTTTTCTTCACGCGTTCCTCTCAAAACTTGAAAGCTTCGATCGGTGGACCGCTGAAGTGTATAAAGGCGCGGCGAGTAGAGGCTCCCGGCAGTGGTTCGCGATCGAAAAATGCAAGTCAGGTTAACTTTTGCTCCATTTTTACGAGAGTGTTAATTCGTGGGCATGTGCTTCTCCCAAGCAATTATACATATGTGTGAAATAAAAAATTATAAAAAAAAAAACTAACCACAACGCGCGGTATTAAACCGAATAAAACAGATGTTGAGTAAAGAATAAACGATTAAGAATGTTTTAAGACAAGCTAGTCCCGAGGAGCTTAGGACGGCCAACTTAAGAATTTGGGAATATCAAATTGATTAAATGGCTTTTTTACTCCCTCAAGCTTTTGAATTTAAGGGATCTCTCAGCTATTTCTTCGGGCATCGATTCAAAGGGCAAGACCAGAATTATTTTAATAATTAAAATTTAAATCCCATCCCATCTTAAATTAAATTTTTTCGGCTCATAGTTTGAGGACTTTCAAATGACCTTTTTACCTAATTTTCTTCTATTCCAATCCCTGTAAAAAATATTTCCACACCACTGTGCATTTTTATACATGCTCTCGGGGTGGAGCGACCTTGCCCGAGGGGCTCTCAAATTTTAGCACCTAATCCCCGGCGCCCAGGTCAACCAGAAATTCCAACCACATTCCACTCGCCAGAGAGGCACGACATCCACCGCATTATACTCACTCAGTATGATAATGAGGCAAACGAATATAGCGCCCAATGCGCCCATGCTCAGCTTCAGGCGCTGCCCCTCCTGGACCAGCTCACAGTTCTCGCCCCAATAGCCCTCGGGGCAAATGCAGCGATAGCGTAGACGGGGCTCCAGATTTATGCATGTGGCGCCATTTAGACACGGCATGTCCAGGCACTCGTTCCTATCGACGCAGCCTTTGGTGTCCGTCGACATGATGCGTCCCTCGCTGCAACTGCAATGGGAAAGGGAAGTTAAGGCGGGCAAATGAGCGACTTGGTGGGCGGAAATTTATGTTGTCCATAACTTTTTAAAGCAGAGGAACTTTTTTTTTATTTTGGATTTTACCCCCTTTGGTCGGGGCGTGGCCCGAGGGTACTGGCGTCAGTCAGCTGGTCACTCAGTGGCTTGTCGGCCCCAAAGGACTTTTGTGTTTTGCATTTAACGCGCAATTTTGGCAGACATTAAAAGCATTTCATGGGGCGGCCTTAAAGGTCCGGGGCGTTTGTGGTCGGTTTGGGGCCAGTGCTCGGCGCTTTAAGGCCTTTAAAATTCTATTAAGAATTTCTGTTTTTATGCTTTTTATTTTCCTTTGCGAAGTCAACGTTTGCGCGCCTCACGGGGCCACCTCCTGGCAATGTGGGTCAATTCTTGCAGTCTAGCAGATTGCGGGGGCCGGGGCGGTTGTCGGTCGGACTGACACCAATGCCCGTGCATTGCTGCACAATGAAATTGAAATTGAGGCTAAAACCGGCATAATTTATGACACGGTAGCCGAGTCCGCCCCAGCCGTCCTCAGCCAGGCCGTTGTCCGTGTCGTCACTTTCCAGCTGGAGAGTATTTAAATTTATTAAACAAACGAGCAGAGCTCCCAACGCAGCCGGCAAATCGAGCGAGAAGGTGCCAAGAGTCGAGGCCAGAAATCTACACTGGATTGGTTAGTAGTCGCCGGCTGCAGTGAGAGACCCGCTGCAGTCACTTGGCAGGGACTAATGATGTGGAAAATGTAGCCGCCCCGGAGGGCAGACATGGCAACGGGCGCGGCAGGACATTCAGCCAAGCGGAAATATGGCAGCCTGCGCGACGGCAGGGGTTCCCGTGTTGCAATTCAGGTATGCAAATATTTCTGCCCATGCATAAGGACACGTCAGGATATGACGACGACAACCGATATTGTTTTTGTTATTGTCCCCCAACGGCTGCGCGCCCGTTCTGTTCTCAGCAAATTGAAAAATATGTAGACCGTCTGGCAGGTGATTCCCTGGTGGGACCAAAAGCCTCGATTAGGTGAGAGCTGGCTGGCGGCTACTTACGTGCACTCGTATTCGTTCCACAAATCAACGCAATCAAATGGATCCGGGCAGATAACATTCGAACACGGCCGATTCGATGGGCAATTACGCTCCAAATTCCGCGCCATTGTTGCCTGGCCCCATTGTGTGCCATTCATGGCCGGCGGCAGCGGCAGATGTTTGCCATCGAGTCTAGAAAATTCAACAACAATTAACACAATTGTCCCAGCAACCAATCCACCCGCTACCCACCTGATGTCGTCGAGGCAGCTCTTCTGGAAGTCCGCCTGGACCTCGAAGGTTTTGACTCCCGTATATTCGGCCTTGCCGCCAGCATAAACGCCCTCCTGCTTATCAATGGTCAGCCATTGATGGCCCTGGTAGTTAAAGGATTCATTATATCTGCGCGACTCGCCGCCGTCCAGCTCGATAATGGCCGCCGAACCATAGCGACTGATGCGGACCACATGCCACTGGCCGTCGTTGACATTAATGGCCGTGAGCGGCAATTGCTGCTCCTCGTTCCGCAGCGAATTCAGGTTGTATCGGAATTGTAATTGCCCACGCCGCAGCTCCAGGATGGCATATTCCCGCTGATGCTGGTCACTCACCCGGAACAGTTCGCCTTGTTGCTCGCGTGTGCGAAAACGCAGCTGCAGCTGCGTGCTGAATCGGTCCGGCTCGAAGCTGAGGGCGAACTTCACGTAGCTCTGGGCCTTGAAGGTGGTGGGCACGGTGGGCACATTGCAAGTGGGCCCCATCCAGCCGGGCTGGCAGTGGCATTTGGCCTGGACCAGGCTGGCCACGCAGTTGCCGTGCTCCCAGCAGCGGGCCGTGTGTTCGGTCTTTAGGCACACCTCGTCGGTCTGCGGGCAGGCGGGGAAACTGTTGCGGGCCAGGGCCGGGAAGGCCAGATCGTAGTGCTCGGAGTTGTGCATCAAGTTGCGTATGCAGCCATCGAAGCCCTTCGAGCTGAAGGCATATTGCCAGTTGTACAGCGTCTGGTCGAAGTGCTGGCGGTAGAGGCCGCCCAATTGCAGCGGCTGGTTGAGATTGAGGGCCTCGGCAAAGGGCGGAATCTGGCCTCGCGCCTGGCAGGCATTGTCATCGAACTCCGGCGGCGTGCCATCCTCCATTTCGGAGACCAGCGCTGTGCGGCAAAAGTCCACCACCAGCCGCACATTCTCCGAGTCCCAGAACACATCCAGCCTATGCCAGACCCCATCGTCCAGGGTCTTCTTGGTCTTCACCCGCAGCTCCAGAGTGCCCGAGCCAAAGTCTATGAGCAGCCTCGGGTAGCCCTGCTCCAGTTCGATGGCTATAAAGTCGCTGATCACCACCTCGCCCGGCTTGGGCGGCACTATGGGTCCATTGTACAGGATCAAGCCATCGGCCTCGCGCGTTATAAACTCCAAGCTCAGGTGCGACTCCCCGCACAGCTGCAAGGGCGGATACCAGGCCCAGCCGTTGCCCCGAAAGCTCCGCGTCGACTGCTGGCAGCGCGGCCCATTGTAGCCCACCGGGCAGGCCACACACCTCGGCCCGCTCCTGGTCTCTACACAGCGCCCGCCGTTGTAGCAGTGATGCGTGCGGCAGCTGTGTTCCTGGCTGGTGAAGTTCCTGGCCCGGCACACACACTGGGCGCTGATGTCCAGCCGCACACCCACCAGCGCCGTTTTGTTCACACTCACCGTGTACGGCTGCTTGCCGTGCTCCACGCGGGAGGTGCAGGAGCCACTGCCGCACTTGCCCTTGCCCTCGCTGAGGCACTCGTTGATGTTGACCATGGTGATATTGAGGCCCACTTCCTTCTCGATCTCTTCGCGGTGCATTTGCACTACGCCGTTCAGCCGCACGGCCTTGAAGTACGGCTGCTGGCTGGCCGAGCGGGCCGCAAAGTGGAC
Organism: Lissocephala sabroskyi; assembly: GCA_037075105.1. Taxonomy (NCBI): domain Eukaryota; kingdom Metazoa; phylum Arthropoda; class Insecta; order Diptera; family Drosophilidae; genus Lissocephala; species Lissocephala sabroskyi. The sequence goes on from JBAMCP010000026.1 coordinate 9,985, forward strand.
ATCGGTGATCACCTCCGGCCGGTCGGCCTTCAGCTGCACGCTGAATATGTCCACATTGTCGCGGTCCGTGTACAGCAGCTCGGCCAGCTTGTTGCGGAAGCGCTCCAGCTTCGAGAGCTGCTGCTGCTGGCTGGTGTAGTCCCAGGTGCGCACGAAGTCCTCGTCGGTTATGTGGGCCAGCCGCATGGAGCCGGCCTGCTGGACAGCCTCGGTGGTGATGTCTCTCACGGTCACGCTCAGATTGGAGGGTATATCCACCTGGCCGTGCTCCCGATCGTAGACCTTGAAGCGCAGCTGGTAGCGGCCGCGGCGAGTGCCGGCTCGCATGGTGAGAATGCCGGTGTCGGTGTCGAGCTTGAAGCGCTGGTGCTCTTGGGTCTCCCAGTAGTACTTCTTGTCGGGGACATCCCAGTCGTCTGGGTCGTTCACGTAGACTCGGCCGATGGGGGTGTCCTGGGACTGGCCTTGGTAGTTGTAGACGAGCACGGTCTTGCTGCCGGGAAGCATTTTGTTGTCGTTGACATCGCCGATGGTGACGGTTACAGTGCTCGTGCCTGTCATGGCGGGCGCCCCGTTGTCCTTTATCTCGATGGGTATAGCGTAGGCTTTTTTCTGTTCGCGGTCGAAGGGACGGAGCGAGGATATAATTGCCACTCCATTGCCATTGTCACCTCCTGGTGGGCGTGGTGGGTGGGTTTTCCGTTTAATTTTGTTGATTGTTGGCCAACATTTAAGTGGATTTTGTTGGCAAGACAAAAGCGGCAGAGGGGAGGAAAAAAAACAAAACTTTCTGTTAGCAAGCAGATTTAGTTAACTTGGCTGGAAACCTAATTAAAGGCTCCAGCACAAAGAGTAAGACAAAAAGAAAACCGAAAAAAAACGGAAAAGGTTTTTATTGCCAACCGTGCCATCTGCGTGGGCCGGTCGGCCCCGCCTTGATCCTCTGCTGCCTTCGCACTTCCTGCTCTCTATCCTTATCGCGAGTTTTATCTGATTTGTATTTAAATGATGTGGGTCAAAAGTTGGGTGAGTTCTGTGGCGGGAAACTCCTTCACTCTTAACAAAGCATTTAAAACGTCAATTAAGGAGGCGAGTGAGAGAGGTCCGAAAAGGGCGGGACAGGGATTGGAGAACATTGAAAAACAATTTCCCTAGCAGATAAAAATCGCCCAAATCCCCTTTACCCTAAGCGAATAAAAGGTTGCATTGATAAGTTAATTTTCCATCTAAAATTCAGAACTGATTCTTCCCGAATTCTAGTATATTTTTACCATTTATAGAACCTTTAGACGATATTAGAATTTTGAATTGGGCTTTTCATAATCAGCTGCAAATCCGCTCCAATCCACCCGATCTTTGATTTTTGTATGCGTAGAATTTTCGCCCAACTCCGCGGCTTACTGAAGGCTAAACTTGATGCGCTTTGCAATCAGAATCACCTGGATTTCGGACTAATTTCGACCGCTCCCCGTCGTGATATCCGATCCGATTTTCAGTTCACGTTTCCTCGGCGAAAGCAAAATTGAAAAAAAGCCGTGCAGCCAATGCAATTGCTCTTGCGATTGCCGTACAATCACGAGCAAAGCCAAATGGTGTTTGCATAGTAATGGTGATTGAATTATGCCCCAGACAATCAGCATCATCAGCATTGTTTGTCCGCAGTTAGTTACCCCCGTCGATGGCAGCAGGACTGCCATCATTACCGTAAGGAAGAAGCCGAAAGAGGAAGGGGTGAGGGCAAAGGATTACAGGAAGTGGGGAAAACAAAAACCGGGATAATCGAAAGGCCTCTGGAATCCTAACTGGAATGGAAAGAGAGAGAGTTTGCCTGCGTGCCATTGTTTTCGGTTGTTTTTACTCTTTTCTACTTTTTTTTGGAACTTTTGTGGGCTTCGTTTTTTGGGGAATTCGTACAAAATTGCACTTCAGTTTAGTCACCAAGGCCGGGAAGCCATTTGAAACAAGTCACACGGACAAAAGCTGGCCATCCTTTCCCTCGCCCACGAGGACTACTCGATAGAGAGAAAAGAGAAAACAAATTGGAAAATGAAAGACGAAAATTTGAGGTGTCACTTGAATGTATTTTCTGACGCTGACAGCCAGCTCTTCAATTTCGCCCCTCGCTTTCTCTTTCCCATCTCCGGGAGAGGATGGTTTTATTTTTCTCATTCATTTCACTTTTTATTTTGGGTTCGATGCGTGTCCCATTTCAATGACAACACGGTCAAATAAACAAATTTGAAAAGCCGATTAATGAAATTTTCGCCGAAAACAGCGAGGCCTAAAAACCCAACAATGGAAATAAAAAGCTGCCAGCGTCTAGCTAAATTCATATTAATTAGCATAATTACTTTAATGAGATGCGTAATTAGTGCAAAATGCCCCAGCCATTAAACAATAAATAAAACCATACCAAATGGATGGTCTACCAATCCGACATGAATTGTTAATAAATCCCAAATGCATTAAAAGTCCATTCCCCTTGCTCATCTCACCCATTTCAATTTGCTAGATTTTCAAACGCGGCGGCATTAAAATCTCCATTAAAAACAGTGAGCTCGGGGTAATCAAAACTATTTTGGCTATGAACAAATTACCAACTGACTAATTCACTGGCAATAAAAATATGAAACATTATTTCCATTCCAAAAGCAACAAGCTGGGGAGAATCTAAGCTATTTAGAATATTCTGC
>JBAMCP010000026.1:19600-65074 GCA_037075105.1 Lissocephala sabroskyi
CACACACACACACCAAAGTCTTCATCGACGTGAGTGAGTTTCGGTATGTGCAGGATGCGTGTGTGTGTGTGCATTTGCATGTGCGCGCATTTGTGTTTTTTGATTAATATTTTTGCGGGTGCTGGTGGTGCGTGTGTGGGAGCGAGGTGTGCGTGTGTATCATGTTTGCCGCAGTTGTTGACTGTCGTTTGCCATAACGTCAAACTTTCCTAGGACATAGTCGCCCCCCTGGAACCGCTGGCGCGCTGGTATGTATTTTTGATTCAAAAGTTTTGCATATTTTCCTTGTAAAATCAGTAAAGCAGCAAAAATTTATAAATTATGCATGCAACAGCAACGGCGGCCACGTACACACAAACACCAAAAGTTGCACACGCCAAAACTTCGCCCCAAAAAATAAGGAGAACCCAAACTACCAAGGGCCCCGCGCCGGGCGACAAGTCAAAAATTCAAACTAAAAAAACTTTGAGTGGCTTAGGGAAGGGACGGACCCCACGGACGGCTCCCTGTCGTTCTACTCTTTCTTCTCGGCAGCTCTACTTACCCTTGGCCTCGTCTCGTAGTCGAGTGGATTGGCCACGTAGATGACACCGGTTGTGTTTTGAACGGCAAACGCATTGCCTATGTTACCGCCTGTGATCTGGTATCGAATATTCGTCGCTGCAAGGAGAAAGACAAGTAAATAAATCAGAGCGGGAGCAGAAAATCGAAGATAAAAACAGATTAATTCAAATCGGTTTATTTAACTTGGCAACCAACTTGGGCCGGAACTCCAGCCTGTTTTCCATACGCGCCGGAGCCGTTGAAATTTAATTTATTTTAAAAGCCCATGTGTGGGTGTTTATTTACGTGTGTGTGTTTATATTTTGTATTTTTATTAAATTAAAAGCCAAAGGAGCAAAACAGGCATGTAAAGCGCCCGATGGCAGGTACCCTGACGCGCCTCAATGAGCTTGGCCAATTGGGTTAATATGCCGGCAGGCACATTCACACACACACACACACATACAGCCAGCCCTTTGGTTGTGGCTCACCCACATACACAGACAAAGTTTCCACCCCTTCCGGTGTTCATTCAGCAAAGATCAAAAGCTCTGCACCGCACGCAATAAACAGTCAACTTGGCGAGCCAAAGAGTCAGCGAGTCAGTCAAAGAAATCAGAGCAGGAAGGCCAGGGGGCGTGGTGGGGGGCGGGCCAACAGCATCAGTGGCAGCTTCAGGAATAATTAAGTTCATTAAAAACATTTTCACAGTCACAAGAGCACAAAAAGGCGCTGCGAGCAACAACAACACCAACAATGCGCCGGCAAAGGGCAAACAGAAAACTTGGCTCGAACAGGCAAAAAGAAAAGCCCAGGCAAAGTGGGCGATGGCAGCAGCATCATGCTCTGCTCTCGAAAGGCCGTACAACAGGGCGTATAATTTACTTATTAAATGATTAAACGGCTGGCAAAGTGTTGCCAGCAGCCCCCGCCAACCAAACCGAAGCGCGGCCGTCGCTCCGCCAGCCACACATGAGGCAAACGGCGCCTTCGTATTTTCTCAAACCCAAAGGGGTTAAACGGGACGTGGTTTCCTCGTCTAGGCGGAAATGTCAAAGACAAACATTACGTAAATTAGCGTGGCAGTCTAAACTCGTTTAAGGTCTGCCGACAGACGGGAAAGCTGCTGAGATGAGTGTGCTTTTTGGCACTTTCTGCTCAATTAAAAAATAAAATACACACTCACATGCACACTTGTGTTTGGCAAACATTCACTTAGCAGGCTCATTGCTAAATGCAGTGAAAATGCGAGAGACGGCACATAAAACTGTCAGGCTCGCTGAGCAGCAAACTTCCCGGGAATGTCAAGGAAACAAGAGCCTAGGAAGGGTGTGGGGGTTGGCTGCTTTTATAATTTACGATGTCATGACGCCATTTGAAAATCACTGATAATGATAATAAATTAATATACACGCCATATAAAGTTGAAAATCATGCTAGACGCCGGACCCAGAGCCGGGGGCGTAAAGTTGTCAGTTTTGTTGTTCGCATTGTGCCGACTTCTTTGCTATAACAATTTTATGTTTGTTGTCTTTTACTTATTTAGCATGAAAAGTCAGTTTACACAAAATGCTGGCATATAAAAACAACGAAATTCTATTTCTCTTTCTTTCGCTTGGCCTTTTCACAGGCTTTTATGGGAAGCCAGAGGCCAAGGCCTTAAATCTCGCCTCGACCGGCTGGGCGGGGCGGCTTTTGTTTGTTGTGCCGTTAAAATGCTTTATATGCCGCACTTTAGATCAAAATGAACCTACAACGTGGCGGCGGGGTTGCCTGGGGGCCACAAAAAATCATTGCCTACTTTTCAGCGGCTCTCAACATTCTTTTCTCATAGTTGCATAATCCGGCGGCAGACACAATCGAGTGGACTGGAGATCTAATAAATAATTTCTAGGCTCATAAATCCCAAATGCTCTACGGGCACAGTCTAGGGCAAAAGTTTTTCTTTTTGCTCTCGGCTCCAAATCACATACAAGAAATTGTCATACCGTCCCGAATTTCCATCTCCTTGCTGCTTAGCAGTTTCAATTTCTAAAGCACAGCCATTCATATTACATTATGGATTTTATGTATGGCCCGGGCTGCCAGGCGGGTTAGTTGAAAATTCGTGTGCTCTTTTACCCGCCCGGGGAACTTTCTGTGTTTTTTCCTCCAATTCGGGTTAATGTTCTTTTTTTTCGCCGCCAGCTTCGCTCTGCCCACAGCCCTTTCGGTAGACGTCAGACCGGCGTCATCGACGACAACCATAGCGATTTGGTTTAGTCGAGCAAAACTTTACTGCCCGATGGGTTTTTGTCACTCTGTTGCTGGTCCGGCCACCCAGGCGACGACCCTCAAACTTCTGGTCTATTTTGAATGCCGCATATGTATGAGAATTCTTCAAAACAGTCTGGGCGGAGGCTAGGGCAACTCAATTGAGGCTGCGATGAAAGTTTCTCTGAATTTTGTGAAGAAAGTTGTTAAACGCTCACAATGAGATTTTGAATGTTTTTCATGCTGCAAAGCTCTTTTCGATGTAAACAAGACTTTGGCTTTGTTGTGTCCCTGCTACTGCGGGGTGGCCTGTTTCTTTCTCTTCTCATAAACAATAATAATTTTCGTAGGGAAATCAATATCCATATTATTTGCTCAATTGCCCAGGCGGTTCGCCATGTTTCCCGTCCGATTCAATTGGCCCACGGACTCTCTGGCTGGCCAGGATTGTCTGGTGTGTTTGTCTTTGTATTTTATGGTGGATTTATTCATACCATTCCCTGGCACATGCGGAATATACTCTCTACAATATGGGAGGCCTTCAGGCTCGTTAATATTTAGTAAATATTTGGTTTGCCTACCAAACGCAATCACAATGCCCATTCGGCCGCATGGCCTATTAAAATAAATAAACGTTTATGGCGACCAAGGGATCGGATCGAAATGCCCGATGCCCGGGCCATCAAAAAGTTATGATATGTGAAAAATATTCAAACAATGTTTTAATTTTATTAACAAATATATGAGAGTCGCCACGCCCCTCCCTGGCCCATGCTGATAAGGTCGTGGCGGTCGCTAAAATACAAAAATTACACTTCCGTTTGTCCATCGATTGGGGACGGCGGAAGCCCCTCCCAAAAAAATAATATACGAAATGGAAATTACACTCACACTCATTGTGATCCTTGGCGTTGACGGTGAGCACGGTCGTCTGCAGGTCGGCATTCTCATCGATTTCAGTCTCGTACAGAAATCTATCGAAATACGGCGGCGAGTCGTTTTTGTCGGCAATACCAATGCGTACAAATTTTGTAACTGCAAATGAAAAAGAAAACACAGAACATAAACCACAAAAGCCAAGACTCAAGCGCTACAATCAAACAAATGCTGGGTATATATAAAGTGGTCTATATAAATTCGATTAGTGCAAGCAGCTGGCCAAATGAAATGACAATCTAAGCGGGCTTAATTATGGCAAAATTTATTGATTGACAAATTGCAGCTCAGCCGGGCACGTGCGTGGGTTATGACAAGGCCGCAACATAGGCCAGGAAATCGTAAAAGCTTTCAATTTATGCCAGAAACGTGGTCAGCATTGTCACCGCCATCGCCGGCGCCAGTGCCTCCTAATGATCATAATTAAACTGTCAATGCGTGAAGGGACCAGTCGAAGTGGCTGGCGAACACGAAGCCCCAAAGCGTTGACCGTTCGCTGCCCGGTTCGGAGGTTCTCTCTCCCTCTTGGGCCTTGAAAGTTTTTCGTGTAGAAATTAAAAAAACATTTTACTCAAAGCAAAAACTTTGTGCTGCCCTCCCCGCCACCCCCGTCTGTGCCAAAAAGCAAACTTGCAGTGCAAGTTAAGTTGGCCAGAGGAATCTTTTCAGGGTCTCACTGGCCGGTTTGCTGGGTCTGCCTGCACTTAGCTTGGTGTTCTCGGTGCTCGGTCTTCTGTTGGGTTTTGGCCGGTTTGGTTTATTTGCTTATTTCCTACTAATGTCTTGCAAAACAAAAGTTCGCCGATAGTTTTCCTGCATTTCTGCAGCGCCACCCAAAACGGAACGTGCGTTAATGAGTTTTGTTGTACACCAAAATCACTGAAATACCAGGCACCAGCAAAGTGCTCCAATGAGAATCGAATGAGCACCACTGCGCCACAAAGAGCAAGCAGAGAGCCAGGAGAGCCTGAAGGGCGAGGCACGTGAGTAAATACTTGAGATTACATTTGGCAGAAGGCGGAGGGCGGAAAGCGTGCAAGCTGAGTCCCTTGCTCAGCTTTTTGCTCAGCCAAAGTTTTTAATAATTCAAGTGATTTGATTACTCGGAAAATAAACCAAAAAACTGGAACCAGATGATTCTTCTGAAATACAAAATCACTTTGAGCCAAAGGCTTCAAGTTGGCTTCAGAGTTGGCAATAATCCGCTGGGCGGCCAAACCAACTCGCATTCTTCCAGGCCAAAAAAACCCACACACCCGCTTATATAAATTCTCCGAATATTTGGTAAGCCCCGGGCCCCTGCATTTGCTGGAGAGCCTGTCACACATCATAAAATTGCACAGAAAATTAATATTGCCAACAGGCGGCTACATGGCTGACGGACTGGCCTCCGGTGCGTATGCTTGATATTGAAAGTCTGCAACAAACGGGCAACCACGTGTGTGTGTGTGTGTATGTTGGATAAATTTTATTAAATGCACTTCCCAGCTTGCTTCTTTCATAGGCTATTGTTAAAATTTGACTTGCATTGAAATTCAATTTTTTTTCATAAATTGTGCATAACAAAATTTAAGCAGTTTTTCCATCAATGAAATCCGTAGCTTCTGACATTTTCGTTCAAATTCGAATTTATATTCTTCTGCATTTTTAATAGCCACAAACTTCATTGTGGTATTTCGAAAAGCCTTTTTTCAAATTTAGTTCTATGAAATTTGAGGTTGCGTTTTGTTGGTCAGCAAGAATTTTGACTCAAAGCTCAAGGTAAATAGAGATAAGCCCATAGAAAATACAAAAAACTTTCCATATTATTAAAATGAAATAGAGGAATAAAATGAGGCCAATTGCGGGGCCTCTGGAACTGTGGAAAATTTAAGAGATATTGACAAAAGTTTTTCTCTATTTGATTTTTTATTTTAAGAAATAAATTGCAATCGGAGCACAAAAACTCAGTTCAGACCTTTAAAAGAGCATTACATGCTCGGGTTGCCAAGCGCTCAGCTCATCTAAAATTTTTTACTGCTTTACGCACAAAGTTAAATGCAATCAAGTGTTGGAAGACTTTTTATGTAATAAAATAAATAACATCTAATTTAGAATTTACCCCAGCTTTTCATTTCGTTCATATGCTCGGAGCTTAGGAGGTGGACACCGAAACGAGAAAACGGGCAATAAACCAAAAAATAAATACCAAGAGAAAAAATAAACCTTCCAACCGCTTCGACTGGCCAACCGTGGCAAATAAATAGAGAGTGGAAAATGAAGAAACTCTGCTGCACACACGCCAGCCACACTACCAAAAGAGTGTGTAGCTACAATACACTGAATAAATACAAGGTAGACTCGTTTACCATTTACTTTTTGTGGCGGGCAGAGCAAACAGAATTTCTAGGGATCCGGGGCCAACTTGGAATTGAATTTTTTCAGAAGGGAGAGTGGAAAGAACTCAATGCCCTTTCTTGACTTAATTTTTGGCACTCACTCCGGGCACTCACACGAGGGTAGCCAGAGGGGAAAAAAATCTGAAAGGGCGAAATGACGAGGACGGCGGCGGCTGCATGCTAAAGTGGCTTTAGTTGCTGTTAAATTGAGCAGCAAGTTGAACAGCCGACAGTCAGAGGCCCTTCGCTCGCTTTAAACTATTAACAGGCCGGTTCAGGTGATGGCAGGCAGCCAGCCAGCCAGCCGGCAGCTATTTATGGCAGCATAACTGGCTCACCATCAAGCGCTGAGAGTTTGGCAGTCATCAGGGCTCGCCCACAAAGCATATGTCGTCGGCAGGGGCTGGCATGCAGTTGAGGGGCTGACTGATGTCTGTAAACAAACCCGGGCAGGCACACAAGCAGACATAAACGCCTTCCCCCGCCCTGCCAGCCATTTATTACGACTGCTTTGGCTGACTTTGATGCTGGATTTTATACTCTTTTTTCAGCAAACCAAAAGAGCTAATAAGGCTCTAAAAAAATACTAGCTGTTTATATGAAATTATTTAGAAAGAAGCGGCGTCTCTTTCAAAAGAGACTTTTATCTTCGGGGCTTAGAGTGTGCTTATTTTTCTGTTTCTATTTACCCCGTTTTTTCGGATTTTGAAGAAAAAATGTGTGCAAAGTGGCGTCAAATGTCAGAGCTGTTTAAATCAGACATTGCCTTCCGTCGGCGAAATGGCCACCCAAAGTAGCTAGCCGAGTGGCTCGTAAACTTGGACAATTTTTATGTTGGGTGGTCTCAGTTTCAGGACCGGCCCACTCGCGATCTTGTGTAACAAAGCAACTCATTTGGTGGGCGGTGAAAGAGAAGCTCCTGATAGTTGAATGGCAATTGTCCCACTTTGACAGCTGCCTGCCCGCTGTTATGATATCTTATGTCAGTATTTGTGCATGTGTGTCCTAGGATATATATATGAGTGTGTGTGGCTCAGGTGAGTGTACGTGTCGTTGCAGCAACTGCTCGTCCTGTAATGGGCCATAATGGATGACAAGCCGAAAAGTACAAGAAATCATTGAAATCATTGCATACTTTTTGTGTTGTGACTTCATCGATTTTCAGGTGGCTGAGTTATTTTCACTTTTCCTCCTAGGACCACTTTGTTAGACGAGTTTCCGTTAAATTTTTATTACCGGAAGGATCTTTTATTTACACAACAGTAAAAAAATAGCTTTGACATAAGCACAAAATTTATTCAGGGGGTTAAATGGGCCCACGAAAATTCAAGAGTTCGTTTCACTCACAGCATAAAATATTTCAATAAATTCTCGTTACGTTATGTAAATAAATAAATTACAACTTTTAATTTACTAATTAGTTTTCCGTGACTGAACAGCAAAACAAAATAAACAAATAAATATGCTCGAATGTGGAGCAGAACATTTTGCAAATACACAAAACACACAACCAACCAGTCAAATAAACTGTTTGGCTTACTTTCATAGCTGGAGTTGTTGTTTGTGTTATTAAAGTAAATTTTAATCCTCGAGGCCTTTTGACGGCACTTTGGCAGCCACTAAACCGAAAGCCTTTCCGCCCAACTTGCCGCCCACATATGGAAACGAAAGACAAACAAACGGCGACCAACCAAAAGATATGCAAACAGGCGATTCCGTAATAAATTTTCCAAACTTAAGATCTCCTTAAAGTGTTTGCTGTTTGTATTTGGCATTCACTGGTAAAACGGACAGGTTGGTTTGATTATTTATAAAAAAAAGAAACATGAACGCTTTAAAGTTTCTATTAAGCTGGATTAATTTACTATAACATTTAGTTAAAAAAAGTTTGTCCTCCTTACTTCCCTTTTTAGTCAACTGCCAACTTCAAGGGGGAACCAATTTAACTCAGTTTGACTTTCCACCTAATATTTGCTTTGTGTTCTATTCGTGTCCCTGGGGCGTATGCGTGAGATGTCATATTTTGACACCGCTTGTAATAAAGAACCCCCTGGGGTCAAAGTTGTGGACAGGGGATGGGGAGATTTCCCTCTGTCTATCAAATATTTATGCAGCCCAAGTCAAAGTCGATGAGAACTTGTGTTGGGAAACTTTAACCCCCCCAGCCTGCGGGTGTGTGGGCTCCAGTCCTAATTGCCTTTAAATGACAAAAATAATTAACACGAGGCCGCAACTGGCGTTGACAGGAGCCTCCTCCGCGTGTCAGTTGGTCGGCAAGAACCGCACGCACACGTGGCGTATACGTAAAATTGCATATTTCGCATTGTAATGATTATTTCGCGCACCGCATTGGCAGCGCCAGGAAATGACGGAAAAGTTGTTGTAAAAATTTCAACCGCTTCTCCTGGGCCCCCGATTTTCGCTTTCCGCTTCTTTTTTTTATTTTTGTATTTTAATTGCGGTCACAATGCCCCAGACACCCATCGGGTCGCCGGTCCAAGGGTGAATCGCCGTAATTGCGCCACGCAGTTGCCCGCTTGGTTTATTAATGAAGGCAAGGCGAGCGGATTGGGCACAAAGGCGGCCAAAACACGTGACATTCAAAAGCCCAGGCCCATCTACAGATCCAAGAGCAACCAACAGCAACAATAACTCGGCCAACTGAGCTCATTATGGCTGGAAAAATATTTGTCAACTCATCAACATCAGCGCTGACGCTGGCGAGCATTTTTTTTTTCGGTTTATACATAATTTCTGCGCCATCTTGTTTTCTTGTTTATCATCGGTGCGCGGGTGTGTGGATGTGCGCTTGTTTTGCCTTTTGCTTTATTATTGCGCACGGTTTTTAATTAGTCCTGGTCGCCAGTGGGAAAAGAAGATTTCTCCCGATTTGAAAGGATTGTATTTCTGCGCTCATTGCTCTAAGCATGGATGAGCAATTGGGACTTGAATTCTAGCAAAAGCAGTGCTAAGGATTTTGAACTCTTTAAGGAAAACAATAAGGCAGGTGATGATGATCGTTTAAAGTTTTAAATGTTGGACAATTACCCTCAACCAATTAATTATATTTATTAGAGTAGATTCTGCGGCGGTTTATCAGCTCGTAGGCTCGACTCAAAAAGAGTATCTAAGTTACGTTGTGCTTGGTTTTCTAAGCATTTCAAAGGTTAATTAACAACAACGACCACCGCCAGGCCAATGCACCGAAAAGTTTAAAAGCAAACGGTGACGGGGATTGGAATCTCCCCGGCGGAGATATTTCCGGAATGCCGGCATCTCTGGCCGGATGTTGTTACCGGTTCGAGAATTCGGTTCTCAGTGGCTGCCTTTGATTCGCAATTCGTCCCCGTCAGTCGCTGCCCCCAGCTTTGGTCATTTTTGCTGTGATTTCGCCGGACTAATGAATACAAATATTCATGAAATTTTTCCGTGTACTTTGGGTTGTTGTAATTGAAATTTCGCATTAAGCCCAAATCGTGAGCGGATTGTCTGAAAGTTAATGAGTGGCTCCTGCCGAAAAACTCATCAGGGTATAATTCCGTTTGGGTTCAACGAGTTTATTAAATGAATCGCGGAATTACGAGTGGCGTCCGTCGCCTTTTTTTTTTTGGGTGGGATTTAATTGCCTCAAGGATTTGTGATTTGTTTTTTTGGGTTCATTACGGTCACTGAATTTTTTTTCCACCGAATTTCCGCTAAGAGGTCCTAAGAGGGTTCCGATTGTTGGGTTCGGCGCCAGCGGAAATTAATCATGTACGGGTTGGCCATCAACCAAATTAAAGGAAGGTTCTATGAATTTTAAATTAAGAGAAATAAAATTCTTTGCATACATAGAAAACGCATCGTAAAGAGCAAAGAACTGTCGAGCGTTCTCATAGCGTCTCAGAAAAAGCTTAAAACACACAATTATATCCTTGAATAGACAGCGCTTGTTTTGAGGAAATTCATTTCCTTTATTGCTTGCCAGACAAGCAATTATTTCCCCACCATCCTCAGTTTAGTTGAGAGTAAATAATCTAATGCAGCTCGGTGGTAAACAGCTTACCAATAACACGCAATTTGCTTACAATTCGTAGTCACTTACCCAAATAGGTGCTATTTGTCAAGACCCAAAAGATTTTTAATGGATCGACCATAACTACGCAGGCAGAGGCAACAGAGGCAGCTCAACACCGCCGGCCACGGTGAGGGATTTGATGTATTGTTGTTGCTGCAACTGCTGCTGTTGCTGACGATGCCGGCAACACCTTTTGCCAGTGCGATGGACGGTGAGGGTGTGAATGAACGACGAAAGAGCAGATGATGCTACAAATTGCGTTACCAGGTGATGAGCGCCAGGCACTGCGCCGACCGATCCACTTACTCTCCCCCACCGAGCAAACAATTAAATTGCTGGTGCTGTTGTTTCTGCTGCTGCTGTCGCTGTCGATGCACAGCCCAGACTGCTTTGCTTTGTGATTTCACTTTGTTGCCGCTGCTGCTGCTGCGATGAGTGATTAAAGTGATGAGAACGGGGCTGTCGTGGGAGTTGCTTGTTTTGTCGACGCTTCGTTTGGCTTGCCAGTTGCTGCGAATGTTGCAGGTGCTTTGCTCTAGTTTTAATGAGCGGATCGCGTATGCTTTTGAGGTGTTCTTGCAATTTGCCTTGGGCCTTTTTGTTGCATTTATAGAAATTAAATCGTTGCGCGTTTCTCATAGTAAATGACCGAAACTTTGTTGGTTATGCCGACAAACTAACTACGAGTATTCCCGCAATAGAATATTGTTTTTTGACAGACCAACTCTTGATTGCATGGCCTTGTGCGTATAAACAACGAAGCACTGTGGACACTGAGAAAAAAACAGCGAAATTTTTACTTTCGGCCGCCCACAAAATTCACACGAATCACACGAGTTTTTCAAATCACTGCGGTTGCCTGTGTGTGCGTGTGTGTTGAGCCACTTGTAACTTGGCCTTTTTAATTGCTTTTTACTTGTTTGTTTTTGCGGCTTTTAGTTATACAAGAAAAATCGTTTGTGGTTGTTATTAAATTTGCTTCCATCTCCACATAACAAGCGGCCAATACGCTTGACTTGCCTGCCCACTCGGTGTTCGTATCATTGGCAATTATCACGTGGTTGTTTTGGCCATATTTTGTGAACCGGATTGCATGACAGTGGATGCTTTGTTTACACAATTTTACGAAAAATCTCCCATTTAACTTCAAATGAAATTCTAGACTATTTGCTTTTCGACCTAATTGTCGGTTTCGTTTGCTAAATTATATCGAATGGGTTTAGCCATCTTGATTGCATTTTTGTCGAGATCTTTAACTTCTAATTCAAGCCAATGACAATTCTTTCTAAAAGGATTTGGAAAGGAAAATGTCTGTTCTTCATGGAAATTTATTTCAATTGTGTGAGTGCTCTTTTTTGGGAGATCAGAAGGGTGCGTTGATTTTGCTATGAACCCAATTTTGGCAATTCAGATTTTAATTTTATAAAATGCTTATCAAATCTCTATTTAAGATCTAAGATCTTTCTTGGAAACCTTGAAATGAAATCTATATCTCAAATTCTAATGCGGATTTATTTGCGCTGCATTGCTTTCTAATCTTTATTAAGCAGTAAAAGGTCTGGGAAAATTATAATAAGCCAGCTGAGTGTTTGGAAAGAGCATTTGAGGAGCAATGAAAAACTCATCCATTCTTTGTTTTGGTCTTAATTTCCTGAAATTTTAAAGTTTCGTAGCATACTTTTTAGGGCATTGGATTTCAAAGGCCAGAGAAGAAACTTTTATTTAGATGTTTTCATTTGCAATTTAGGTTAACATGCCCCCTAGACGGCTTCTTGGTATTGTCCTCTGTTGTCCTGAGGGGGAAAAGGATTTCTGAAAGATTTATTCCAACTATTGTGGGCCAATGGCAGTTTCCTTTTGCTAATCATTCATGGCTTTGCCCGAGAATCCATTACCCATTTTGTTTGTCGTCAAGGCAACGCAACCAAAGCAGAGGGGCAGCCCATCGCCTACGCCAAGGTAAGGCTAAGCAAACAATTGCCAACGACAAGGGCCCAACTACTTGGAAATTCTCAGTGGCACTTCAAACAAACGCAGCAGCTAAGTTTACACAATGGCCCCAAAAATGGCCCGAGCTTAGCAACAACCGACTGACCGGGCGGCCCTCAGAACTTGAAACCAAACAAAAGGCTATTCGGACGCCCCTAAACTGGCGTTAATTAACGCATACGCAGCCCACGGCCCACTGCCGACAGACCCAGGAAATATGCCATCTCCCCGGCAGCCTTGACCTTTATCTGCAGGCGCTGCCAATCGAGATTTTGAAGCACCGCCGCACCGTCCCACCCAGCGGCCCGCGGCCACAGCAACATCTGCCTGTAAATATTTAATTGTTTATGGCCTGGGAAAGTGGTAGACAGCCGCGCGGTATCATCTATCCCAAATGGACTTGGACTGTTGAGCCCTTGGCTTCGCTGCGGGGCTTAATGGACAAGGACGAGCGAGGCGACTAAGCTTTCCCCGAGCCGAAACGATTAAAGCTTACGCAAAGTAATTAGTTACTCAATTGCTTTACGTCCGAGCTGAGCCCTGCATACAAATGGATGCTTTTCGGGTGCTCCAGGGGCCGGGCAAACTCATAAATTATGCATGCCAGTTATGATGGGAGCAATTGCGCGATTGAGAAGCACTTAGAGCGATGGAAGCTGTGAAAAAACGCAAATCAATTGGCCAAACGATATTAGCCAACTCAGTCACTGTCGGCTTATCGCATAAAAGTCCATTGAGGTCGGCAAAAATTAGCGTTAAGGTCATCGACAGGAACCACAAGCTCGTCTTTCTCCTGGCTGCTTTTAGTTTATGCAAATTTACGCCTGCCTCGCTTTGTGTCCGGGTGTCGGGCTGGGTGGGTTCAGTGTAACATAATCCCCATTGGAATACAATTTTTAAGTTAATCAAGAAAAGTTTAAGACTCAAGACAGCGGCATTTTTAACTTTTTTTTTGGCGAGTGTCCTCGGAAACTTAAGGCAGTTGATTTCTTAAGAGAGAAAAAAAGGCAAGGACTTGGCTACATCCAACGACCGCTGGGGCTGTTTGGTTGAGCGGGTGGCAAGTGCGGTTGTCCGCCAAAGAAAGACGAGAATGAAAAGGGAAAAAGCCTCAGCCGTTGCACAAATTTTGAAATTGCACTTTTCCTTAAAAGTTCCTTTCCGCCGGAAATACAAAAGCATAAACTTTCCGTCCCGAACAACCCGAGAAATGGCAACTAGAAACCCTCAACTGATCCCCTTGTTGCTGCCAGCGGAGGCGGTCGTGTCGGTCGTGGTCACCATAGAAAGCGTCAAAAAATAAAGCTCAAACTGTGCGGAAGTTGACTAAAAAATAAACTTGCCGAGAAGAAGACCCGAGGAAGGCGTTGTACTAAATTAGATGGTTTCATTTGCCAATTCTCCCACAGCCCGAGAAGGTCAAAATGCACAACCTTCTTTTCTTACAGTCAAACTAAAAGAACTAATCCAAAATCTCTTTGATGAATCCTCTTATGAAGGTAATCACATATCTCTTGGGACTCTTGATTCCAAAAATTCCCCAGGAGAACTCGAAACGCGGAAACTCAAAAGCTTAAAGCTGGGGAAAAAAGGAAACTTTCAGAGGCCGCCAACAAGCCAGGCAGCGAATGCACTTCCAAGTGCTCTCGTCGCTTTGTTTAGCTTTGTTTTCCAACTGTTGACGTGCAATTCAAATGAGTTAACAGCGCAAGTGACCCACATAGCCAGCAGGCGGCGAAAAACATGAAACACATCAACAAAAAAAAGAAAGAAAAAAACTTATGACAAGTTGGCTTGTTTGCCGTTGCCTGCGATGGCCTTCCCGCCATTCAGACAGAGTTACAAACAAGCGAACACCGGCAACATTTGTTGGAGTTTCAGCTACAATTGTTGTTGTTGTTGCCGTAGAGAAGACAAAGACACAACGCTGCGAGGAGGTGAAGGAAAACAATTATAAGCAGCATATCCGCAAAAGTGGCAGATTGCCTGTTGCTGACAACGCTTTGTGACGGCAGCGATGACAGCGACGGCAACAGCAACAACAGCAACGAGAAACGTGTTCATGTTTGGGGCTCGCAACTCGTTCTCATCATGGTGACGGCTCACGACCACCAAAGCCCTTGGAGTGATATAAGCGGCACGTTTTGAAATCAAGCTGCATTCGTTCGCTTAGCTACAAAATTGCAACAATATGCATCTTAAGAACTTAGCAGAGCATCAAATGCGCTTAACTATTCAATTATTAGAACCAGGGAGCGGTCACGTGCCGAGCTGGCAGTCTCAAAAGAACCGAGCACAACTTCCCATCAAATTGCAAAATGTGACTGGAATATGGCAAGCAGGGACGGCCCGGCACGAGGGCCCAAACTTTTTGAATTTCTTTGCTATTTTTCGATGAATTTTCCTAACCACAAACGAAAATGTTGTAAACTTTTTACGCAACGGCACAGCCCGGCTGTCGGGCAGCTGGGCCTAGCCAAGGCCCACAGATACGGATATAGATTAAATATTGAATTACCACTCGAGTTTGTTCAACATAACGGCAACTTAAATAAAATGTAATTAATTTGTTTTCCGGAGGGTGAAAACAACCAGCGTTCGGCCGGCTCAGTGCGGCCTTCTGTTCTACCGACTACCAAATTGACTTGGCCAAGTTTCTTGGGGGGCCCAAATCGCCATGGATTGGCTCGGGTGGGTCTGTCTGGGTTGGGGGATTTCTGGTTGGTCTACTTTGGATTATGTTGTCTTGTATTAAATTTACAAGCCGACAACTTTAGAGCTGTTACATTCGTGCTTGCTAGAATTGCTGGAGCGTTGGACTGTAAATAGTCGACTTCAAGGAAGCGGATGTTTGTCTTTGGTGTGGGTGAGGATGGGCAGAAAACTGAGGTAATTCACCCGCAAGCTTCCTTTTGAAATTCTATAGAAATTTACTTAAACTTTTCAGACTGTTGACAGCCATTGAAAATTATTTAATCGAACGTAAATAATAAAATCTTCTTTCTTTCTTTCCAGATTTCGAAATTTAATTAAGTTCCAAACGTCTTCAAATGAAATTAGACTTCGTTTGGTAGCTTTGTGTGCAATTTTATGGCTGATTTGAGGCTGCTCAGATCGTATTATACTCGCAAATATAAACAGCAATTGCTTGTTTGCCAATGTCATAGACACGAAATGAAGATTTAATAGTCGTCACGTGCCCCGTCCTCACGACCAGAAAAATACAATAAAATCGCTTCGAAAAATATCAAATATACACAAATACCAGCACAACAATCACAGCCACAATTTGGGTGCCTCTGTGTGTGTGGAGGGGAAAAACAAAACAATTGTGCTTTGGGGTCGTTCGCCGTGTCTGCCGCTTTTGACACTCGACACTTCCGCCGGCCCCAGTCGGGCGGGCGGCCGCGCCCCATCCGTCAAACACTTCAGCGATGTGCCAACTAACCACAAGTGAAAAGCGCACAGGAAGCGAGAAAATAAGGTTTCGAGCTTTGGCTTTTGGCCGAGTGTCCTCACTGCCAGTCGAACCGATGCCCCGCCATCTGCTTGGGCGTCCTTGCCGCCGACTGTCGTCCGTCTGTTTGCCGAGTCTCATTTGATTTTTTTTCGGGCTGCTGCTTTCCGAAAGTGTCAGCTTTTGGGGGGGTGTCGGTGGCGACTTTTGGCGTTTTGGAGTATTTATCGTGCTTTTATTTTGTCAACATTTCGTTGCCAAAATGAAAATAAATTCAAATGATTTATTTACGAGCATTTGATTTATTTGATTTTCGACAGCCACCGCCCTCCCCCGCCACCTTCATCGCAATGCAGTAAACGTCAATTTACAGCCACCCATCGGCCAACTTCCCCGCCCATAAATTTCATCAATTTTTTTTTTTTATTTTTCCCAGCCCAGGACAGCTAAAATATTTTCAAGTCTGGTGCCATCCTGGGCTGGCCAATTGAGCGAATTTCGGTGAGCTCGGCGCATTTTATGCGCATGTTTATTTGATTTTTGCACATACTCAACAAATGTTGCAATCCTCGTAGTCAGCTGGCCGACTGGCTGTCGATCTAAAAAATATATAGGGTTTATATATTGGTCACGTCAGGTTATAGGTCAGTGCACACATTCAATGGCCAGGCGGCCCCGCACATCGATGGACGTTGGGTGGATGCAACAAAAATTTATTGAATTCTCAATGACAGGGCACGAAAATGATTATTCGGATTCCAGAACAAATTGCACACTTAATTTATCGTCCAAAAATCGAATATTGGAATTTTCAAAATATTCTTTTCCAGATGCACCAATTAAAAAGGCCGGAGATAAAAATAATTACAAATCTCCAGACAGAAATGCCATAAATTCTGTCCCTTTTTATGGCTTAAAGTTTGAAAGGCGATTGGAATGTCTCAAGAGTCGCCAGACTGCAAAAGTGTCCAAGTGATAAAATTGAAGACCCTCAAGGGCAACGAAACCCTTGAAAGAAAAGTTCTTATTTTTTTTTAAGAAGAAAAACGCATCAATTTTCCAGCCATTATTGGCCTTATTTATTTGTTTGTTTGATTTGCTCTGCTTGACCGGCCAACCTGACACATGCCGCCCCCCAGAGCGCCGACTGTCGAGTGGAAAAAGAAACTTTTCAACGAATCTACGCGAAAGTGAGAGCAACTCAAACAGAAGCCAAGAGCAGCGGCTTTATTTCGTATTATTTATCTAATGGCAGAGGCGGCCGCCAGCCCATGAAAATACTCGTACTCGTATATAAAGAAATTTATACATCTTCGAGCACACGCACTTCTCCGGGCCGACAAAACGCCCGTTAGCTTAAGTGTTTATGATATTTTGATTTTATTTTATTTCCACGCCAGACAAACACCCACCGAACCGTGGACCCGCCGATAGGCCGCCCCGATACCTCGTCTGATGCTGAAAATGAAAGTTTAGTGCGAACTTTTCCGCCCTCATACATGCATTGATAATAACTGTATGTATTTTGTTTGTAAATGAAATGGCCTAGAATAAGCCGCTCCCAACTCATGGCGGCAGGAGGGCTTTTGTTAGTTTTTATGGCCAGGGACAGTGGCACTTTGAGTGTCAGAGAAACTTTTCTTTTATTAAGATTAAAAATGACAAAAGCGCAGTTGGTGGCGGACGCGGCTTTGACTTTTGGCCAGGGCCACACACAATTTGGCCGTTGACTGATAAGGCGCAGGGAGCATGGAATTTGCCGGGTCGGCCAAAAGTCGACGATGGCGGCCGCGGCCAAGGCCTAAGTGGGTGTCACGCATAAATTTCATAAATATTAGCGTCATTATTTCTGCGTGCCATTTGCCAGTTGCCGACGCCGTCCCACTCTTTGTCACGTGCCTGGGCTTCAGCTCCAAAACTTTTGCCAAAACACTTGTCCCGGCCTAAATGGCACATTTGTATGTGTGTGTGCGGGTGGGTGTGGCTGTGGGCTTTGATGCACATAAAATTATATTATTACGCAGCGTAGAGAAGGCGGAAAAGATTGCCAAGCGGGCGCGGCGGCCTGGACTCGAGAATGCTGAGAACGTTGACTCGGCGCGAAAACTGCTGGCAGCCGACTCAAAGCGGCATCAATCAATGCCCAGACCGCACACTGGGCCAAAGACAAGGGATTTCGCAGTCCACATTAAAGGACAATCGGGCGGTTCAGATATTTGGTTGAAAGCGACAAAATGTTTTTATTCGTTTTACTTCTTCTCTGGAATTTAAAAATCCACAAAGCAAATCCGAGAATCCCAGCCATTCCCATTCCGCTTGCCTCTTCTTTCTCATTACCCGCACCTACTTGGCGATTTGATTGACTCTAATGTGCGTGACCATTTGCCGGAGAACTGCCATCGGAAAGAAATCTCCGTCTTCGGGGTCAGTGTGTGGGCCAGGCCAACGATCCTTGGTCGAAGCCGGCCATCAGGCAAACCCAACAGCCAACAGCCAGCCATGTTATCAGCAACCGAGCATGTAATGCCAACACCATCGTCATCGACAGCCCATCAGGCCTGACAGAGGCCATGGACGACGACAGCCAGGCGAACGTTCACTTGTTTGCTCGTTATGCTGACTGCCTGTCGCGGCGCCACGTGGCGTATGAGTACTTTTGGGCATGCCTGTTGGCTTCGGCTGGCAACGGCGATTGATTGACGAGGAGAGCAGCGGGCGGGCGGGCGAACGAACGGGCGGTCATGGCAAACAAAAGTAAATCAATTATTATGAAACTCTGTTACACATTGTTGACAAATTGTTGTATTCGCCGGGTAAATTGCTGCCGTTCGGTGGGCGTAGACGCACCGAAAATTCAACTCATTAAAAAGTTCTACGAACTCTGCACATTTATGGCAATCATTTTTGGCTCTGCTGGCTCGCGATTCAAATGCGCAGCTTCAGGCTCAGATCAATATGCCAGATAAGCGGCCACTGTGAAAGGCAATTTTGGCTGGCAGTCTGTTTGCCATTTTTTATGGCTTTTTATTTACTATTTGGCTCTTGGAGCAGTTCGTATTTCGTCCAAAAGAAAAAGATTTATTTCTCTTGATTTTTGTTTACAATCTGCGTGCAATAAATATGCAAATTAGCCGCCCCACCAACCACCAAAAACGAACCTCATAAAACTGCATTATTGGCCACTCGAAAAGGCTCAGCTGACCGCCCCAAACCACTGAAGGTAAAACCGCTCAGTCAGAAAGTTGCTTGCTCAGTAAATCCCACAAGGATTTCATTAGTTTTTTATTTCGAAAAGCCTTTCCTTCAACCGCGCGCAAAGCAAGCTAATATCGGCTCAAAGCGGACAAAGGAGCGCTTGTATCGCTTGCCAGGAAGCGCTGAAGGGTAAGGAATTTTTAGTTCAAGGCAGTAAAGCCAATTTTGAAGGCCCCTAACTAAGTTTTATTATTTTATTGTGGGGCGACCTTTGGCAGCCGCAGGAGGAGCGTGTCAGGTTAAATTACAACGAATTTGTCTTGGGGACATTGTCAGTGGCGGCACCGTCAGTGGCCCAATGATTACAACAAGATGATAATGAAGACTATAAAAGACAAGGGCGAAAGCGACAGCGACAGCGAGAGTCGCTGGCGGGTAGCACATACTTTTGAACCGATTTTGTCGCCACAAAAGCTCAGTGGCTTTAATCCGACTTCAAAATTATAAACTAACGATGCGAGAAGCACGCACACGCTTAGCTCCGCTGATGGGGATTAAGTTGGCCGGGTTGTGACCCGCCCGCTAATGCAGGTTACTCTGGATTTGGTCCTTAGCCCCACGCTGATGCACAAAGTGCGGATAAAGTGGAGCAAAAATGCAGAGAGAAATTTCACAGTCGCAAAATTCAGCAAGCACAGGAGGATCCGCAAAGGACCCGGTTATCCTTCACGAGATGCACACACGTAGGAAGGCAGAGTTAAAAAGCAACAGAATCGCAATTAAGAACAAGAGAAGAGTGAAAATGAATACGGAAAATTTCAGTTGAAACTCTGCTTATCAGCATTTCAATTGAGGGTGAATTTTTCACACCATCAGCAGGGATTTTCGTGTACCTTTCATTTGAAGTCCCCAGGCAGAACAAAAGGAAATTGCCACCAGCATGCTGATTTTATGGAGCGCTAATTAAATTTATAGAAATTAATTTGCCAACATTTATTTTCAGTTGGGTCGCCGCGCACAGTAAACGAAAGGAACACAAAGCCGCCAGCCAAAATTCATCTCCCCCTCGAAAAAATAAAAGACACCAAAAAAAATATCCCCCAGTAATAAACTAGACGCGCTTAATTAGCACACAGCGCATTCGGTCCCCGGGCTGGTCTGTCCGTAAATCCACTGAGCTTAAACACACACACATAAAATTTTAAAGCTCCTCCCCGAGTCCTTTGAACTTAGCGCAAATAGAAACCGAGAAGGAGGATGGGAGCCGGGATCTCCTCAGTGCCTTTGACGCAGCGCAGCTGCTTGACAATAATTTGAACATGTCTCAAGTTGATCATTAGCATATTTCATAGGCGAGAGACTTGGAAAGAAGGCGGCACGGACCCTTTAATGGCAACGACACACAATTCTCATTTTCCCGGCATTCCAGCTGCCAATTGGGGGTGATTGGGGTGACTGTGTGTCGGGGTGTGCAGGCTGCCATCAGGATGCATATTTTTATGGGCAAACTAGTAAGGTTGCCATTTGCAAATCGACATCTTTGACGCACCCAAAAATGCACTCAGCTGTATGACCTATTTAGCCAACGGCTTCAGCCTCGTAGAAGTTGCAACAGCCACGGCGGCAGCCCCAGCGAAAGTCTCAGTTTTCCGTTTTCCCGGTGTGTGAAGATTGAAAAATGAGTCGCAGGGCTGCTGCAAAACATTCCATTCCGTTTTCTCATTCTTGGGTGCACTTTTTTGTCCTCTACCTTTCGATTGGGCTGAGAAGGTATACGAGTTCAAGGCACACGAAAGGTGTCTTGAAAAAAAACGCGCTTCGCATACAAATATTTATACCGAATCAAGGACCCGTACCAAAACGAAAGCCAAACATAAAATATAAATTATTAAAGTTACATAAAAGATGACAAAATGACTTAAAAATTCTATTCTTTAATATCGAATAGGAACATGCAAAGCAAATTTAAGTCTACTCCATTCTGGGATTGACTATTTTCAGATCAAATTCTTAGAGAATTTATGTTTCAGTCGCTGGAGCCCCAAACCTGCTCTTTGAGACTTGCCCGGGAGAAAAGTGGAAGTCATGCCGGCAAACAACAAATATCAACAACAACAGCAGCCTGAAAGGGGGAGAACCAGCCTGGTGGGATTTTTGGGTGGGCTGCTCAGCAGTTACCCTAAAATGATTTGACGAACGAGTTGCACATTTTGGCGCAATTGGCTTTTATGCAGGTGCATGGATGTTTGAACAAGAATGTGTGTGGCGGGTGTGTGTAGAAATGGCGCAAAAATTTGGAGAAGTTGGCAAAGCTGGTAAGTTATAATTTATGATGCTTAAAGCTTTGCCTCAAACTAAAGTTGATGGGCAAAGTTGGTTTGCCGAAGTTGAAGCCCGAAAATCAACAAAATTCTTTTTGTAATATTTACCAGATTTATCAGATTTTAGGCAGATTAAAATGGATCACTTTGAAAGTTGAAACTAAATAAAAGCTTCCCCTTCCCTTGCCCAATTCAATTCTCTCGGTGAGGCTGATTTAATTATTTATCGTTACCAGAAACCGTTTACGCCCCCCCGAAAATGTAAGTGTTAATTTATGCTGAGAGCGTCCGCAGCCGAAACCAGCGGGCAAATATTTTCTTCCACTGATTCAATTATCGACACCACCCAGCGAGGTTCATCCAAAAGCCACTGGAATAATCAAATTCCAACTTTATGTTGAGTGGCGAATCTAAGCGAAAAAACGCCGGCAGCCATTTTAAGGGTTCGTTGGCTTTGACTTGATGAAATCCGAGACGCAATTGTACACATGACGAGAACGGGCCGCCCCATTCCACGCCCATTGACGTGCACAACAATGCAAATGTATGGAAATTCTATGGTTGCGTGGGCCGTGATCTGTCAGTCTGACTGCTTTGACTGTCTTTCTGTCTGCTTGTGTATAAATCATGGTAATTAGCTTTAAACTTAATTTTGCTGACGGCAGAGAACTTCTACCTGCCTGCCAGCCTATTGGGGTTTTGTTGTTGGGAACCAGTTGCCCTTTTTTGGGGTCAAACCCTGTGGAAATCGGCATTGTTTGAGCGAACTTTTGTGCACGGATTCTAATTAGGCTGCCATTACAATTGTTTCTCTAATGTAACCACATTAGGCGAACCCAAAAATTACAGATGAAAGGGCCAAAGGGCTCGGAAATAAAACCGCTCGGAAAAACTACACACCCTCCTCCCGTGACGGGGAAAACTGTCGTTGCTCATATTTCAGCTGGTATTTTGGTTTATTGGGCGATGGGTGGGTTGAATCCGCAGATTGCAAAAAATACAACAGAGAATAAAACCCTCTTGTTCTGACTTCTCTTGTTGTTTCTGCCCAAGTTTACAACTGAACTTTGCCCACGCACACACAGACCCGTCCGAAAACATTAAAACTAACACGATGTCACGAGGTTCGGAATGAAAAACTACAAAGAGAGGAAAAATAAAAAGAAATGTCGAGCAAAACGACTTGGGGAGTTCCCTATAATTTTTGCCCATTTGTTGAATTTTTATCATTACTATCACAAAAGTAACATGAAGCGTTAGTAAAATGTTCATAGCTTTTCCAGGCCCTCGGGGGAAAGCGAGCTTTTAGTGGGTTAATGGGTAAAAACAATAAAGTTGTAAACGATATAATATTATTTATCCTCATACAAAATGTAAATTACAAGCCCATTTTGAGAATTTATTTTACTTTATAATTTCTATAAGAATTTATATTTATCCTAGAGAAATTGTGGAACAGTAAATTTTAATTAAGTGTTAAACGAAACTACCAAATCAGTATACCCTCCTTTCCTTTCCTTTCTATAGGGAATGAAAAATTGAAACGGTAATTTCGGTGGCAGTCTAGCAAAAGTAAAATTTGCTACTTTGTTTTCCGGTTGTACACAAAAAAAATACAGAAAAAGAAATAAAGATATAAACCATAAAAATGGGGAAAAAAACTAAAACGGACGAATTTTAAAATTCTGAAGCGGACACAGTCCGAGCCGCGACAGAAAACATAAACTGGGTCAATAAAATGCAAGTAATGCATAAATATGAAATTACCCATCTGGGCTGTGGCGAGGAGAGCTGAACGAAGTGAAATAAAATGCAAGTGGCATTAAAATAAATAAAAATTAATTGGAATGTAACCAACAGACGTGGGCATAACTAAAGCAAATAAAATGCTTCAGCCGCGTCCGCTCGCCGAGCATGATGAGTGTGGACGCAGGAAAGTATGCTACCTTTTTTTTGTGATTTCACCGCCCAACACTTTGGCTGCGGGCACAAAGTTTCCTTTGTTTTGCACCCCCTAGCTTGTCTGGCTGTTGTTGCCTTTATGAACATCAAGTTTATTAACATGCCAAATAAAAATGTATACATTCAGCATAAAAATAAGAACCGAATAAAAGAAAAGCAGACCCCAACCCAATTGGGGCATTTGTTTGTACGGGAATGCAGGGGAAAGGCGGCCTGTTGAGGCAGCATAAAGTAAATAAAATGCTGCAACGTGATGTGGTTTATCAACGTGATGCCAAACTACCCGCCACACTCACTGTTTCGTTCAGCGTACTGAAGTGGCTGGCCAGTGGAGCTGGCTCGCTCGGTATTTTCATTTCCCATACGTGAGCGGAGCGATGCCATTCAAAGATGACACAACAATCGTCAGTTGAAATGGACAGGCAGAAATAATGTATCTATATCTATTTTTTTCTGTCAGATTCGAATTGGAAAACAATTGGCCTGCCAACGTTTCGATGGCGACACCGAGAGAAGATTAAGTCCGAACCATTAGAAGAAGAATATTAAATTTTGGGACTAAGTCGGGGATTCAATTGAAATCTTTTCTGGTTGCCTGTCCTCTGTGCTCGTTTAAAGGCAAATTGCTTGCGGGTATTGGGGATGGGAGCATGCAAATTTCCTGCTCGAAACCGCACCTTTTGGTTATCTTCTTGTAGCTTTTGCAGCTGGGCTAACAGTTTAAGTCTTTTGATGGCCTTTGAAGTGTTGCCCTGCAGGACGTAAAGGCTCTAAGCTTTGGTCAGCTAACTGACACGCATAGGGGGTGGGATTACCACTGGCTTCCCTCCAGCTTTCCCATTGTTCGCTTTGTGTTTTCGGTCTGCTTAACACATTTTGTGCTTTACTAGCCCCAAAAACGAGGACTTGAAATTAGCAACAAGCTGCTTATAACGCAGCTGAAATTGCTCTAAAAAGCCAAATGGGAAATGGACAAAAAAATTGCCCAAAAATGTTCCCAAAAAAATCACCTATCTGTGTGTGTGGGAAACAAAAATCAATAGAAAGTATTATTCCATGCAAATTGGCTGCCCGGCATCTGTCACTGTTTATATTTGGCTATAAATCAAATACAAACAGCATCAGCAATTGCCGTACCTGTCCAGGCCACACCGCCCTGCCCAGCCGTCACGCCAACGGGTTCGGGCCTGGCCAACGTAATTGGTTTAGATGAAGCGTGTTTTTTGGTCTGATTGGTTAGTTTTCAACTGGCTGGTCAGTGGTAACTATTGATTGGTTGGCAGGCTGGGCAGCAGTTGAGCCCCCCGACCGGCGGTTATCTTTGGTGGCTTTTGTGCAGTAAACCACAAATGTATTTGGGCCGAGATAGCGCGAATTTGGTGAGGTGTGAACGCCAAAAGTTATTGGAGAGCACGTATCAGCAAGTGTGTACATGTGTGCGTGTGTGTGTGAGCAATTAGATGCAATAAATCACAGCTGTTTATCTGCCCCGAGCGGGCTGCGGGCCAGCTAACCGCCTGCCTGCTTGGTGGAATGCTTGGTTGCCTTGCGGCTTCCTTCTTGGCCGTGCTAAGCGAATTTTGCTCACTTGGCTGCATTTGCACACACACACACGCGCAGCCCTTGTGCTTGCCACATTTTGTATTATGGCCTGCGATTTGTTGACACGCGAGGCGTGGGGGCCAAATGGGCGTATGCGTGATGCGATTGCCTTTTGATTCAAGTGGGTCATTTAATTTATGCATAATTCGAAAATCTGTTTTGGCTTGGATTTTCTGGGCCGTCCTTGATCTGATATTACAATCTTAATAAGGCGATGATTGCCATAGGCCACAAATTTCATCCGAGATTTATGACGCTTTCAGTCACCGACAAAAAAAAAGCACCAGCGAATTTGTCCCCAGTCAGAGGCGTTAAGTCTTTTCCAGTGGGTTGGGTAAGCAATATTTTTTTATGGCCTCCATGTTAAGCCACCGCCAAAAGTCACAAAAATATATGAGAGTGCTTTAATGGGCCCACACTCACCCACACAGGCAGAAGCCTACACACAACCCACATTGGTGAAATGAAACCCAAATGATAAATTAAAACCGGCAAGAGACTGGCAGGGAATGCATGTGGGTTTGTGGCTCCCCACACGCCGCCAAAGTGAAAATGAAAATGTAAACGAAACTTGAGGTGAGCTTCAGTGACTCCTGCCAAAAACCCGGCCAGCTGCCTTGGGCAGCAGCCTTTTTATATGTCGCATTAAATGCCTTGTTTTGTGGCCGTCAAGCGCCGCCTTTTTAATTATTCAGTGCCACAAACAAACACACACACGAACACACAAAACAAATGCAAGAATCTTGTTAGTAATTCTCTAATATTCCCGCTGCTGTTTATGGAGGCGTGTGGAAGTGCCGGTTAACTGCCACCGGAAAACATATCAAATCAATTAGGTGAGGCCGACGGGGTCGTTGCCGTCTGAGGGACTTCCGGTTTAATGGCTTGATTTATGCAATTAATTAGCATCAGCATAATTATTACAGCAGCCGTAAGACTTTATCCCCAACCCATTATTATTTCACTCAAGTCGATTACCCGCCCAGGACCATCACTTGATGAGTGGCCATTATCGTGGCCACAGATTCATAAAGTCCAACAGGCCGTCAGTCTGGCCTCTGAGGCTAACCAAGTTTGACTTTTTAGTTCAGAGTTCAATTAACAGGAGAAAGCCGACGACTGGGCCGGCCAAAATGGAGTTCGGGGACCGTTCGACGCTGAGGCTCATAATTTTTCCTCACTTGGCCGGCCGCCTGCCCGTGCGTGTGTGTGTTGGTTGATAAATTGATTGATTGATTGATGGCCTGATCGTTAACAGCCAAATGACACAGCCCCCCTCTCTCTACACACACTGCCACAAAAAAGGCGGCTGCTGCGAGGTGTCCCTTTCAATCAGCCAGGGGAGTTGATTTACCCTTGCCCAGGATAAGTGAATATATGCATTTTTTTCACCACACTGCCTCTCGCCATAAAGCAATTGCGTTCATTTTGTTATTGGCTTTGTCATAAATTGAGATTAATCATGTTTCTGATGGCCTTTCTCGGGATTGACGCCGGCTACAATATGATAGCACTTAAGCTGCTTATAAATGTATGCACGGCCCGCAGGCAGCACTTGTGGGCCTCAGGTATGTGATATTTGTCTCTCAGTGATTTCAATTAAGTTCCCTAGAGTGATTCAAAAAATTTCTTTGCCATGACTAAAAATCAATTAAATGTGTCGAAATTTGTTTAAAGTTTTTCTTGCATTTAAATGCTATTAAAATATTCCAATCACTAGGATTCACTTTGTGGCTAATCCTTTTGCCCACAATGGATTTTTTGTACAATTCGTCTGGTGATTTTTCGTGATAATTTTAAGCTCAACAAACAGCACATTTGTCACTGGCGTTATCGGGGTTTAATATTTTTTTAGCCGCGCTTATTTTTCGATATTTTGTGTGGTGTTTGTTCTTTTTTTATCATTCGCATCAAGCACAATACGCATAAATTTTTGGAATATCATATCACATTAATAATATTTATCTTTGGTTATATTTTATTTTCACAACGAACCCGAGAGACACAAACACCAACGCACTTTATTGCCCCTATAACTTTACATTTGGGTGTAATTTTTCTTTAGATTCTCCCACAAACACACACACGCACAGGCAAGCCATCAGATACGTTGTCACCGCGCGAGACCGTGAACAGAATTCTGTCCAACTCTTCTGGGCGCAGACCTACGCGTAGCAATCCCGACTGCTTATTCTTCTTCTTGGTTTACGTCTTGGTGCTCTGAAAGTACCGCTATCGCGCGCACCGCCGTCAACAACTCAAAATGTACTGAACTCGGGGCAGGACTCGCAGGATGCTGGGCAGCAAGTCGCCCCGTCGTCGGTGCCGTCGTCGTTGTCGGCAGTTTTTGGGCAACGCTTGGTTGGGCATTTTCCTAATGATAACAAACCCCAGCCGAGTGAACTCTCTCTTAAATTTCCTAACTCTTCGTGGCCACAGTAGGTTAGTAGGTTGTTCGTAATCGTAACCGCCGAGGCCGCCAAGGAAATTTGCTCTTATGCCGGGTGGGCCATGTTAAAAGCCGGCCAGCTAACAGCGGCCAAGAGAAAATGTTATTGGCCCGGCCTCCGTTTTCAGAGCTGTTAGCTCAACAAGTAAGGAATTCTCTTTGGCTATAGAGTGCTCTTTATCTCTGTTAGCTTTGCTTTGGTCCTTGCTCTTGCCACTGTTATGGGAATTACGCGAGGCAGCGGCGGCTTTGGTTCGAATTCAAATTCTAAAGGAAGGCATTTCAAAAATGTTGGGCTGGGAATTTAAAGAATTTTTGTGCAAATTAATTCCCTCTTTGTGGAATTCGCCTTTACAAATATTTCCGTCTTAAAGGCTGTCCAAGATTTCTGTTTCGATTCCGCAGATGCCGCTTGCTTTATTCAGAAACAAGAAATACATAAAAAACGACACCTGCATTTTAAGCTGGGAAAATGCATCAGCCGACCGGCAATATTTTTATTAATAAAAAAAAATACAAGCTGGCCGCACTTTTGGCCAGCATGAGGGCTGTTGTTGCCGCGTCTATCCGGCCTGGCCGGCTGTCCGGCTGTCCTGGTGCATGTCAAAGCCATTTCCATGGACTTTGCAGCAGCGTCGAACGAGGCGTTCCAAAAATGTGCCCCAGCCAACGCCGCGGTCGTTCGGAGCTGTTGAATGTTGAAAGCTTTCAACGGCACCCACTCACTTAGTTTCTCACACACACACACACACACAGCAATTACACTTGATGTATTTGCATGGGGAGGAAGGTGAATGTGCCTCACGCAGTTTGTCTCTTTGGTTGCGCCCCACCGAGTTTAATTTAATTTTTATTGCTGTTTATATAAATTTTACGCACTTCTTTTTGTCATTTTGTAATTTTTGCCATGTCAGCAAAGTTTTCAATCTGATTTATTGGAAAGCCCCAACCCGGCATTTATGTTAAAAAAATTTCGGAAAAAAATTAAAAGCCTCTCCTGCCGCCCTGGAAAATCTTTACCGAAATGCAGTGGATATTTATTTATTTAATTGTCATTGCCGTGACTTGTTTGCTTGTTTATTTGTGGCCATTTTGTGTCCTAGAATCAACGAGTTTTTCAAAGCCTTTTTCCCTCAACGTTCATTTGCATATTTATCAACTTCTTTCTGTGTTGACCTTTGTATTTAACTTTTTGATGTTGTCATCTGGCATTTTGCGTCAACAAAGCCCGAATTGTTTATCCCGCCCATTGGCCATAAAAAGGATTATCAATTGGTTTTTAAGCTACTTACGTGGGCCCCGGAGTACGTGAATGCTCTTTTTCACTTACCTGCAAAGACAAAAAAGAGAAAGTTTTGTGAGATTATGGAATTTATAAATTATATTTCACTTTCCCTTGGCATCCGTCCAAATCAACCCCCCGCCCTGAGGCCAGCCACACGCCCACACAATGCTCCTAAGTGAAAAGCAATGCAGTGGCCGCAAATCGAGCTGAATCAACGCCGGCGGCAGCAACAACGGCGCCGCCGTTTTGGCAGCTAAGACTGAAATTGAGCTGCAGTGCAAATCAGATGATTCGGGGGGACACGAACCGCCACCAGCAGCAGCCCGGCGCAGTCTGACTGGCAGTTATGCCAGATTTATGGCAGGCCTGGCCGGCAGCTGGGGGCTGGGAAAACTACAAATTGCAGCAAGCGCCGCAAATATGCAAAATATGCCGACTAAGACGGCAATAGCCGAACTCGTCATTCCGGGCAACGCCAAAGGCCTGCCAGCCACGAAAACATCTTGAGTAACCCACGCCCAAAACTGGCAACAAAGAAATCCCCCCGGGAGTGGGCGGGGCTGGTAACCGCAGAAATGCATTACGTACCGAAAGTGCACGGTGGTAAAGTTTTCATTTCGGGGCCTGCCATGTTTGTGGATGTTGACTAAACGCATATAAGTGCGGGCTAATATCAAACGGAAGTGGTATCCACACACACTGCTGGCTGCTGGAGGCAGGTCAGAGTCTCAGGCAATACATCTTAAGACGGCGACGACAGCGGCTCGGCCTCGTGTTCTCCGTCCCCTTGGACGGTTTTGGCCGTCGCGCGTTGCTGATGTTTGGCGTGGCTTCCGTTGATGTTGCCAGTTGAGAAATGCATGTGGCAAGGCGACCAGCAACGCCAACTTTAAGTTGCATTTGTAAATGGACGTGCCTGTGTGTGCGAGTGTTTGTATTTGGCTAAGCGGCGCATTTCCTTGCAGGACTCGTACTTCGTACCGCCATCAACTAAATAGCATTCATTTCCGGTGATTTATGCACACTGCGAGCGAGAAAAATCTGCTCGGCCGGCAGCGACGACGTGGCTGCTGATCCTCGAGCGGGTGAAGCGGTCGGTGCTTATCCTTTCTTTAATGGGCCCACAATTTATGCTCGCAACGACACTTTAAAGTTTGCCATAAAACACACGACAGTTATTTATAGAAGGAAGAGCAGTCAGCAGCTTTATAATTACTTTTTCCCCATCCACACACAATCCAATTGACGAACTGTTTGTGGCCCTAAGTCATTTGCACCACTGCGTCTGTCTGAGGGGGAGACGGGGTGTGTCCATCATTCCAACTGCATTGATAAATTGACAAAGAAGTCGAAACCATTTGCCAGGGGCTGATTTCACCAAGTCGGTTGGGCTCCCATTGGGGAGCTGATTTCTATCCCTCTCAACTGACCGTTTGCTCAACTCAACTCCGCTCTGCTCGGCTCCTCTGACATTGACAGTTCAATGAGCGCAACGATGCGCAGATATCAACTCCAATATACGTTGCCAATGTCCTTCCCCCACCGACACTCGGCAGTGAGCGGTGGTCGTTTTGGGTGGGTGGGGGTGTCGTTTTCCCAGTGTTGCAATAGCTTGATTTTTCCTGCCATTTTCTTGCTACGGTTTTTATTGAATGTCTCTGCTCGTTTGGCAGTTGAATTCTTCGTTGGTGGGATTTCCAACTGCCGGCTGTGGGGCAGGGGCAGGAGCGCAGACCGTTGGACGAGGTAAATTAAATTACTGCCTGGCATTGTCGCCGTTAAGTCGATAGAGTCGCTCGCTGGCTCTGTCGGTCGCTCGGTTGGCTGGCTGGCTGGTTGGGTGGCTGGTTGAGGTGCCAAATTATGGTTGACTTTGATCATTTGTAAAGCGGGTAATTGCTGGCATTGGCACTGTGGCACTTGCGAAATGAAATGGAATACTCGCGAAAATCGCTGAGCGTGGTGATTAATGAAATTGGTTTTGTTGGACGCGCAAGTAAAATGAAATGAATTGCAATCGTAATTTGGTTTTCCAGATTCTTTAAGCCCCTTTTTTTCGCATGCATTACTTCTCATTCCGGTAGAAAATTTCCCTACGGATTTCAATTCTTCCCGATGGTCATATCGGTTTTTAAGAGACGACAAAAGTTGAAAGAATATTTTAGTTATTTATGTGTTCATTTTTAAATTTACTCTTTCGTCCTGCAATATTGATTTTAAAGACAAAATCTTATTGACGGAATCAGACAATGAGATTGTTATTTTGTTCGTGAGTTTGAGTTTTAGTTTGCGAGAGTTTTCCTTCTTTCGTTTTATATTCAGAAATTTAGGAAGTAAGCAAATTTTCATTTTCTGATTTCAGCAAAACTTTTAAAGTTACATTTATTTTAACTAAAGTTTCGTTACAACCGAGAAAATTGTGCATTCAACCGTCTCATGCAGCAAATAGTTTTCCAAAGCTGCCAGAAATTGCGAGCTGGGATTTTGTTTTAGTGTTCACAGGGCAGAATGGACACCAAGATCGAATGAATAAAAATCTCAGCAGATCAATGAATCAATCTATCAGATAAAGTTCTAGGCAAAATTGTCCTTTTATTTTCGTTCGAGGCGTCTCGGAATCGTCGTTCAGAATTCTTATCGACACTTCCATGCCACTCGGGCTGTCGCGTTGTGTGGGAGGTTCAATGGCCTCAACTTAAACATGCACAGTCATTTGACAATGGCAGCCTGGGCTGGCTGTCATCATCATCTCGGGGCACGCAAGCCACAGGAGCTTTTATTTCAACGTAGCGTTGCATAAAATGCGTTGTTTTTGTGCTACACGCACTTAAATAAGTGGCATGGAACATGCGTGGCACTCGTCATTCAGTAGTTTGTCAATTTGTCTGCGGAGGGCGGGAACGCGGCCGACTTAATATACGAGGCCAAAGTATGCTGGCAAAATGAGACAAATAAACAACAATTCATTTGATGTGGCACACAATAACTTGCAACAGACAGGCCAACCGACAGACGCGCAGACGACGAGTGGGGAGGGGCCGATGCGTCAGTTAGCCAGCCATTTATTCATGTATTCACTCATGCAGTTAGTGTGTCACTCAAGTTGGCGACTCAGTTGGAGCGAGCAGGCCCCGTTCGCATACATTTTGTTGCAACTGTACATCATTCATACTCAAATTCATGTGCGCTCGTCCGGCATTTATCTTCGTTACGTTTCGAACTTGCATTGTTGTCTGTGTGTGCAGACTGGACTGAGGAGCTGTGACGGCTGGACGGGCCTTTTGTGTGCGGCTCCAGTCAATTGCCATTTGGTATTGGCCTAGCCATTGTCGTTGTGGTTTTTGGCAGGGACAGGGGGCAGCCCGACCGACTCATCAGCTGAATGGCTGTGAAATTGCATAAACAGACGCACCATCGCCTCGGCCACCCACCCACCTGCCGTGGCGTTCTCAGTGACAGGGGCTGCTCACCTCTTCCGTTGCCATGTGAGCGTCCTTCAAATGAAATTTTATGCCACTGGCCTCTACGCCTTGCATGTTAATGCATTTGGTATTTACCGTTACCTGTCCCCATGTTTGCCGGTCGAAGGAAAAGGTTTTATTTCTTCTCGTTATTTACCCGCCTTTGTTGGCTGCATGGACAACATGAGTTGCTGGGCAGCTCGGTTGCTCGGACCTGATGTTATGACAATTGTAGCTCTGTAATATCGTCAAATTGACTTGACATTTATATGTGCTTCAGGCGGGGGTGGCCCACGTTGAGCCTCTGATTGAACAGCAAGTGCACGTCCTTGTGACATTTATGTCATGTCAAGTGGGTGAATAACCCCAGCAACCTTGGCTGCGAGTCCGTCATTTCATTGATTCCAGTTTCTGCATTTTCAATCAATTTACTCACATACAAGCGTATGTCATTCATTTTGGTCAGTCTTTAAATGTGAGTTGATTAAAAAGAAGCCAGCAGAAAGGCATTCAAATCAAAGATTTCAACAAATTCATTTCGTTCTGAATAGAAAATATGTCATTTCATTTACAACAAAGTTCAATTTAATTACTACTCTCCCTATGAAACCCGAGCTGGTGGCGGTCAGAAGCTCGAATGAGACAAGTTTATAGCATGTTTAATGTGTTTTGTGTGGAGCCCGTAATCATCCACCGGCCCTGCCAAAGAGCTGTTGCCGGACTGCCTGCTGTGGACAAGATGTTGACAACAAACATCGTTTCCGAAAGTGCGGCTGCCGCTGCTGTTGCTTCTGAAATTATACACACAATGTTGGTGTCGGAGTCCCCCGAAAATGGTGGGCTGCAGCTTACAAATGACATAAGCGCCTACAACAGCCACAGGCCCAACAACGGCCACAGTAACTTCACTTCAACTGCAACAGCAACAACAGCAGCGGTCAGTGCATTGTCCTTGCTGAACGGCAGGAAAGTTGCACTTGACGCATTTGGGTGGCCCGGAATCATTGTGTTTTTCTAGACGGCCGTGTGTGGATTTTGGAAGTTTAAGCAAACTCAACCATTTCTAGTTAGCAGAGGCTGGCAAATTCTATTCAAAGCATGTTGATTGGCAAGCTAGACAGAAGGTGAGATTGCGGTAGAAAGTGGCGAGCAGGGTGATAAATTTTAGTTACACACGACGGATTTTAAAATAGAAAGACAATGGGGCAAGTGTTCCATAAAAATCAAATGACAAAAGAGAAGAGGTTTCTGGGGAATTCTTGAAATATTCACGACTGTTTAATTTCCTTGTTCCCGCAACTGCTGCACCCAATCAAAAAACGTAGCATACTTTCTCGGGCATTTCCCTCGATCTACTCAAAATTCGAAGCTTAATTTCCTCTCAGTCTTTTAAAGACCCAGCCAAACTATAATTTAAAGATTATTCGTGCTGAGCCGAATTCATTTGCAAGACCCGACCAGCTGGGTTAACCGCAAAATTTACATTCCATCAGTAAACTTAAAATAAAATCCATCGTGGCGCACTTGACAGTCAAACTCGGCACGGCGCACTTCATGCAGTCGGTCGAGGTGAGCGTGTGTGTGGTATTGAGCTTTTGGGTCACTGGGATGTTCGGCTTGTGATAAACACGAACTCGAACCACTAGCTTCCCAACGTGCTATATACTATATATGGGGATCTTTTTTCGGTGCTGGCCGGGGCCTGTAATTTACATGCCCGTCCGTTTTGTTGGCTTGGAGGTCGTTGGCTGTCAGCTGAACCATAAAAAACCCAAAGAAAAATCTCTCATATCTGATGCTCTATAACTAAATGGCATATGTGACTGGCCAGCATGCGAGTGGGGCAAAAAAACTGACATACGCAGGCCAACCTTCAAAACAGTTGCATGCATTTTTCAATTTAGTACGCGCTGCCAGGCCCATCTAACCCGTCCGGCTGCCCTCGTTTGCGGCAAAATTTCACCGCATGACATTCATCATAGCCTCGTGACTACAGCGCACATACATATGGGCTCCTCCAGGCTGGCGAGCGGACGTACATCCGAGCCGAGTGCAGAGAGTGGGCGTGCAGATTTTGGGGCGCATTGGGTTTTGTTTGCTTTAGATATTTGGGTTTGTTTTTCTTCTTGTACGACACACACACACGCGCAGCGGCAACACAAGGGCAGGCCAAAGTGCAGCAAACACAGAAACACCAACGACCACACCGACAAAGTCAGAGAGAGTGGAAGAGAGAGAGAGAGTGGAGAGGAGGCGGCGAAGGACATGTATGCCAGCCAAAACAAACATTGCAAAATTTATGTCGTCTCATAAATTTGTAGCATAATTCTGCCGGCTGGCGTAGCCACCACTCCAAAAATGTTTGGCTGCAATTTCGGCCAAA
This sequence comes from Lissocephala sabroskyi, assembly GCA_037075105.1. Taxonomy (NCBI): domain Eukaryota; kingdom Metazoa; phylum Arthropoda; class Insecta; order Diptera; family Drosophilidae; genus Lissocephala; species Lissocephala sabroskyi. The sequence continues at coordinate 53,872 of JBAMCP010000026.1, forward strand.
ACCCCCGGCCGCCAACGAGGCTGCTGGCTTAACTGTTTGTTACTCACTCGGTGTACCATCGCCTGCACGACAGGCCGAGGGACTACGAGCATTTGCCAAAAATGTCACGCCCACTCTGCCTGTGACTGGGCGAGGCTGAAGCTGTCGTTGCCGGCGCCGCTGCGGACCTTCTGCATATTCATACGAGTGTAAGTGAGTCTCTTTGTACTGCCGTGTGTGTGTGTGTGTGTTTGGGTGGATCGGCTAACGAACCGCGTAAATGTAATTTCTGCCAGCAAGTGGTGCGCCCTCGTAGCCTTTGTTGCCCGCCAGGCCTGATGTCTAATTCTCAAACACACACAGTCCGTAAAATGCACTGGCAGCTGCATCTTTGGTCTGGGAGGGCGAATAACTTTAAACATTTTGCGCACACGCTGCGATTTGTGCCACAAACATTTGCATAAGCTACTTAGACCTGAGTAATGGCAGCCCTTCTCCTTGTGGTGGTGGCTCTTGTTCACTATTCACTTGCCTGCATAAAAATCGCTCACTTTGCTTTTATTATTAATTCATTCATATGGCAGCCATACGTTTTCCACTTTGCCAACTTCTTGACGGCTCTCTGCCCGACCGGTCGAGGCAGTCAGCTTTGCAAAGTCAAAGAGGATTCAAGGGAGTGAGAAATTTCCTTCAGCTGTCTTTGACTGACCTGCTAATTCAGAGTGGAGTCAAGGCTGCAGCTGAAATGGACGCTGGCCCACGGCGCATATGCGCAATCTGCTTACGATGGCAAAGAACTGGAAAAGGACCCTCAATTCGTGCACTTAAATCACCTTGCGAAGGGCATTTTACGTTGCCTTTGACTCAATGAGATTTCTCTTAATTGATTTAGGCATTTGCCGTCAGCGCTGTCACTTTGCGGAGCTCTTAACTTTCCCCTTCCACGAATTATTTATGAGGTTACCCAAAATTTGCGGTGCCCGTGCCCTCGTCAAAGTGGTGGCGAGACTGCTGACAGCAGCTTTATTAATATTCAAAAAGTTCTCAACGCCGGCGATCAATCGCCCTGACCAGTTGACTTCAATTACAGAATTTGTGGTTCTCACACGAAATGGCATAATTGTTGGGGGTTTTCGGATTAGTTCAATATAATTGCAGCCAAACCGCACAGAGGTCAGAGCACCCATCGTGAAAAGGAAACGAAACCAACACAAAGCAAGTGATTTATGGACGAATTGATCAGCCGCAAGGGGCGGGGAGCACTCATCAAAAAGTGTGGGCGAGCAATTACTCCTTTTATTTTTAGGTTTCACATTTTCCTTTTTTTGTTGTTTTCCTCTGACAGACAAACACAACCGACACTGAATTTGCCTTTTACGAGTCCGGAGCGCTCGCCTCGTTGACTTGCAAAGCAGAAGTTTTGAGGTTGACGAGCTTTCGCCGCAGGGGTGCGGGTTGGAGCCGACGGTCCGACTTGTCGTATACTTGATATGCAAGTCGGCGCGCTATTTTTTGACCTACATACATACGGAATCCAAGGGGCAGGGGAGCTAGTAAAAGGCTGAGTCGGGGACCTTTTGCTGGTAGGTGGGCCGGCAGCAGACAAAGCGATTTTAATAATTCAGTGACCGTATTAAAAATTTAAAATGCATAAGCCTTAAGAAAACCAACCAACACACAAGGAGCTGGTAAGACTGAAAGAGAAATTTAGGAGCTCCTTTCCCCCTCTCGACTTCGCGGGCTGGCGAATTTTTATGACGTTAAATTGTAGAGACCCAAGGTCTTGGCCTTTCTTTTTATTGGATTTGTATGCTCGACGTTGTTTGTATTTTCGGGCTTAAGCTGGTGGCCAAATTGTGATGCAGGGGCATAAAAAAGAGAGTGGGAGTTGCTGCTTTAAACAGCGAATATATAATACTCTATGGGCAAATGGAAGTGGAGAAATACAGAACTCATAAGCTAAATGAAGAAGCCAGGAAGGAGCGTTCTAAATTTTCAATGATACAAATTTAGCAAATTTTGCTCTTTTTTCTCACGACGATGTAAAATTTTTTAATCTTCAGGAGCTTCTCTCAACAACTAATGGACTCTTTTTTCCAGTTAACCAGCATGAAAATTCAATGCTCAGGAAAATGTCACGGCCACAAGGTCTGCAATAAAGAGCGTGGGGAAGGGACGAGAGAATAACGAAAATTTGCTTTAAGCTTTATTATTAATTCGATTCGCTGCGGTCAACTGCTTCTGTTTTAGAGCGGAGTCAACGTGTTTTTCTTTCGAGGGCAGCCAAATATAAAAAATCTGCTTTAATCCGATTTTTTATGTGCGCCCATTAAAACTTGGTGGCGGGTCATAGTAAATGTTTATTGCGCATACGCCCAGGGGACCACCCACCGCACGCGCATTTACCCACCGCCAGTCTGCCTAAACTACACCTGACCTTGGGCCAGGTGGTAAAGCCCTAAAAAATCTACAAAAAACACTAACCGCCTGAGGGAGGTGAAACCAAAAAGTTTTAGTTTTCACGAAAATCACGCATCCACCGTGTGAGGTGGCATAAAATTTTACCAACGGTTAGAAACGACGATTTGGAATTGTAACAATTCAATGGCCTACGGTTGGCTGTGGGCCAAGTCTGTTCGTTTTGAATGCTTATTAAATATGCCAGAGGATGTTTGACTCGGCCCGAAGGTCGAGGGGCGAAGAACTCGCCATGAAAATAAAAGTTGTTGATTTTTCGATTCGTTGCGCATACAAACGAGGAGCCTTTGAGCAAGCAGCCGCCGCACATTCATACATACTTTGCCCCGCCCAGCGCTTAATGCCTTCGATCGTTTACCGTTCACCGCTTTGCATGGCAACCCTTTTTTTCGGGGCCCGATTTCGGTGCCATTTTTTTGCCTGGCTCTCTTGTAATTTCCGCCGTGGGTCGCGCGGCATTGGGAAAAGGAGCGGGTGGCTGCGTTGGGCTCTCATCGCTGCTGCTTACAGCCATTAAACCCTTTCAATGCGATTCTGTCGCTTTGGTAAACTGCTAAATGTCGCATAATTATCGCATTACATTTGCCATTTTTACAGGCACGAAAGTTGTCTCTTCTCGGGCTGGTGTTTCTCATTGGGAAAGCAGCAGGTTTTCGCTATTAAATTTAATGATTTTATTTTAACATTCGTATATATTTTTGTAATATTTACATTTCGTGTAGCGACGACGTCAGGTGGCCGGGCAGACAAAAACTAATTGAATTTTTAATGCGTTCAAGCCGATGGCACGACAATCAAAGGGAAATATTTTTTGGACAATTTTAATTAACCTTCCGAAAATTCCTTGCCGAAATGATGCTGATTTCCAGTTCAGCGGTCGTAAGAATTTCGGGTTGCTTTGCTTTGTCTGTTTAATTAAGGACCTTTGGCAAGCACACCACTCAATCTTCAATATCATCAGCGAATATTTTAAGAGCAATTTTAGAACTTGGGTAGTTGCCCCTCAAACAATTATCCCCTTGGCCAATTAGGCCCACTTGATTTGACCACGAACTCCCATACTCAAGCCTACTAAGCCGCACCGCAAGGGCTGCCCCAAAGCTCCCCACAAAATCGGTTGCAGATCAGCCAAGCCAAAGGACCGCATTGAGCGAGTGAAATGCAATTAGGACGCACAATAACAATTAAAATCATTTAAGTCAACCAAGCCGGCTGAAAGGCTCGGACCAACACGTGTCTGTGGGTGGCGAGGACAATTGCAATAACCATAAACTATTTGCTCAAAACTTTTCAGCCACGGCCCATAAAAGCAAAGGCAACGCCGCGCCGGCGACCACCCAACCGCAAAAACTTTCAAGTCGGCACTAATCGTTTGACAAGCAGGACTCCCTCACACACGCGGCACGGAGGGATGGCCGACTCGTCGGAAGGTGGAAGTTTTTGTAGGAATTATTTTTGACCCAAGTGCGTCCTCTGCGGAGACTCATATCTCAGAGCCGTGTTTTTTATTTGCTGGTGGGGTCTTTTGTTGGTTGTTTCCGCTGCGCCAACGGCTTTGGCTTTTGTGATTGTTTTAGGTAATTCCAGCGGCGCCTTTGGAAGCGCCTAAAAACCTTGGCTGGGGTAACTTTTTATTATTTTGTAACATTTTATTTCCGTTTAAAGTTTTTTGTTTTTCTTATTTACGCAAGCATTCTGTAGGGGGACGTTCGGAGCCCTTGGCAAGCCTAAGCCGGGACTGAAATAACTTCCTGCGAGTGGGGCAAAAGTTTTCTTTAACCCGCATTTTCGTCTGTGATTCTTGGGACTTCAACCAAATCCACCCCGTCGGCCTAAGCCCACCGAATGCGAGGTGACTGTTGCCAAGTTGAATGCCACACAGCCGTCTGCTCGCCACGACAATTCAAATTGCCCGTTTCGACCCTCGGCCCTTCTTGTCTGGCTGTGTGTGTGTGGCTTTTATGACTGCGGTTATATCGCATTTCGGTTGCTAAACGTTTTATTGTTTCATAAATACTTAATATGCGACGTAATTACTTTTAAAGTTTCCATTATGATTTTTATTAAGCTCCCCCCGCCGGACAAGTAGTTGTGGTCTCAGGCCGACCATAAAATCGGACTGCCGGCCAACCGACCCAGAAAAAGGCATATGGAAATAACCGCTTACTCATCTTGGGGCGGTCGAGCAAATGGAACCCAATAAAATCTATACTATAAATCTTAAAATTAATTACCATGTGTGCGTAAAGCTGCCAGGCAGCAAGTCATGAAAGAGATTCGTTGCTGGGGAAATCTGAAGATATTTTCAAGTCATTCGCCGCATTCGCACATTGAATTATGAGCACTTCTTTATCTAACAAGTTCATAAACCCAATAAAAGTCACATTTCTAACAAGTTTGTAAAGCATTTTTATCGAAAAGCCAAACATACTTTTATCCTGGAAATGGGTTGCCGGGTGTGTGCGTGAGGCAAGAAAAAGATGGCCGTCGCATAAATGTAAAAAGTGGGAAAATAAAAACCCATAAATCGCCAGACAAAGCAAACGAATAAAAATAACCAACTAGCAAAGCCAAATGGAACAGGTCCCGAGAATGAGACGACGACAACGTGGCCGAAAAATGAAGCAAATGGCAATTGTTGCCTGTACAATGACAATGCAGGGGTCGGCCGGGCAATCCCAAGGATTCACAGGAAGGACTCTGTGCGTTTTTAATAAAATGTGGCAAACTGGGAGGAGGCTAACCTCTCAGCCAAGTGCAGTCCACACAGAAAAGCTGGCGAGGCAAGGACAACCGCTCCTATTCCTATATATGCTGCCAATATCAAAAGCTGTCGAAAGCAGGCCAAAGCCAGAGGCGGAGCCGGCAGGGCCGAGCACTGAGATGGACCGCCACTTGACCACATTTGAAAAGAGTTATGAATATTGCAATGCGGACTCGACTGACCCTGTGTGGGGCAGGAAAAATTGCCATTGTATTCGTTTCTTATTTTTATTTCAATTTATGGTTAGCGTTTCATGGCAAACTCAAGCTGAAAATATAAATTTTCTAATTATTTTGTAGCCTGAAACTTTCAGGCTTCGGGCTAATTTTGTTGCCAGTTTAAATATTTATTTACCTTTTTCGGCTTGTGGCTAATTTAAGCCGAATATCCTGCAAAATTGTCGGCATTAACCTGGCTAATCAAATTGCCAGCCCAACAACGGATTTAAGCAAGATAATTTATAATGTTACTATGTTCCAACACCAGGCAATGAAACAAAAAAAAAATCCATTTGCATAAATATTTTGTAAATAAATTTTGATATGCATGAGGCCCACACACACCGACACACCAACACACACACACAGTTGCATGGTAGCTGCATGTTTGCCTTCCGTTTTTGGTCTGCCTGGCAAAATTTGCATAGTTCATCCAACTTTCCCGGCCTTCTCACTGCCCGGCTATGCCGTCTCTTCTGCGCTTCAGATTGCATTGGATTTGCATAGTTTCAGACGGTCGGGCGCAGCGGCGGGCCAAGCTGGGCTGTAACATTTTTCGGGGCAACAATTTTTGGACTGTTGGTCAAGTAAAATGAACTCTCACACACTCGCAGAGATAACGGGACGCTGGCGGTTTAATTAACCCAGGATGGCGAGGATCGGGTGTGCCAATTTTAATGAAATTTTTAAAGCCAATTAATTGGGGTTTTATTCCGGCGAGGCATTAATTTTTTAACCTCCACTCGGCCAGCAACGGTTGGCTATTTCCACTGGCCACTGGTTTGGTATTTTTATGGCAACTTTCATTGCACAGAATTTTATAAAATTTTCCAGTTAGTCACGTTTCCCGAGCAGCCAACAGAAAGTGTGAAGTTGTCCTGATTTCACTGATTTTCGTTATTGTTGTTCGATTTGCATTGCCCGGAAGCCAACTCGACTCGTCTGGAAGATTTTATGCTGTACATAATTTTTGATTCTATTAAGGCTCCAATATCTGAATTTCATCTTCCGTTTTTGCCTTGTGCGCAATTTATTCAAATTATCTTATGCAAATGATCTGGCAAATAAACTAAATTCTCTCGTGACGCCGGAATTTTAACTTGCTCGCCTTTCAGCGACAACAACTCACCGGCTAATTAAACAAGCCGCTCGAATTTCAACAGGGATTCCCATCGGCTCATCCCCCCAGAAAGTATGTGGAAAGTGCAGCAAAAATAACTCTAATGCGGCGATTTGCCGTTGCCAAGCCCACCAGCCTGACCGACCATAATTATTATAAAATTTTTCGTTTGTGACAAGTCGGACCCTGGAAAATGATGATAAATGTCCGATAGCCAAAAGCAGCAGCAGCTGACGGCCGGCATTTGTCAGTGTAAATTGGTTTTTATCAAGATTGACTGCAATGAGCTATTGAAACTCTGCTGCCTTCTCCGGGACTGGGCGTCCCAGCCGTGATTGGCAGGGGACAAGAGGAAACGTGTAACTGCATACGAAATGCTGCTCAACTAACCCAGTCCACTGCCTCGGCTCGACATTTGTCTTTGATATCGGGGTGGGTGCGCTGGCAAATTAAATAAATAAACTAACCCAAATCAAAGCCGTTGGGGGCAGCTGTCAGTTGGACAGGCATCAACAGAAACTGCTTAAATCAAAAGTTTTGCACTTGTCATGATTTTATTGCCTTGACACCGGCAACTTTTCGGGGCAAGTCAGCATTCCTGCCAGCGCCCTTGGCTCACCTCAAGCGACCCGTCATCATTTAGATAAGCAAGCAGGCTCCACGAGACAATAACAAAGCGAATGCCGCCGTCCCCCCGTCATATGCACCATCGGGTGTGGCCCTGTCTTCATGCTGGTTAGCCAACATCGGTTATCTGTTGACTCCGTTGCCGGGCCGGGCACACCTTCGGCTTGAATGGCGTTTATATCTGGTGCCGCCTGCCGCCTGTCGTTTTTCCTGCTGTGACTTTGATGTGCTCTAAATTGTCATTTATTGTAAGAAGTTGTCGCTTGAGCTGCCAGCGGCGCATTGTTGTTGCTTTAGAGCGAGAAGGGACTTCTTGGCCGTCGTCTGCGGGCTTCTCACTTTAAGCTTTTGACCTTTTGTTGTCTCCCCCAGCGGGTGCGGGCTGGCCAAGACATTCTAAACAAGTCACCGGGCCAACGAACCACCGAGCCACCCAGAGGTGGCTTCATTTATTCATGCTTTGTGTTGTTTTTTCCCAACTCTGCGATTTTCAAACTCCCCAAGCGAGGAGCTCCGAGGAGGAAGAGAATATTAGCTAACGAAAGGCACAAAATGCCGTCTTTATAAACCCTAACATATTTAATGAGTAACTAAACAAAAAGCTCGAAATTATTGATGGTTATAGGATACAAAATATGGGAGTTCTCTAGGCTTTTTCAAACCGTCGGAGCCGTCTCAACAGTCACGCGATTGGGAAGACGGTGAAGCCTAAATTTGAAACATTTTTCAGTCCTTTGTAATATTCAAAGTTCCGCACTTAAATTTTCATACCACTCCCCTTTCAAGGAAGAGCATTTAGAAGCCTCCATTAGGTAGAAAATTGCTTGACATTTTTATCCCAGCAAAAGGCAAACTGCGGACTGCGCCTTTGTATCTATGGGCGTCCCCCTCAAGTTATTTAAGCTGCTGCTACTTATTTAATTTTCATGTAAAGTTGGCGTAAATGTTTGGTCCTTTGGCATTGTCGCTGCAGTTTGTGCACAACAACAAGGACAACTTCGATAGAAGACAAAGCAAAAAGTTAAACTGTTGTTGCCGTTGTCGCAGCCCCCCAACGATTTTTGCTTAGGATTACATATTGTGGCTCATTGCATGAAAAAAAAGTATTGTCAGTTCTTATTGCTGGTGAGATTGAGAGCGAATGGGCGGCTGCCTTTGATAGAAGTTTTGGAATTTTTTGCATTGAACAAAGTTTAGCAGATTTTGCACCTCCCTGCCGCTCTTTGGCTAGGATAATTGAATTTGGTTTAAAGTTGGTGGGGGTGGAAAAAATCACGTTAAATTCTCGCTGACTGGAAGATAAATTTGCCGTGCTTAACTCATGACTAAACAAACTGCCGGAGTTGTTTTTCTTCCGCTTTTGGAAAAGCTAAATGGTCAGCCAACAGCCTAAGATAAAGTGAACGAGCCCGAGGCGTCCGAGATTGTTGTTGGCCAGATGGATGCCGAGTTGGCTCAGCAGCTGACGACGGCCAGGCCACTTAAGTGCTTTAATTAACTTTGGCGTGAGAAAAACCCGAACAAGGGATGATAGAGGAATGGACTGGAAAAAAATAGAAACTGTGGCAAACTTTCAAACATCAACTTTGAACCGCAAGGTAGTTTATATTAAAGGGATTGCGGTAGCCTCCCAAGAATGCAGTTCAAATTTATATGGTAGAAAGAGGAAGAGACACGAAAGGGTCGAATCGGGCTGGTAACCAAGAGATGAAGAAACGACCGCATTATATGGCCAATAAAGAGTCGGGTATGTTACATGGTCCATGAATTCACCTTTGCTCTGCGGCCGCCATAAAATACAACAAAACCAGAAGAGCGAGTTGGCAATCTGGCGTCAGGTTGAAAGGACCTTAGCCAACTGCTGCCACGGCGTCGTCTTAAGCGCAGCCTCGTGCCGCTTTGTAATTAATTTCCTAGGGAATGTTTTGGGAAGTGGAAGGAGGACGGCCGCCAAAGTTTGAGAACGCGCATTTGCGGTTTTTGGCATTCGGCTGCTTACGCTTGTCTGCCCGCAGATGGGCACGAAACTTACGTATTTGAAATATGCACACGGTGTGGTAAATAATTTCCCGTTTGCCATTCCGACGGATCGGTTTTCGTTCCCGATTTCTCAGTCCTTTTCGTAACTGCAATTTAATTAAGTCTCAGGGATACGAGAAGTCTTTTACCAGCCTCCATTCCAGTGGGGAAGGTTAAAGCTTTTTAAGGCCCACGCAAAATATTTTCTTAGGCTCGTTTTGTTAGCCTAATGCAAGACAAACAGCCAGGGCCATCAGCGGTATATCATCAAATGGCCCTTTTTTGGGGGGGCCTTGGTCTTATTTTGTCAACTACCCAACATAAAGTGAAACTTAAATAATGCAAACAAATTTATGGTGGCGCTAAAGAAAACGAAATGAGATAGTTGATCCGACTTAAGGGGAAACCCGGCCATCCATCTGCCCCGAAGCGAAATTTATTGGTTGACATTCATCAGCAAAAGAGGAACGAACTCATCAGACTGTAATAATTCGCTATCTGAGGAACCCAACTGGCTGTGAGGATAACCAGCACAACCAGAGGGAATCACAGTAGTGGCCACTAAGCTGGGCGGGGTGTGTGTTTTTTTCGGAACGGCGTGAACGTGAAAGTCAAAGTGAAATTGAATAAAGTCACGAACAGCCCGGGCCACCAGCGGTCCAAGCAAACAAATAAACCCAAGAGAGTAGGAGGAAAACCTCGACAAGCACGGACTAAAAAAGATAGAAAAGCTACAGAGTCAAAATGAGCAGGACCTCGGCACAAGGAGGCAAATAGAAATTGAGAGTGGGCACGAATCAGGCGCGTGAATGCGGACTTGCCAGTGGTCGTGTCAAGTGGACAGAAGCATAAAACAAACTCCTAACGGGTCTCCGGCGATCTCTGGCGCTACTCTATTAAGAAACGGGGAAGCTACGTTGGTGAGAAATTCCCACTAAAAAGGTTTATGAAGGGTTCAATTTATGTTGCTTACTTTTGGACTACCAAGAAAAAAATATTAAGGCTTATTTTGTACAAGAACTTTAAAGGTTTTCTAAGAGATTTTGTCTATCCTTCTTTATGTATTTTGATTAATAAAGACAAATCAAATTTCATTGCCTACATTTTGGGGCAAAATCTTTACTTCTCGACTTGGAAGAGTGTTCCTTCTTCGTCGTTGATTTGAACCCCTTCTTCTTTGTATTTGCTTCTCATACTTTTCTTCGTTCACACGCACAACAGCTTACGTGTGTGTGTGTGGGAGTGACTTGGGTGCGTGTGGGTAAAGGGGATGAGTATTTGTCTATGTCAAGTGTCAACATTTACTTCGTGACAACACAAATTGTGGTTGTGGCCATTTTTATAGCCACACTAACACGCACACTTGCACTTGACTTCGCCCCACCGACCAACTCTTTCCCATTCGCTTACCACACTGTCCTACATGTCCGGCGCGCTGGCCCCTGCGAATATTCACAGTCATGAGCCACAAGTGTTGGCCGCCGTTCGCAGCCTTTTTGCTAATATTTCGTTGCTATATGTCACCCAGTTGCTTTATATATGCACAAATAGGCGAGTGTGTGTTGGTGTGACTCAGATTTTTCATTTTAGATGCGGTCGCCAACTTGCCACCACTTCAAACTCTCTTTTCTGCCCTTGCCCGATTTTCAAATGAAGCCACAATAATAAAGCTGGACAAGGATGTGCTGAGTGTTTCTGTGTGTGCGCTAACTACACCATACAAATTATAGTTTTAGCTGACTTTTGCCCGTTTGCCTGCCATCGTTGCGGTTGACATGCTCGCCGCGCTTCTGATTTTTTGCGAATGTTTTTGCTGTTGTTGATGGTGGCGGCGGTTGTTGCAATTGCCGGCTATTCCTATCGCGGCGTGTTAACAGCACCACATTCGCTGCTGCCGGCTGCGATGTCATAAATTTCTAATTTTTTCGCATTTACCATAAATGAATTTGTCTTTATTATGCCTGACAGTTCGGGTTGCCAATTGAATTATGAATCCCT